>QRDG01000202.1:873322-1265383 GCA_012064385.1 Puccinellia tenuiflora | reverse complement strand
TTCTAAAGCTATTACTAATAGGATTTCTCCTATTGGGGATAGAATTATTTCTAAAAATCAAACTGCCTTCATTAAGGGCAGGTTTATTTTGGAAAGTGTTGTTGCTGCCCAGGAACTCGTCCATGCTGCTCACTCTGGAGGTGGTAGTGCCCTAGTGTTGAAGCTTGATTATGAGAAAGCCTATGACAGAGTTGATTGGGATTTTTTGGATGAGATGCTTAGCTCTAGGGGTTTTGGTCCTATTATTGGGATGTGGATCAAGAGCCTGCTGGTGGGGAGCTCCTTTTGTGTAAGAATACATGATCTTAATAGTGCTTTCTTCAAAGTTGTGAAGGGTTTGAAACAAGGGGATCCTTCCTCTCCTATATTATTTAACTTTGTTGCTGATGTTTTTACAAAAATGCTTTATAAAGCTGCTAGCAGAGGTCTCATTAGGGGTTTGTTGCCTCAAGTGGTCTCTGGTGGTGCTATCAGCCTTCAGTATGCTGATGACACCATCTTATTTCTTGAGAATAATGAAATTTTTGCCAGAAACCTTAAGTGGTTCCTTTCTTGTTTTGAGAGTATGTCTGGCATGAGAATCAATTATCATAAATCTGATCTTATGACAATTAATGTTGATTCTGTTCAGGCTGCAGTTTTTGCTCAAATTTTCTGCTGCAAACTTGCTTCTTTCCCTTGTAAATATCTAGGGGTTCCCTTGCACTATGCTCAGCTTAAAAAGGAATATTTACAACCAATTGTTGATAAAAAAAATTAAAAGATATGGTGGATGGAGGGGTAAGATGCTAATCTACAAAAGTAGATTGGTTCTCCTAAAAGCTTGTATTGCTAGTATTCCTATGTACTTGCTATCTGTTATTAAATTCCCTAAGTGGGATATTAAAGTCATCACTTCTCAGATGTCTAACTTCTTGTGGAGTGACTTTGAGGATCAGAGAAAATACCATTTAGCCAATTGGGATTTAGTCTGTCTTAAGCAAGAATATGGTGGTTTAGGTGTTCAAAACCTTAGAGATTTTAATTTGTGCCTTTTGGCCTCCTGGATTAAAAGGTATCATATGGATAAAGATAAAATTTGGCGGTTAATTGTTGATCATAAATATGATTTGTCCCCTAACATTCTGAATTCCCAGCTCAGTCCTTGTTCTCCTTTTTGGAAAGAGGTAATTTGGGCAGCCAAGGCTGCTAAAATGGGGTACAGATGGCATGTGGGTTCTGGGTCCAAAATTAAGTTTTGGAGTGATGTTTGGATAGGAAATTGTAGTCTGGCTATTTTATTCTGGGACCTGTTCAATATTGTTAATGAACAGGACTGTACAATTGCTCAAGCTTGGGATGGTGTGGATCTGAAGTTCACATTTAGGTGTTGTGTCTCTCCTGCTCTTTTCAATAGGTGGTTGGAACTATGCCAGCTTGTTAGCACTGTGAATCTTAACCATGCGGAGGATATGCCTTTGTGGGCATATGAATCATCTGGTACTTATAGTGTCAGTTCCTTTTATGCTATTATCAATGACAGAGGGGTGGTGCCAGTACATACTCCAGCTGTCTGGAAGCTGAATGTAGCTCCTCGTATTCATATGTTTCTTTGGCTGCTAGCTAATAATAAAATTTTGACTCGGGATAATTTGTCAAAACGTAGAACAGTTGATGATTTATCTTGTTTGTTCTGTTCTGAGCCTGAATCCTGTCACCACCTCTTCTTTGATTGCTTTGTGGCCAAAATGGTTTGGCCCATTATCTCTGATTTGGTGGGTGTTCGAGTTGGTGTGGATTTTGAATCTGTAGCCCGCTGGTGGCTAAGTAATAATAAAAATGCTGCCCTGAATGTAATTTGTACTGCTGTTTTATGGGCTATTTGGAAACTGCGTAACGAGGTGTGTTTTCAGGGAAAAACCTGGCCAGGGGTTCAAGACATATGGAGAAGGGTAGCTGTGGAGCTACACCTCTGGAAAATTCTCTCCAAGGATGCAGTATCAGAACTGCTGGAAAGAAACGCTCTCGCCTTGAACAAGAAGAGAGTGGAACTTCTTCGCATTGCCTGGGGGTGACTCAAATCTCCAGGATGCTGAACCAGGAAGAATTTGTTGCAGGGAGGGCTGACTTCGATGCCAAACAAGCAGAGGTGTGCCGGATGTTGATCATGAAGTTCTCTGGAGCTTGATAGATGTTCTGCTGTAGTTGTTTTGGTGTTTGATGTTGACAAAACTTTGTCTTCGTTCCTGGTGATGTAAGTCTTTGGAGTGGTGGTAGTTTAGCTTTGTCCCCTTTGAGGGTGCGTTTTGGGTTCCTAGTTATCACTTTCAGTGTGGCTCGGGTGCTGTAAAACTCGGTTACTATCGGTTGATTTCAATGAAATCGGGGGAGGCCCTTTTTTATCTAAAAAAAAGGCCTTAGGCTGAGATTTAGAAGGAGAAAAATACACACTTAGAACAAATATCCGACGTTTTTTTTGGCAATGTCAAGTCGAATGTGTCTAGCTGTTCATGCATAGTGCCAAGTTCTTGGCGCCGTTGATTTCGGAAGACCTTGTATTCCTTTCCGTTTTCGCCTTTGAACCTATAGATATTTAATGTTACTTTAGCCTTCTTTATTATTTATGTATAAGACAAAGCTTTAATCCCTCTTTGAGAAATGAAATGTGTGTATCGACGGGCTTTGCAATGATACCGAGCTAAAATTAATATGACAATGTAGAAGTGGGACATCAAGATATCATAGAAATATCTACCCTCTAGTGAAGTGTTAATCCTCCGTCTTCCCTTTATGAAATGAAAAGGAAAAAAAATCGGGAGAACCCGAAACCAATGATAGATCGCAAGCTGGGAGTACCAAATTAAAATGCGTATCCCTCGAAGAGAACAATAAAAAGGTGGTTAGGCAACTGGCCAAGTTGCAACATATCTTGAGCTTCGCTCCTTTGAGTGCTTATGTGGCTAATCGGGTGGCCGAGCAAAAACAGGCGCATGGATGGAGGAATGGTCCCCCAATATTATAGTGAGAAGCATCACCTCATGGGACCACAAACGAGCTCCATATTTATATAGTCCATGTTTCATATTGCAGTTTCCCCCTTCTCAAACCACTTGGTTTTTAATTAGTAAACAAAATGATCACCCGGTCAATTTGATGGATATGAGATAATCTGGCTTATTGAACTTAGTTGGCTGCTTCATCGTGGGCGATTAAACATAATGCAATTTGCAAGGGTAAAATTTTGTTGCAAGTAAGACATAGAGGGCTTAGTCAAACAGACTACCAAAGTGCCAAGTCTGACATATTCAACAGGTTTTCAAGGTCAAACACTCGATCGAGGCGTATAGCTAAATTTTCGTACTATTAAGCTGCAGTGAGCTAGCTGGCAGGAACCCCCAATATCTATTCTGGAGGTGGTGTTACTTGCGGTTGCCGAGGATAGCACAAGGACTAGACTTGCAAATCTGAAGAAAGACAGGGAACAAAAATGAGAGTGCATCTTCGATGGATCTGTGAGGAAAATGCGGTATATTGTATCATTTCACTTAGAATTGAATACAGTGCTTGTGCATTATACATAGGATGTGACATGTCCTTGTCTTTTCTTTTGTTTTCTTTTCTTCTCTTTTTCTATAGGCGAAAGACGTGTCCTTGTCAATGGTCATTTTCATGACAACCTCAATACATTGGGCGGGTGCCAACCTAAGAAACTTTAAAAAATTGCTCAGTACTGGCTACAAAAATACTAATGAACGTGCTGAGTTGCAAGGACGGGGCCTGGCAACCGGCGCATACGTCGAGCTCGCGCGCGTTTACGGCAGTAGCGCCATCAATCGACGATCTTCCGTTCCTTTTCTTGAGAGGAATCGACGATCTTTGGTACGCTTCCGTGGTCGTGGAGTCGTGGTCGTGGGCGTCTTCTTCGTCGGGCCATTTGATTTTACAGCTGCAGTTTTCTTGGACGTGTTTCTTGCAGCAGGCCGGCATGGGCCGCGACATTGCGGTGGGACATGGTTAAAATTGGCTACAGGTTGCAAGCAGCCTATGCTAAAAAAATAGGGTTGAGAACAGCCTCCCTCAAGCTAGCTAGCTTCTCTAGCTGCAGGTGTCTTCTTGGTTAAATAAAGATGGCCAATCAACTCCAATCTATCTAGCTATGGTCGAATATATCATCGGTATTCGGTGAAATAAATGGAGACGCGGGAGAGGAACGTGTGCTCCCTGTCTCGCCACGATTGCAAGATAAAGGAGCATGTATATATCCATATGGACTGATGGACATCCAGGACGTCTTCTCCTCTTCGTTGGTAGCATGGTCCGACTGCTTCGTTAGAGTTCTTAGCTGTTCTCCTCCATGACCGGCCGTATCCTCTCGAAGCCTCGAGCTAGCTCCGCCGCCGTGGCAGGCACAGTTGCTGCTGACGATATGGTCATGACTCGTCTTCGCCGACGTACGAGACAGCCACATCACATGGTTAGGCGAGATAGCTCATAGCTTAGCTCCTAGACATTTTCAATAATCTCTCTTCCTAGTTTTAAAGTGTCGAAGTGGTGCGTGCCAACTGCCAAGTAGAGCGTTGTGATTCAAGTACAGGGATCAATCTTAGGTCGACGATCCGGGCAGTTTCATAGATTCTGGTTGTGTGGAGGCCGGCGTTCGATCTGTCGGTAAGTACGAATCTGCAACTGTGTGCTGCATAAACTGACGATAGAAGGAATGCAGCAGCGTGCTGCTGCAATCGTTTGCTTGTCCTCAAATCAGCGGATGACCAGTTGCACAAGGACGACACTGACAAGCAGCGTACCTAGAAACTTTTATTTGCGGAGGGACACACTCACGCTCGCCTTAATGAGGTTTTTGAACTTTTGTGTTCCAGTAAACAGAGCGAGCCACCTACTCCCTCGCCGCCGCCGGTGGACGTGGCTGGGCAAAGCCTGGCCGACGTCAGTGGCAGCGGGGCTCCTTTCGCCTCTCCGCACGGTGGTCTAACGTGGGACTGCGCCACATGATTGAGGTGCCGCAATACATAGGTCCTTCGTGGCGGTGCATCGGGGGCTGTCCACGGCGCGGCACACTGCGTGGCGGCGGGGTGTGGCGGTGACGGTAACTGTTAAAAAAAGTTCCCTTTGTAAACGAAAACTAAGGTGCACTACCGTCGTGACAAGTGTCACCTTCTCCTCGTTTGATTCTCTGTGGGTGTTTGCATGCGTGACAAGTGACAACACTAGAGAGTTTTGGTGTGATTTTTCCATCTCACCGGATGGAGGACGGATGGGTGGAAACGCATTTATTTTTAGATTCGTTTTTTTAATGAAATATCTTTAGAACCGTATTTTAGAATTACGAACCGTTTTCACTTTTGAACTCCTCGCGTCGAGATTTTTAAAACTAGATCCCATGTTGATAGGTTTCGACAAACTTTTTTTTTTTACATTCGGTAGCACGTGGTTGTATATTTTCAGATTTTGTACATCTCCAGTTTGTACATCTCCAAATTTGTATATTTCCAGTTTTTGTACGTTCGGTAGCACGTAGTTCTACATTTCCAGTTTTGTACATTTCCAATTTGTACATCTCCAATTTTTATGCATCCAGTAGCAACATGAGTGTACATCCAGTAGCAACATAGTTGTACATCCTGTATAGTTTGTACTTTCCTGTACATCTCACGGGGGGCCTTATGCGGACGTGCTACGTGGGGATCCGTACGCGCGCGACGTCGGCTGTACATCGCAGGGATCCGTCCGCGCGCTTCGTACGCCGCCACGGGGCTCATACACCAACCCCGCACGCGGGAGCCTTCGACCGTGGTACGCGCCGCAGGCGTGCTTTGTACGGGCGCGTCGCGTGGATTGCGTCCGGCCGGTCACACCGCTGCCACGTGGCGCCGTACGCACGAGTGGGTGACCTTCGTAGAGGGTTCCCTTTTTATAGACCAGGCAGAGAAAATAGGCGGAAGCCTAGGATGACCTGTTATTTTATTGTGATCCAAATTTATATAAAGGGCAGCTGGGTTCTGACGGAGCGAAGCGAGGCCCGTTGCCGGAGGCTTGGGCCGTGTTCGGTGGATTTTCAGGTAACTTCGCGGCACATCCAACGCTTGCTTAAAGTTTGGAAAGACTGGTGAAGTACTCGTAGGCTATATGGATTCAGATTTTGCTGCCGACTTGGATAAGAGGAGATCCCTCACAGGTTATGTGTTTACTGTTAGTGGATATGCTGTTAGCTGGAAGGATACCTTGCAGGGTGTTGTTGCACAATCTACTATTGAGGCTGAGTACATGGCTATTGCTGAAGCATGCAAAGAATCTGTTTGGCTGAAAGGTTTGTTTGCTGAGCTTTGCGAAGATGATACTTGTATTAACCTGTTCTGTGACAGTCAAAGTGCCATTTACCTTACTAAGGATCAGATGTTCCATGAGAGAACGAAGCACATTGATGACAAATACCATTATGTGCGTGATGTTGTTGCACAAGGTAAGTTGAAGGTATGCAAGATAAGTACTCATGATAATCCTGCTGATATGATGACAAAACCAGTTACTGTTGCTAAGTTTGAGCTTTGTTCGATCTTACTTGGTATCACTGTTTAGCCCAAGAGGCTAGTTGGCGCCGAAAGTGTCGGAAAGTTCATTTGGCTCCCGGGCTCCAGGGAGCCCGGTTTTTCAAAATGAAAAAATCGACATTTGTAAGTTTCAAAAAAATCTGAAATTTTTTATAGATGTTGACAATGACATATTGCATGGCTGTGAAAAATTTCAACCCGAGATATTTAGTACTCCGCCCTACACAAAAAAGACAAATCTGGAAAAATTTGAACTGTGCACTATTCACATCTCAGATCCAGAAATTTGTCATTTTTGTGTAGGGCGGAATACTAAATATTTCGGGTTGAAATTTTTCACAGGCATGCAATATGTCATGATCTACGCCTACGATTTTTTTCACATTTTTGTGAAACACAAAAATGTGGTTTTCAAATTTTTTAAAATACCGGGCTCCTTGGAGCCCGGGAGCCAAAACACCGCACTCCCGAAAGTGTTCTATTTGTTGTTTCAGGGTGAAAGATTGTTTTATGCTAAAAGATGGAATTTGTTTCAAGGTGGAGTGTTTGTTTTATGATGATCCAAATCCGGTTATATAGATAAGGCCGCCAATTTCTGACGAGCAGAGCGTGAGCGACGCGGTTTAGGTACGAGTTGTAACCGACCTGGACACGAATAGTTGCCGACCTGGTTTAGATCAAGACCACTATAAATACATCTTGTAAGCCGCCGCACGAGATAGGCCACACATTGTAAATCTCGGTGGTGTGTAACCTCACCCGAAATAGTGAAGTATTGCTGGCTGGTGATGACGTGGATAACACGTTCGCTGGGGAACCCCAAAAGGAACGTATGATGCAACAAAGCAGCAGTTTTCCTTGATTACAAAACCAAGGTTATCGAACCAGTAGGACTTGGAGAAGGCTTAGCAAGGTGTCAACGGCGCCAGGAAAAGAGATGGGAGACTTGGTAGTTCGAGAAGTATTATTGGCGTGTTGACGTGGACCTGCACACAATCACAAACAAACTATTTTGCCCCAACGAAACAGAGAGGTTGTCAATCTCTCTGGCTTGCTGAACACAAAGAATTAAATGTGCAGATGTAAAATATGATGAAAGTGAAATATGACCAGCGAGCAAATGAAAACAGAAAGCTAGCAAAACAGTTGTAAACAGTGTAGGAAAATAGGACCGGGATCCACATATAACTAGTGGCAGCTCACAAGATCTAAGCAATGGAGTACAAGGAGAAGAGACAACCATCTAGCTACTGCCATGGACCCGTAGTCCCGTGGTGGACTACTCACGCATCACTCCGGAGGCAGGCATGGTGGTGTAGATACCTCCGGTGATGATCTCCCCCTCCGACAGGGTACCGGAAAGAGCTTCGGAACCCTCCCGATTTAGGATTGGAGACGGCGGCGGCCTCGGATGTTTTCTGGAAAATATGATCGGGTATCAAGGGTTTCCGCGTCGAAGACAATTTATAGGCGAAAGGGCGACTCGAGGAGGCAACGGAGTCGCCCAGGTGGGACCTCGGTGCGGCCAAGACCTGGGCCGCGCCTGGGTGGCGTCTGGGGGCTATGGGGCCCCCTTGCAGGTCCCCTCCTGGCTCCGTCTTTGTTCCTTCGTGAAAATAATTCACGTAAATTTTCAGATGATTCCAAGAAACTTACCCGAACAACTTTTCTGAAACAAAAAGACAGTAGAAAACAGGAACTGGCACTGGGCATCTTGTTAATATGTTAGTTCCATAAATCATGCTAAAATGATATAAAAACATCAACGCGAATTTGCTAACCGGGGTGGTAGCTGTGCATACCCTGATAACCATTGGATATAGAGAGTACGTGATCTCATTGAAAATGAGATGCTGTCGATAATGTTTCTTGCCTTCACGACGTTTCTGCCATCCGTTACATGCAACCCCGTGGTGATTTGTTTGATAAAGCATTTTTTTCTACGATGGGTGTGTACCGTCAGTCCGTCGCACAGATGGGGTGTAGTGTACCTTTTTTATTTGTGTTTTTGTGGCCTTGTGGTACGGATGGGTGCGTCGTGGTTTCCCACCGTGCGGCCGTGCCCGTTCGTGTCAGAGAGAGAAAAGGGAAACAATGCCGTTCAGTTCAGCAAAAAAAACCTGGCCATGACTCTCTGCACGGCTACACCGCGCAGTCGTGGGCCCCCACCTCAACCCAACCACGGTCCCTCTCCTCCAGTCCATCTCGATGGACCTTCCCTAAAAAAAACTCGACGGACCTCTGCTCGCCGACCGCATCCATCGCGCCGCGGCCATCTCCATCACGCGCGTCCTAGCCATCTCAACTACGTATTTTTCACCAAAAATGGCCTCTAGGCCGAACTAATAGCATATGTAGTGTAGCGCCCCGACCCCGGAATTATGCAGAGAGGCTATGTGACCCACAGGCTATGCTACACAATCGAAGGGCATGGGATTACCGCTCCCACGCAACACATCGATCATGTCATAAACACTGGCATAGCTATCAAAGCATAATAAGGAGATCAAGACTTGTGGAACAACTGGCACATCACAGACTCTACGACAACAAAGAGATCATATAGCAACTCATATAACAAGAAGAATAAAAATGACACAAAAGGGGTCACTGACCCATCATTACATCATGCGGAAGCAAATTAGTTGTCTAGTACAACAAGATCCAAATATATGGCCTAAGAGGCCGGCACATAACCATAAACCCATGGCAGCTTGTTCCGACGTCCCAAGCTGCCACCTGGGAACCCCGAACTACTCGTCGATGTCCAAGAAGAAACCACCTGTCGGCTCGGTGTCGTCCCCCTCTGAAACAAATTATAAAAGCAGCAAAGAGAGACTGAGTACGACGTACTCGCAAGTTTAGTAGGGCGATATAGGCCCAATGATGACGGAGGCTCTAAAGCTGTATAGTATTTATTTTGCATAAAGCTAATTTTCCTTTATAAAAAGACATAAGTGACTCAATGGCATCGTCTACTCAGAATATTTTTCGAAAGGGAATAAGATAGTAAACTTTTCTCTTCGGTTCACATTGAACCAACTTGTAGCCAGAAACCTCTCATCTCCACCAAGGCACTCCCTCGAATTACCCTCGAGGAAATGAACCTTTTAACACACGTTGAAATGCAACCTTTAGCTGCCAAATTAATTAATTAAGTTCAGGTTCTCTATGATCTTATCGTCTATTCCCAAGTCGTCCATAACCGCGAACACGGCTTTTTGAAAAGATTTACCCTGCAGGGGTGTACTAATTTACCCACCGGTACCGTCCGGCTCGCCTGATTAGCTCTCTTCCGGCGAAAGCTGGCAAGTGGGCGCGATTAAACCTTTACCTTGCATGAGACTATCCAACGATCATCTGTGGCGACAGGACAAGTTTATCCAGCCTATTTCAGCCCCTGCCCCCATCGCCACGCCCTACACACCACCATCCTCATCGATTCTTTTTTCCACCCACACACTCACGCGCAAATGAAAATAGCAAACTAGAGGACCCTTGGATACGTCCGCACAAGTTATTTAGTTAAAGGGGATTCCATATGTCCCCACCGTTGGAGAGCACGCTAGTCTTGGTTCAAGAGGTAAAGAACTCGCACCTAGGGGCAAGAATGAGACAAAAAACCATCCCCGATGGCAACTCATCCAAGCCTTCTTAGCATTTTAATTAACACCAGTAACCACCATGTCCGAACATTCCACCAATATCATAATTATGGAATTTAATCAACGGACAAAAATATAGCATTTACTAAGCATGGCTAAGCATAGCTACGCATCTATTATATATTAAAAGTACATGACGGGCTCACCAGAAAAAAGATAGATGTGCTAGAAAATCCCACAATAATCAGAAACATCTGGCCGTTAATATGGCTAACAAGTGGATGAGAGCCAATGGATCTTAGAATAGCCAAACTAATTACCCACCAATGCCATTAATGATTTTACTCGTACCCCTTCAACACTTCCTGTCAAGAAATAATGAACCGATCTACCTAAACCTAAACTAATCTCTCACATGTCGTATCCACGGAGATTGCACCCAGTCCAACGACCGGCGGCGGTCGGCGATTCCGTGGAACTAAGCGGGCTATTCTTCCGATAGCCTTCTGCCATCACGCAGATACAAATCAAGTCCTATCAGCGTTGGCAGACTCTATGAAGAAAAGTTCGGAAGACTACGTTCTGCAGGCACGTCCATCGACCGCCTATCAGTGCATGCACATCGGTAGATCAGGTTTGATATTTGCTTTCCTCATGCATGCACCAGCGCGCCAAACACGCCCTGCAAAAATCCATGTCGATTTTCTCCTACTGCATGTACATGCGCCACTTCAATCTTGCTTGGATCTTGGTTGGCATCATGCACGCACCAGTGTATCACGTAACCCTGAAGATCGACTAATAGCTTACCTCATATTGTAAAAACAAACAACCAAGAGCTAGCTAGATATGTATTGTCACGTCACATGTATCTCTCCCTTGACTGCTCCATATATTTTTAATGGTTTTCTTAGCGGGGCTGCTCTATACATGTATCTGTTGTCAAACATACAAGCTCTAGAATTTAGTCAATATATCTATCATGGCTATGTCCTATGTGTATGCCAGAAATAAACATATATATGCCACGTACAATTTTTGGATTACAGAACAAACTATTCTAGCATATGAATGCGAATTGTGCTGAAATATTTTTTTTACAAACTAAAGGAGATTTCTAAGGCACTTTCATATGCACTAATAGGTATACTCAAAATTCACAAGAACCAATGGCCAGCAAGCATGCTAACAAAGAGGAGGAAACTATCCCTATACTAGAAAATCACAGGATCCAATAGGCATACTCAAATTCAAAAGAACAAAGTATTATTATAGATATAATTACTTGATTTCTCTTTCAAACTCAGGAATAGCATTTGTCACTAGCAGGCTAGGGTCGCATCCTTCAAACAGATGTACCAAATTCTGGACAATTACTACAACATATATGTATACTTATGCATGAACCCTGATTTATGTTATCCACATGTTTTCTCCAAAATGTTTTTAATGATCTGGAGTACCATATGCACCACGTGATTGTGAAATATGTAATAAGTTAATAATAGATCGGCCGGTTCTCTGATAACCATGATATATTTGCACTGTGTGTTTGTGTTGAATCCAGAATATTTGTTAATCGGTGTGCAAATATTAAGATATTCTTTACAATAGATTTATGTAGACCATGCCATGTATTAGCCTACCGAACCATCATATTTAGTAATACTACAGTTGTGTCTATTATGTCCTAATCAAATACATATCCATGATACTCTTAGGCGGAAGTGACGTGTAGCATGAAGCAGATTCAATATTCAGGAGATCTCAACTCTCCGGTAATTATAGCCGTTCCATTAATGCAGGCACCTTTGTTCCGTTGCTATTAAATTAAGAGCATACTACATGCAAAGAACTTGGTAAGCACTAAGCAATGATGACTACGAGATGCCACAACAATCTATTGCTGCACAGAACCCCAGATCCCCATGTCCAATCTTGCTTTTTCCTGTTGTACTGTACTGCCATTATACCAGCCCGTATGTTTTCCTCGCGCATGCTTATGTGCTCATTGCTACAGATCATGTCAGTTTTTTTCTCCAGCCCAACATGATTTGATTAAATATTTGGCAAGTTCTGTAACAAGCAGATCAGCTTGATACCCTTCACTTTCAGCCAATGTATGTGATTTGCAGCGCTACTGGATATTGTTGTGGTCCTTAATTCTTGCCATGTTGTAGTATAGGATATAAGAATCACGATACCACATCTCTTTGAGACGGCTAAAAGAGATGGACTGGTGGTTGTCATATTTTTTCCTTGGCTGATTACAGATATAAAAAATTATCAAACCTTTAATAAAATGATTCAAAGCAGCAGGTAAAATATCTACTCCCGTTTCTTATGAACTATGCTCCCAACTTATTGTAACTCGTAATTTCGCGATTTTTTTATTATTGCCAATCATTAAGGAAGGCGGGAGAACTTATAGGGAAGCCTGAATGTTATGAAGCTTAAAGGTTTTTGGCAATGCTATTACTTTATTTGTCGGTATATCTCTCTGTCTATCACATGTGTTCCTTTTGCATATTTCCACTGTGGTGTAGGTCATGTGCAGGGCCGACATCGTTTCCCATCACGCACTGCCAGGAAGGTTGTTTTTAGTTTCTTCTATGCTCTCTTATTCAGGGTTTGAAACTGCTGTCCAACTTCATCAATGATTCCTTTCAAAAATTGAAGAACAGTACAAGGTGTGGTCAAGGTAAAGTGCATTTTGTTGCTGAGAGAATATGAAAAAATTCTCTGCACTTTAGTGCTAGAGAATTCTCTGCAATAGAGATCAAAGCACTGACCTCATGACATATCTTAAGCCTATTTATCCATCCCCAATTGTTTTTAGTAGATTAGAGAATAATGTTGCAAGCCTTCTATTTTTCTCAATATACGCCTTTGTAGTCTTGGACCAAGCTTCTACATTGTGGATTAATTGCAGCTTGCCTTGACGGTTGTGTTGGAAAAATGAAAGGACAAAAAGTTCAATGATGAGCACCTTCGCTATAGTTTCTTAACAACAAAGTTAATACATTATGTGTCGTCTTTTTTAATTTACAAACTGTTACTAAATAATTTTAATTCATAGATGAGGGCTATATCATATATTTATTCTCTAATAATTGTGTTTAAGCTCAAGGAGTTGCACCTAACTGCTATTTGGTGGATAAATTTTTCATTTACATGATATCAAGAAATATTTTATATTTTGGGTTGCAGAAAAATGATAGAGACCGACATTTAAAAGTAGCAAACAATGTAAAATTACAATCTTTCCAAACCTGTCAGGTTTGTTATTTCGTGTAGCCCAGAATATGCATTTTTTGATTTAAGATATTGCACTTTGACATTTTCGTGTAGTACAACATTGTCAATGGCCAGGATTTGTTTCAAATTTTGTGAATCTTAAAAATATGATTTTCATTTTTTTCAAAATATAGAGCTCCATGGAGCTTGGCCTCCATTTGTGGTTTCTGGTATGTATGGTCACAGCCGTGACAACATATGCAAGTTTTATTTCCATGAGGTCATCGGTCAATATATAAAAATACACAAAAAGTATGATAGATATGCAGGAACCTTTTATACAATGGTGTATTACCTACGTAGTTTTAAGCCCTCCATACAAGATTGATATTATGCGGCTAAAACATGACATATATATATATATAATTCTAACCTGAGCAATGTACATATTTCAATCCTGAATCTTTACACTCAACCATCGTCTCAGTACTTCCCCTTGACCATGTAAGTTTATAGTTGTTGTAGAATGCATAAGCTAGAAATAAATTATACATGAATGTAGATAGAAGAAATCTATTTAGATTTTATACGTTTTATTCTTACGTTCACATCCATGAAGTAGAACATATTTTTCCATCTGGCTTTCATGCTTTAAAGAAATGTCCATAAATGTTGAATATCACATCATTTGTCGATTGTAGTACTGGTGTTCTACATTTTTAAATGACATTACAATTTTGGAATGTAAATATATTATAATTCCATATGAAACCTTAGTTTCATTCAATATTTCATTACATGGAACTAAAAGATGATGAAAGATGTTGCCCGCGCATGTGCGCGGGCCACTTTTCTAGTTTATATAAACAACAGGTATATCTTTATCTCGGGCCAACACATCAACCCTATGGTTCATAGGTAGGGAAACATGCATTGGTTCGGGAAAAACATGCAATCATAGGATACTCTATATCTTGATCAAAAGACATTGGAATCGGATGCAATATTATGGTGGATAAAATAAGTTTATAAAGCAGTAGGATGCTAGATGCCAAGAAGGTTAGGTTATCTCTTGCCTTGCTGCCCGGGCGTGTAGTACTGCTCGCCGAGATAGGTAGGGAAACCCTCGACTCCGGAATCTATCGATACCCAAAATAATAACAGAAGAACAAATAAATAACACGAAGACAAGTGCAATGCACAATCATGATGGTATGTCAATTTCATGCAATGATACAACAAATACTTAACTGACACAATTAAATAGGGTACCAAATAATTAGTGCAATTATTTAGAAGCAACCCCATATTTAACTTAATAGCCACATTGTTTATAAAATTATTACATTATTAAAAAGTGACTTAATATGCATGAACATGACATGAATAGATAGGTTTTGTTCTTCTGATCATTTTGGTACCTCATTTGTGATTTTCCAATTATCGAGGAATAAATAGCGAATTAAATAATTATTTGAAATTAATTCCTTTAATCAATTTAAGAATAACATCATATGTAAATTTGTGATCATGATGTGATATTAGCATGGTTTGATAGCATTTGACATGCTAATCACTTTGATATTTTATTCACAATTTTTGGTCAATTAATTAACAAGTTATGATTTTTTCCCAATTTGGTATCATTTATGCCATTTTAGGAATTCTTAGATAAACAGCAAGAATATAATTTCAAAAGACCATTACAATTATTCTAACATATAGAGTTGGTTTTTCTGAACAATTGGATATTTGATTTGCTAAATTTGGAGCATTATTTAAAAAGATATCAATTATTTTATTTTGTTTTAGCTCCAAAAAGAAAAACCAAAACCCTGGCAGGCCGGCCTTCAGCCGGCCAGGTGATGTCTACACACGCTTCTATTCTTGTAGACAGTGTTGGGCCTCCAAGAGCAGAGGTTTGTAGAACAGCAGCAAGTTTCCCTTAAGTGAATCACCCAAGGTTTATCGAACTCAGGGAGGTAGAGGTCAAAGGTATCCCTCTCAAGCAACCCTGCAATCACAATACAAAAAGTCTCTTGTGTCCCCAACACACCCAATACACTTGTCAGATGTATAGGTGCACTAGTTCGGCGAAGAGATAGTGAAATACAAGTAATATGGATGATTATAAGTAGTAATTGCAATCTGAAATAAAAATGGCAGCAAGCAAACATGTAGCAGAACTTGTTGTAAACGGTGTTTCAATGCTTAGAAACAAGGCCTAGGGATCATACTTTCACCAGTGGTCACTCTCAACAATGCAATCATAATTGAATATAAATATAAGCACTTCAATATACTACTCCGAAGTATTCTCCGGCTGGATAACGAACACTAATTCATTGTGTAGGAATGCAAAAGCACGCCTCAAACATATGTTCCCAAGTACTAATGAATACCCCACACTGGACCATGAGCATTCATAGGAGGTACTAACACACCACAATTTCATAGAGACATCCAACTCAAATAATAAATCAGTGAACAAGTATCTCGTGAAATATAGCCTAAATACCCACACGGTGCACACACTGTCACCTTTACACATGTGGGACAAGGAGTCTCCGGAGATCACATAAATAAAGCCCACTTGAGTAACATAACAACATCTAGATTGCAAAGCTCATGATCACATATAGATCACATCATGGGAGAGAGAGATATAGACCACATGGCTACCGGTACGGCCCTCAGCCCCGAGGGAGAACTACTCCCTCCTCATCATGGGAGTCAGCAACGGCGATGAAGATGGTGGTGGAGTCGATGGAGATGGCTCCGGGGGCACTTCCCCGTCCCGGCAGGATGCCGGAACAGAGACTTCTGTCCCCCGAAACTTGTCGGCGATGGCGGCGGCGCTGCAGATGTTTCTTTGGAATATGACGGGGTCCGTCTAGGTTTTATGCGTCGGGGGCAATATATAGGCGAAAGGGCGGCATTGGAGGGCTCCCGTGGGCCCCACACCACCTGGTGGCGCGGCAGGCATGGGTCCCGCACCACCCTATGGTTTGGCCGGCCCACGGCCCTCCAGGTCCTCTCCTTCAGGCTCCGTGTAGTCCATTGAATTATAAGACTGCTGCTTTTTGTCCCGTCCAATTCCGAGAATATTTCCTTAAGTACTTTTCTGAAACGGGAAAACAGCAGAAAACAGGAACTGGCACTGTGGCATCTTGTTAATAGGTTAGTTCCAGAAAATGCATAAAAATGCTATAAGATGTAAATAAAACATGTAGCAAATGGTATGAAAACAAGCATGGATCATAAGAAATTATAGATACATCGGAGACGTATCAGCATCCCCAAGCTTAGTTCTACTCGTCCTCGAGTAGGTAGAACGATAACAAATAATTTCTTAGCAGACATGCAAACTCACAATCTAGATCAACATAGTAATGCAAAACACATGATGTGAATAAGGTGATCCAAAACAATTGTCTATAGTTGACATTAAGCAAACAATGATTAACAAATGCTAGCTAAAAGAAGCTAGAACTTTTCATGAATCAGCGTGTTGGAGACAAGGAACCATACATAAGGTTTAGAACGAAGAATGGTAAATTGTGTCTCCAATGTAAAATGTTAATCAATCTTCAAAGCATCAAATTCAGTTAATAATAGAAATAGCCAAGCTCAAGTCAAGTGTCCTTAATCCATCCACTTAACTTATCAACTGTTATGTAGTCCACTCAACTAATACAAGCAAGAAGAAGGCTTGGCACCATGAGGTTATGGCAAAGAGAATAATAATGGGGGTTTGGAAGGCCAAAAAGAAAGGCTCAAACAGTGGAAGAGGTAACCACAAGACAAGAGGAAGTCCCGTAGTAGACACTGAATGAGGAGTAGTGATTGTCATGCAACGGATGCACATAGAGCTATATGAATGGAAGCTCTCCAATGGAACTAGTGGGGGTGCATCCAACTTGCTTGCTCATGAAGACCTAGAGCTCACTTGAGGAGGCTCATCGTTGGAATATACAAGCCAAGTTCTATAACGTTTGGTCCCCACATAGTTATACTGATGAAGCATGAAAACTCACTACAATGATGTAGGTGCTACTAGCATAAGTGTGGAATAAAAGGATAGTAGTGTTGCCCCCTCTCTCATTTTATATTCTTTTTTCTTTTTCTCTTTTTTGCTTTTGCTTTTTGAGGCCTTTGTGGCTCTTTTATATTTTTCTCTCATTGGTCTCTTTTGGACTCTTTTGATTGGCCACTTTGGACTCTTTTCAATATGCTCACAGGTAGAGGCAACACTCTATTTTACAAGATGATCATCGCACTTTTTTGGTGTACTCAAAACTCAAAGACTAATATATGGTGTATGGTGGATATGCATGATCGAGCGTAGTGTGGAAAAGATGTAAAACATGTGGAAAACCACGCATCACACTAACTCAAATGGTCAAGCAATACTATATGGTAATGAAGTAAAAATGACATAAAGTCATGTAATGTAAATGATGGATGTTGCATGGCAATGTATCTCGGAACAGCTATGGAAATGTTGTGATAGGTAGATATGGTGGCTGTTTTGAGGAAGATAGTTGGCTTATGTGTAGGAGAACAAGATGAAGATCTCCCACGGGGTTGGATGTACTTGCGAAGTATGCACCAATCTTAATGTGAAAAAGGGCAATGCAAAGTACCGAAGAGGCTAGCAAAATATGGAGGTAGAAGTGCCAAAAACCAAAAACTCACATAGCATGTCGTATATTGCAAACAACTAACAGTATCAAAGTTTTACAAATGGTTAGAGACACCCCGAGAGGGATCGTGGCGGCGACACAAGTGCCCCGTTGGCTTCCCCGACCGTTGCAGTAACTATACCATTAGAAACTTCTTTTCAACTAAGAGGAAATCACGACACTAAAGCACTATTGACTTAAGTTGTTTTTAGTTCAGAAAAGTACGGCTCCACGCTCTACTAACACATCTTCACTAATCAGCTCTTAACAACATTAACCAACATATTTTAACCATTAGTTATTTTAATACCTCAAAACAATTGAAGAGGAGCAAGTTATCTACACAATGGTCTACAAGATTATGCAGCTTTTCTCTATTTCATACCACTATCACAAGTATAGCATTTTCCAATCTAACACATCAACCAAGCAACTAAAACAACTCTCTAACAAATAAGAGTGAAACACAAGAGAGCTCAACACAAAAAACTAGCAGCTCTAAACAAGATAACATGCTAAAAGCGAGAGCTTACTAGAAAACAGACAGTAGCTAAGAATACTCAACAAATATAAGCGAAGCACAAGAGTATTCATATGAAAAAGCGGAGCGTGTCTCTCTCCCACACAAGAATGCTAGGATCCAACTTATTAAGCAAACTAAAACACACACTCAAAATAAAAACAGACGCTCCAAGCAAAATACAGAAGATGTAGTGGAATAAAAATATAGTATCACTAGAGATGACCTGATAGTTTTGTCGATGAAGAAGGGGATGCCTTGGGCATCCCAAGCTTAGATGCTTGAGTCTTCTTGAAATTTCTTGGGATGACCCACCGGGGCATCCCCAAGCTTAGGCTTTTCACTCTTCTTGATCTCATCATATCGTCCCTTTTGCTTACTTGAAAACTTCCACCACATCAAACTCAAAGTAATTCTCATTAGAGGGTTAGTGCATAAATCAAAAATTCACAAGTTCTACTGTGAAACAAGCACACTTTAATGCATTATAACATTAGCTACAGCCGCTGATGCTCAAAGAATCAAAAAGATCCAAATAAACATCGCAAAAGAAGCAATGCACAATAAAAGGCAGAATCTGTCAAAATCTGAACAGTCTGTAAAGACGAATTTTTTCGAGGCACTAGAGTTGCTCAAATCGAAAATCACTGAACTAGAAAAAGTTTCATACATATATGAAGATTCAGCACACAAAATCTCAAAGCATTTCGCTGCTTCTGGAATAAATGACGAATTTAACGGTGACAGACAGAAATCTGTTTCCTGTGCAGAAATCCAAATCTAGCAAAACTTTCTACTAGAGACCTTACTTGGCACAACATTGCAAGAAAATAAAGATACAAAGAAGTTTCTACAGAAGTAAACAAACTTCTTGACACAAATAAAAACAAAGATACTGAAAATAAAATGATGGGTTGTCCCCCATAAGCGCTTTTCTTTAACGCCTTTTAGCTAGGCTTACTTACCTGCTATCAAGATGGTTGGAGTGAGGTGGCTTGGCTTCCCCAATCTTGAATTCTTGCACTTACTTGATATATGTAGGGTGAGCCTAGGGGTAAAATCCCCAAGCTTGAATGTTTGTCCCTCTTTAATCTTTATTTATCTCCCTCACTCTTTCACTTGAAAGTTCTCTTCACACACATCTCATCATAAAACTTGATTAGAGGGGTTAGTGTCTCCATAAATTAAATCCTCATAAATACAGCAAAGACATATCATGAATTGATTCTAAACATTAGCTACTGTTACTTATGGTTGTGCATTGCTCTTTAATAAAAAGAAGCACACAAAACACAAGTAATGAGAGTAATGCAAAATAAAGACAAAATCTGCCTAAAACTGAACAGCCCATAAAGAGTGAATTGTTAGAGGCACTTACCTTGCTCAAATCAGAAAACGTGGAACTAATGAATTATGTGTTAATACCTGAAGATTGCTGTCACAAAGTTTCAGCACAAAATTCCCTCCTTTGATTTTAAACATTTTTCTCAGTGAAGCTTAGGAATCTGTTTTCTAGACAGCAATGATAGTTTTAATGATGCTCACATAGGAATAAGAATGAAATACAAAGGTGAGCATCAAGAGAAGAATATGAAGCACATTTAAGTCTAACCCACTTCCTATGCATCGGAATCTTGTAAGTAAATAAATTCATGAAACATAAATTGACTAGCATAGGAAGATAAAGCAAGTGGTACTTCAAAAATTTCAACATATAGAGGTGAAACTTAATATTATTGAGATGCATATATCCATGTTTCCCTCTCTCATAATAACTTTCAGTAGCATCATTGATAAATTCTACAATATAACCATCACATGTAAAATTCTTATCATGAGCCATATGCATAAAATTATTACTCCCCTCATAAGCATAGTCATTCTTATTAATTGTAGTGGAAGCAAATTCAACAAAATAGCTATCATTATTATTCTCATCACCATAATCATCAAATATAGGAGGCATATTGAAATCATAATTAATTTTCTCCTCAATAGTAGGTGGACTGAAAATATCATATTCATCATTGTAATCATCATATATGGGAGGCATTATATCATCAAAGTAAATTTTCTCCTCAAAGCTTGGGGGACTAAAAAGATCATTTTCATAAAAACTAGCTTCCCCAAGCTTAGACTTTTCCATAGCATTAGCAATAATGGTGTTCAAAGAATTCATACTAATAACATTACTACCACTATTATGCAAACAAACTTCCATAGGTTTTTTAATTTTCTCCTCAAAAGCATCATGACCTAATTCAATATAAAGTTCATAAAGATCTCTAATTTTTTTGTTGTTTTCCATTAAGCCTAACTATTGAAATTAAAAACAAGAAACAAAAAGATATAATTGCAGAATCTAAAGGGAATAACTTCGAGCACTCACACAACAGCAACAGTACTAGCAAATAGCTTAGTAGCCAGATGATGTGAGTATCTTTTACCTTACCTCCCCGGCAACGGCGCCAGAAAATAGCTTCGTTGCCGGATAGCTTTGTTGTTGGAGTGTGAGTGCCGCTTACCTTACCTCCCCGGCAACGGCGCCAGAAAATAGCTTCGTTGCCGGATAGCTTTGTTTTCGGAGTGTGAGTGCCGCTTACCTTACCTCCCCGGCAACGGCGCCAGAAAATAGCTTGATGTCTACACACGCTTCTATTCTTGTAGACAGTGTTGGGCCTCCAAGAGCAGAGGTTTGTAGAACAGCAGCAAGTTTCCCTTAAGTGAATCACCCAAGGTTTATCAAACTCAGGGAGGTAGAGGTCAAAGGTATCCCTCTCAAGCAACCCTGCAATCANGCACACCTTTTGGAGGAACTCTTATTATATTGGCCTTCTAAATTTTTCTTCCCATTTCGGCAATCAATGCCAATGGGGGAGAAGTTTAGAGGGTTTAAGGGAATTTGGGTTTTATGCTTTTGTTGCATTTTCCTTAATGCGCTTGCATCCTTGCTTGTTGATGTCTACACACGCTTCTATTCTTGTAGACAGTGTTGGGCCTCAAGAGCAGAGGTTTGTAGAACAGCAGCAAGTTTCCCTTAAGTGAATCACCCAAGGTTTATCGAACTCAGGGAGGTAGAGGTCAAAGGTATCCCTCTCAAGCAACCCTGCAATCACAATACAAAAAGTCTCTTGTGTCCCAACACACCCAATACACTTGTCAGATGTATAGGTGCACTAGTTCGGCAAAGAGATAGTGAAATACAAGTAATATGGATGATTATAAGTAGTAATTGCAATCTGAAATAAAAATGGCAGCAAGCAAACATGTAGCAGAACTTGTTGTAAACGGTGTTTCAATGCTTAGAAACAAGGCCTAGGGATCATACTTTCACCAGTGGTCACTCTCAAAAATACAATCATAATTGAATATAAATATAAGCACTTCAATATACTACTCCAAAGTATTCTCTGGCTGGATAACGAACACTAATTCATTGTGTTGGAATGCAAAAGCACGCCTCAAACATATATTCCGAAGTACTAATGAATACCCCACACTGGACCATGAGCATTCATAGGAGGTACTAACACACCACAATTTCATAGAGACATCCAACTCAAATAATAAATCAGTGAACAAGTATCTTGTGAAATATAGCCTAAAGACCCACATGGTGCACACACTGTCACCTTTACACACGTGGGACAAGGAGTCTCCGGAGATCACATAAATAAAGCCCACTTGAGTAGCACAACGGCATCTAGATTGCAAAGCTCATGATCACATATAGATCACATCATAGGAGAGAGAGATGAACCACATAGCTACCGGTAGAGCCCTTAGCCCCGAGGGAGAACTACTCCCTCCTCATCATAGGAGTCAGCAACGGCAATGGAGATGGTGGTGGAGTCGGTGGAGATGGCTTCCGGAGTCGATGGAGATGGCTCCGGGGGCACTTCCCCGTCCCGGCAGGGTGCCAGAACAGAGACTTCTGTCCCCCGAAACTTGTCGGTGATGGCGGCGGCTCGGGTGTTTCTGTGGAATATGGCGTATCCTCCTAGGTTTTATGCGTCGGGGGCAATATATAGGCGAAGGGGCGGCGTCGGAGGCGGCTCGTGGGCCCCACACCATGTGGTGGCGCGGCAGGCATGGGTCCCGCGCCACCCTATGGTGTGGCCGGCCCACGGCCCTCTAGGTCCTCTCCTTCGGGATCCGTGTAGTCCATTGAATTATAAGACTGCTGCTTTTTGTCCCGTCCAATTCCGAGAATATTTCCTTAAGTACTTTTCTGAAACGGGAAAACAGGAGAAAACAGGAACTGGCACTGTGGCATCTTGTTAATAGGTTAGTTCCAGAAAATGTATAAAAATGCTATAAGATGTAAACAAACATGTAACAAATGGCATGAAAACAAGCATGGATCATAAGAAATTATAGATACGTTGGAGACGTATCAGCATCCCCAAGCTTAGTTCTACTCGTCCTCGAGTAGGTAAAACGATAACAAATAATTTCTTAGGAGACATGCTAACTCACAATCTTGATCAACATAGCAATGCAAAACACATGATGTGAATAAGGTGATCCAAAACAATTGTCTATAGTTGACATTAAGCAAACAATGATTAACAAATGCTAGCTAAAAGAAGCTAGAACTTTTCATGAATCAGCGTGTTGGAGACAAGGAACCATACATAAGGTTTAGAAAGAACAATGGTAAATTGTGTCTCCAATGTAAAATGTCAATCAATCTTCAAAGCATCAAATTCAGTTAATAATAGAAATAGCCAAGCTCAAGTCAAGTGTCCTTAATCCATCCACTTAACTTATCAACTGTTATGTAGTCCACTCAAGTAATACAAGCAAGAAGAAGGCTTGGCACCATGAGGTTATGGCAAAGAGAATAATAATGGGGGTTTGGAAGGCCAAAAAGAAAGGCTCAAACAGTGGAAGAGGTAACCACAAGACAAGAGGAAGTCCCGTAGTAGACACTGAATGAGGAGTAGTGATTGCCATGCAACGGATGCACATAGAGCTATATGAATGGAAGCTCTCCAATGGAACTAGTGGGGGTGCATCCAACTTGCTTGCTCATGAAGACCTAGAGCTCACTTGAGGAGGCTCATCATTGGAATATACAAGCCAAGTTCTATAACGTTTGGTCCCCACATAGTTATACTAATGAAGCATGAAAACTCACTATAATGATGTAGGTGCTACTAGCACAAGTGTGGAATAAAAGGATAGTAGTGTTTCCCCCTCTCTCATTTTATATTCTTTTTCTCTTTTTTGCTTTTTGCTTTTTCAGGCCTTTGTGGATCTTTTATATTTTTCTCTCATTGGTCTCTTTTGGACTCTTTTGATTGGCCACTTTGGACTCTTTTCAATATGCTCACAGGTAGAGGCAACACTCTATTTTACAAGATGATCATCACACTTTTTTTGGTGTACTCAAAACTCAAAGACTAATACATGGTGTATGGTGGATATGCAAGACCGAGCGTAGTGTGGAAAAGATGTAACACATGTGGAAAACCACGCATCACACTAACTCAAATGGTCAAGCAATACTATATGGTAATGAAGTAAAAACGACATAAAGTCATGTAATGTAAATGATGGATGTTTCATGGCAATGTATCTCGGAACAGCTATGGAAATGATGTGATAGGTAGATATGGTGGCTGTTTTGAGGAAGATAGTTGGCTTATGTGTAGGAGAACAAGATGAAGATCTTCCACGGGGTTGTATGTACTTGCGAAGTATGCACCAATCTCAATTTGAAAAAGGGCAATGCAAAGTACCGAAGAGGCTAGCAAAATATGGAGGTGGAAGTGCCAAAAACCAAAAACTCACATAGCATGTCGTATATTGCAAACAACTAACAGTATCAAAGTCTCACAAATGGTTAGAGACACCCCGAGAGGGATCGTGGCGGCGACACAAG
The DNA here is from genome assembly GCA_012064385.1 of Puccinellia tenuiflora. Classification (NCBI taxonomy): domain Eukaryota; kingdom Viridiplantae; phylum Streptophyta; class Magnoliopsida; order Poales; family Poaceae; genus Puccinellia; species Puccinellia tenuiflora. Next base: position 1,240,901 of record QRDG01000202.1, on the reverse strand, counting down.
TGCCCCGTTGGCTTCCCCGACCGTTGCAGTAACTATACCATTAGAAACTTCTTTTCAACTAAGAGGAAATCACGACACTAAAGCACTATTGACTTATGTTGTTTTTAGTTCAGAAAAGTACGGCTCCACGCTCTACTAACACATCTTCACTAATCAGCTCTTAACAACATTAACCAACAAATTTTAACCATTAGTTATTTTAATACCTCAAAACATTGAAGAGGAGCAAGTTATCTACACAATGGTCTACAAGACTATGCAGCTTTTCTCTATTTCATACCACTATCACAAGCATAGCATTTTCCAATCTAACACATCAACTAAGCAACTAAAACAACTCTCTAACAAATAAGAGTGAAACACAAGAGAGCTTAACACAAAGAACTAGCAGCTCTAAACAAGATAACATGCTAAAAGCGAGAGCTTACTAGAAAACAAACAGTAGCTAAGAATACTCAACAAATATAAGCGAAGCACAAGAGTATTCATATGAAAAAGCAGAGCGTGTCTCTCTCCCACACAAGAATGCTAGGATCCAACTTATTAAGCAAACTAAAATACACACTCAAAATAAAAACAGACGCTCCAAGCAAAATACATAAGATGTAGTGGAATAAAAATATAGTATCACTAGAGATGACCTGATAGTTTTGTCGATGAAGAAGGGGATGCCTTGGGCATCCCCAAGCTTAGATGCTTGAGTCTTCTTGAATTTGCTGGGGATGACCCACCGGGCATCCCCAAGCTTAGGCTTTTCACTCTTCTTGATCTCATCATATCGTCCCTTTTGCTTACTTGAAAACTTCCACCACATCAAACTCAAAGTAATTCTCATTAGAGGGTTAGTGCATAAACCAAAAGTTCACAAGTTCTACTGTGACACAAGCACACCTTAATGCATTACAACATTAGCTACAGCCACTGATGCTCAAAGAATCAAAAAGATCCAAATAAACATCGCAAAAGAAGCAATGCACAATAAAAGGCAGAATCTGTCAAAATCTGAACAGTCTGTAAAGACGAATTTTTCGGGGTACTAGAGTTGCTCAAATAGAAAATCACTGAACTAGAAAACGTTTCATACATATATGAAGATTCAGCACACAAAATCTCAAAGCATTTCGTCGCTTCTGGAATAAATGACGAATTTAACGGTGACAGACAGAAATCTGTTTCCTGTGCAGAAATCCAAATATAGCAAAAACTTTCTACTAGAGACCTTACTTGGCACAACATTGCAAGAAAATAAAGATACAAAGAAGTTGCTACAGAAGTAAACAAACTTCTTAACTCAAATAAAAGAAAAGATACTGAAAATAAAATGATGGGTTGTCCCCCATAAGCGCTTTTCTTTAACGCCTTTTAGCTAGGCTTACTTACCTGCTATCAAGATGGTTGGAGTGAGGTGGCTTGGCTTCCCCAAGCTTGAATTCTTGCACTTACTTGATATATGTAGGGTGATCCTAGGGGTAACATCCCCAAGCTTGAATGTTTTTCCCTCTTTAATCTTTATTTATCTCCCTCACTCTTCCACTTGAAAGTTCTCTTCACACACATCTCATCATAAAACTCGATTAGAGGGGTTAGTGTCTCCATAAATTAAATCCTCATAAATACAGCAAAGACATGTCATGAATTGATTCTAAACATTAGCTACTTTTACTTATGGTTGTGCATTTCTCTTTAATAAAAAGAAGCACACAAAACACAAGTAATGAGAGTAATGCAAAATAAAGACAGAATCTGCCTAAAACTGAACAGCCCATAAAGAGTGAACTGTTAGAGGCACTTACCTTGCTAAAATCAGAAAACTTTGAACTAATGAATTGTGTGTTAATACCTGAAGATTGCTGTCACAAAGTGTCAGCTCAAAATACCTTTTCTTTGATTTTATAGATTTTTTGCAGTGAAGCTTAGGAATCTGTTTTCTAGACAGCAATGATAGTTTTAATGATGCTCACATAGCAATAAGAATGAAATACAAAGGTGAGCATCAAGAGAAGAATATGAAGAAAATTTAAGTCTAACCCACTTCCTATGCATTGGAATCTTGTAAGTAAATAAATCAATAAAGCACAAAGTGGCTAGCATAGGAAGACAAAATAAGTGGTACTTCAAAAATTTCAACATATAGAGGTGAAACTTAATATTATTGAGATGCATATATCCATGTTTCCCTCTCTCATAATAACTTTCAGTAGCATCATTGATAAATTCTACAATATAACCATCACATGAAAAATTCTTATCATGAGCCATATGCATAAAATTATTACTCCCCACATAAGCATAGTCATTCTTATTAATTGTAGTGGAAGAAAATTCAACAAAATAGCTATCATTATTATTCTCATCACCATAATCATCAAATATAGGAGGCATATTGAAATCATAATTAATTTTCTCCTCAATAGTAGGTGGACTTAAAATATCATATTCATCATTGTAATCATCATATATAGGAGGCATTGTATCATCAAAGTAAATTTTCTCCTCAAAGCTTGGGGGACTAAAAAGATCATTTTCATAAAAACTAGCTTCCCCAAGCTTAGACTTTTCCATAGCATTAGCAATAATGGTGTTCAAAGAATTCATACTAATAACATTACTACCACTATTATGCAAACAAGCTTCCATAGGTTTTTTAATTTTCTCTTCAAAAGCATCATGTCCTAATTCAATATAAAGTTCATAAAGATCCCTAATTTTGTTGTTGTTTTCCATTAAGCCTAACTAGTGAAATTAAAAACAAGAAACAAAAAGATATAATTGTAGAATCTGAAGGAAATAACTTCAAGCACTCACACAACAGCAACAATGCTAGAAAATAGCTTAGTAGCCAGATGATGTGAGTACCTTTTACCTTACCTCCCCGGCAACGGCGCCAGAAAATAGCTTCGTTGCCGGATAGCTTTGTTGTTGGAGTGTGAGTGCCGCTTACCTTACCTCCCCGGCAACGGCGCCAGAAAATAGCTTAGTGTCTACACACGCTTCTATTCTTGTAGACAGTGTTGGGCCTCCAAGAGCAGAGGTTTGTAGAACAGCAGCAAGTTCCCTTAAGTGAATCACCCAAGGTTTATCGAACTCAGGGAGGTAGAGGTCAAAGGTATCCCTCTCAAGCAACCCTGCAATCACAATACAAAAAGTCTCTTGTGTCCCCAACACACCCAATACACTTGTCAGATGTATAGGTGCACTAGTTCAGCAAAGAGATAGTGAAATACAAGTAATATGGATGATTATAAGTAGTAATTGCAATCTGAAATAAAAATGGCAGCAAGCAAACATGTAGCAGAACTTGTTGTAAATGGTGTTTCAATGCTTAGAAACAAGGCCTAGGGATCATACTTTCACCAGTGGTCACTCTCAAAAATACAATCATAATTGAATATAAATATAAGCACTTCAATATACTACTCCAAAGTATTCTCTGGCTGGATAACGAACACTAATTCATTGTGTAGGAATGCAAAAGCACGCCTCAAACATATATTCCCAAGTACTAATGAATACCCCACACTGGACCATGAGCATTCATAGGAGGTACTAACACACCACAATTTCATAGAGACATCCAACTCAAATAATAAATCAGTGAACAAGTATCTTGTGAAATATAGCCTAAAGACCCACACGGTGCACACACTGTCACCTTTACACACGTGGGACAAGGAGTCTCCGGAGATCACATAAATAAAGCCCACTTGAGTAGCACAACGGCATCTAGATTGCAAAGCTCATGATCACATATAGATCACATCATAGGAGAGAGAGATGAACCACATAGCTACCGGTAGAGCCCTTAGCCCCGAGGGAGAACTACTCCCTCCTCATCATAGGAGTCAGCAACGGCAATGGAGATGGTGGTGGATTCGGTGGAGATGGCTTCCGGAGTCGATGGAGATGGCTCCGGGGGAACTTCCCCGTCCCGGCAGGGTGCCGGAACAGAGACTTCTGTCCCCCGAAACTTGTCGGCGATGGCGGCGTCGGAGGCGGCTCATGGGCCCCACACCATGTGGTGGCGCGGCAGGCATGGGTCCCGCGCCACCCTATGGTGTGGCCGGCCCACGGCCCTCCAGGTCCTCCCCTTCGGGGTCCGTGTAGTCCATTGAATTATAAGACTGCTGCTTTTTGTCCCGTCCAATTCCGAGAATATTTCCTTAAGTACTTTTCTGAAACGGGAAAACAGCAGAAAACAGGAACTGGCACTGTGGCATCTTGTTAGTAGGTTAGTTCCAGAAAATGTATAAAAATTCTGTAAGATGTAAACAAAACATGTAGCAAATGGCATGAAAACAAGCATGGATCATAAGAAATTATAGATACATTGGAGACGTATCACTTGTTTGTCTTGCAAGGATGCTTTATTCATTATATAAACCCTCTTAAAAGGGATTGTCATCAATTACCAAAATGGGGGAGATTGAAAGTGCATGGTTTCCCCCATGTGTGGTTTTGGTAATTAATGACAATCTCTATGGACTAATGTTTTCATTGAGCTATATTTGTAGGAGTGTCAATTTGCGTTGCTTGATCTCCATTTGTTGGAGTCAAGCCTAAGGGAAGAAAATTATGTGTTGATCAAGGCTATGTGCGTGTTGATCGACACTCAAGTCCAAGTGAAGATATGCCGGATGAGTGCTTCTCCCATATTGGTGTATGGGGAGCAACATGTGAATCTTCACCAAGCGAAGCGCAATCAAGAAGTTGGTGCATCTTGAGGAGATGAAGATCATCTTCATCGACCTCAAGTGGATTAATGCGCAAGGCAAAGGCATGATCTTGATAGGGTTTCTATTTTACTAGTCTCATGTTGTTAGTGGATAGACCGGGTTATAGGATAGATAGCCGTACTATCAAGAGGGGCTCTTGATGCATCTAAATGCATACATGAACTTTGAACTATAATACTTATATTCCATTCATATTTGCATCATATAAGGGGTATATTACTGTTATTTAATGATTTTTGGTAATTAATAATGATTTCCCCTTTTTATGGAATTAATCCTGCACAGGCATAAAACCCCTATTTCTTTCTTTATTTGTTTCAGGACCTTAACGACATCATAATGAGCTATAAATTTACGGGGTCATTATTTTGGAAGGAGGAAGACATTGGAGCGAAAGAAGCAAGCGAAAGGAGGCCGGAGGGCCAAAATAGGGGGCCCCACGCAGCTACAGTACCAGGCCGCGTGGGCCCACCTAATTCAGCCCTCGTGGCCCCGTTTGCGTAGATCCTTCGCCCAGAAGCATCCTCGTGACCTAAAAATGCCTATATAAAGGTCCCCCGACATTCTTCGAGAGGAGAGCCGCCACCGAAGAGAAACAAGAAACAGAGACCAGGAGGCTGCAGATTGGAGGGGGAAAACTCCGGCGGAGCCCTGCCGAAGAGGTCTCCTTCTTTTCCATCGACATCTCCACCGTCTCCATGATGAAGAGGGAGTAGTCCACCTCTGGATTATGGGTTTGTGGCAGTAGCATATGTATCTCTCTCTCTCTTGAGCTTCACTAATTAGCACCGTATGAGCTGCTGAACTTGATTACGGTCACCGTTGTATTACCATTGGGGTGGATCTTTATATGAATTAATATATGTTGAGATTGCAATGTTATATTTCAGTTATGAAAGTAGATGCATATTATGTACCCCGTTGTTGTATCCTTGTTATGATCAAGCATGTTTATGAGAGCGTGTGTGGGGGAACGTATGCATTAGTTGGAGTAACGGGGGTGGTGAAGTGATAAGCTGACAACTTAATATCATGATTCATTGGGTGTTTACCTTACTTTGTTACCTCACTAGGGATAAACCAAAATACCATGTTGTAAGGTAGGAGGAGTGACATGCCTCTACCTAATACTAGATCCATCATGTGTTTATTTTCACTTCATGTCATTAATCTTAAAGCTATACTCTGATGTTATCTTAATTACTAAGGTGCATGATTTAGTTCACATCTTGGTGGAGTATAAGTGAGACTAATAATCAAAAGGTCTCTATGTTAGAAGGTGATGCCCATATAATTAGTAACATGTCATTAACCTTGTTTGCAATCTCATATGTTAAATCTATGTCTACTCATTTGCCACACTATATTAAAGAGAGAGTGCATGTGTGAAACCATGAACCCCGGTCCATTTTTAATCATAAGAAACAACTTTCCAACCACTTTTAAGCATCTTTTACATTCAGCCATTTTAAAACCAGAAAATACAAAAACACTTTTACTTCTTGCATTCACATATAAAACCCCCCAAAATACCATCCATCATCATTACTACCATCCTTGCATACTTATTCACCACCATTGCATTTTTATTTACTGTTTTGCATTCATTATCATCTTAATATCATTCTCACACCTTGTGCTTGACAACCACTTGGTGAGGTTGAGGGCACAAAGCAATCTATTTTGTTTGCAGGAAATCTAGAGAAGGACAAGAAGATAAAACCCACACTACTGATTCCCCGAGAGTTCGATATTAAACCCTCATGTCACCTTCTTGGGGGAAAAACTACCACTTCTACATACTTTGCACTTGGAGTCTCAACCTATCCCTAATATATTATCTTCCTTTCACGGTATCAAGAGTAATTGTTGGTGTTGTTGAGGGAGAAGAACACTCTCATCAATCCCGTCATCAAAGGTTTTTCTAGCGCCGTTGCCGGGGAATCATAGCTGGAAGGTTTTGTCCAAGGATATCACAACAAAGTCAACTTCATCACCAACTTGTGCTAACACCTAAGCTTGGGGAGGTTGCACCTACGTGAGCATCATCTTGTCCATCTTTACCTTCAAGCATTTTATTTTGTTTTGTTTTTGTCGGAGAACTGTCCCAGGAACTGGGTGTGTCTCACAAGGATCGAGTAAGGGGCTGAACACGGAATCAAACAACCCTCAACGTGCCTCGGCAATGGTGCTCGTCAAACTCGCTGTGGGACAACACTGCAGAGATGAATGCACGGTATTACCCAGGTTCAGGGCCCTCTAGGTGAGGTAAAACCCCTACGTCCTGCTTCGGATGTATTGCACTTGCTTGGAGAGGTTCGAGTACAGAGCGAGCTTGGCGAGCTCAAGGTGGCTACAATGGCTAACCCTAGAACCGGAGAAGAACCGAACCGGAGAAGACCCGAACCCTTTGCCCGAGCGTGCTCCCCCTCCTTTTATAGATGTCTCGGGCCTCTTCCCCCCAAATGCCTTAGCGGGAAGGGCTACCACATGGCGACGAAGGAGGAGGTGCGGTGCACGATAAAGGTAGAGTCCACCATAAAGGTAAAGTCCATGGACACGGTCCACGGCAGGGGGCAGCGTCACCAAAGCTGGAAAAGGCCACCGTCCAAACAGGACGGTGGGCTGGCGCTACTGAGGCGGGATGTGTCCCACGGTGACGTCGCCTTTGGAGGGTAGCTGCAGACGGTTCCCGTATCACCAAAGTGGCAATCCTTGGGGCTCCTTTGCTTGGTGCAGCTTTGTTGACTCCTTTATACATAAGAACGGCAACTGTGGCGCTGCCGTCACCGCGCGCTGGCGCGGTCGTCACTCTGCGGAGGGTGCAGAGCCCATGTGCGCTCTGCCGCGGAGGCAGAGCTAGCTTCGTGAGGAAGGAAACCCCGCGAGGCAAGAGGCCTCGCCGAGCCTTTCGGCTTGGTCCTTAGCAGAATTTGCAGGTGTCATCCGAGATGCCCTCTCGAGGAGAGGTCCCTCGTCGAGGGAAAACCCTTGGCGAGGAGGAGAGGTCCCTCGAGAGGGAAAAACCCTCGCGAGGCTCGCCAGGCTTGGAGAGCCTGGTCCTTAGTGAAATCTTCTGAAGAATGTTGTGGGCCCTGGCAGGCCGGCCCGTGGTACCCTGGTTTCCACTGTGCCGACAGTAGCCCCCGGGCCCGCGATGGGCACGCCGAAGCCCATGGATGGAGGCGAAGCGTCGAGGGCCCAACGATGCCTGCCTGGGCCGCGACATGTGGGGCGGAACGGTTGCGCCCGAGGCCACAATGTCCTCGCTTCAACGGGCAACCCGGTGGGGCCCGCCATGTCCTTGGAGACCGGCCGATAAAGCCTGAGCGCGCAGACGGCGCTCATCACTCCCACCATTACTCCCGTGCACACTCCTCCAAACGCATCCATCTCTCCAGAGCGCTCCGCCTCCAAAACCCCCTTCTCCAGCGACCATGGCGCCCAAGAAGGCAACCGCCGACCAGAAGGGCAAGGCCGCGATGCAGACTGGCACGTCGGCGGCGGCGGCGCGGGGTGCTGCACCCCAGGGGGCGCTGCCGGAAACCCGCGTCCGTGCGGCGGCGCTTGAGAAGGTGCGCCACCTGGCGGCCGCCAACACCCACGAGCTCGGCGCCACAAACATGGAGGCGGCCGGCAGCAGCAAGGTCGGCGCGGGGTACTACCCCATCTTCCTTCACACCCTCTACGCCGGCCTCGTTCCTCCCTTCTCCAGCTTCCTCATGGGGATCCTTGAGGCGTACCGGATCCAACTCCTTCATCTCCACCCAAACTCCATACTCATCCTCGCCATCTTCGCCTATCTCTGCGAGGCGTACGTCGGCATCCATCCCTCGGTGGATCTCTTCCGCAGCTTCTACGCCCTCCGGTCCACCGCGCAGAACGAGCGGACCGGGTGCGTCTCCTTCCGCATCGCCGCCGCCAGGAGCGAAGATTACATCCCCATCGCGTGGCTTGGTGAGAACGCAATCACCAAGGTGACGAAGAAAGTGGAGGATTTCCGCCAGAAGTGGTTTTTCGTCGACACCAGTTCATCGAATCGCTTCCTGGAGGTACCCGTGGTACCCCCGAAGAAGTGGGCGCGTTGGACGAGCGGCGACTTCGAGGGCCCCAAGCTGGAGGCGGTGTACAAGCGCATTCAGGTGCTCCACGAGGCCGGGCTCACCGGCCAGATGGTGGCGAGGGATTTCATCAAACGCCGCATTGCTCCCCTCCAGTGGCACTCGGAGCCGATGTGGACGTACTCAGGCCAGGGAGACAGGATGCGCCTATGCGCGGATAGCTTCACTTCGGACTCACTGAAGCAGGTCATGAGAGTCCTCTTCGCCACGGCGTCCATTCCGTCCCCAACTAACGAAGATGCCCTGCCGCTGTTCGCCTATGTGGAGGAGAGTGTGCTCGAAGCCCGCCAACTCCTGTCCAGGTTCGACGAATGGGGCATCAGGCCTGCAGGACTCCGTGGGCCCCGCAGCAACCCGTGGGCTGCGGAGCTAGAGCAGGTGGGTGAATCGCCGGAGCCGGACGAGGCTGAAGATTCTGGCAAGGGCGAGGCCTCGAGAAACGCCGACCCCTTTGGCGAGGACGAGGCCTCGAGAGGCGCCGACCCCTCGGGAGGCGACGCGGGCTCCTCCAGGAGCGCACCGGCTGGCGAGGACCTCCAGGTGATCTCCTCCAGCGGCGACGAGGACGCCTTCCGCGTGGCCCGCTCCCGACGCATCGTAGAGGGGGAGGAGGAGGAGAGTGGAAACAGGGGAGGACGCCGCGAGCCCCGCACCAAGGCCCTCCACGACTGGAACGCCTCGGCAGGGAGGGGCGCCCCCCGAGAGGATGCGGGAGGGCCTCAAGGGGAGGCCAGGGCGAGCAGCCCCCAGCCTCCGAAGGCGAAGAAAAGGGTGTGGAGGATAGCCGACGAGTAAGCCTCAATTCTTCTTTTTCTTTTAGCATTTTGCTTCTGAGAATCCTCTTGACGGATCTTCTGCTTGTTTGTCTTCAGGAATCCTGCGGCGCCGAAGAAGCGGCGGCTCCGCAAGCTTGGGGAGGCCGCCGACGCCCCCACAGCGCCGTCGGTGGCTGACGAGCCGCAGCACGCGGCTGCTCCTCCCATGGGCGAGCGCCACGAGGAGGAGGACGACAATGTCGTAGAGGTGGCGCTGCCGCCCGCCCAGGCCACTCTTCCTCCCGTACTGCAGAGGGCAACGGGGGAAGAGGCGGCGGCCGAGACAGCTCGAGCCTCCGCGAGGCCAGACGAGGACGAGGAGGAGATCCTCATGGAGCCACCCCCGGAGGAGGAGGCTCCCACAAGAAGGGCAGACGTGCCCGAGGCCGCGGCAGGCGCGGCCACCACGGAGGGGGCGGGAGGCGCCCCCGAAGGGCGGGAGGAGGAGGCGCCTCCGGAGCCCACAGATGCTGGAGCTGGGGGCGAGAGGACGCCCAGCCCCCAGCGGGCTCCAGACGCGGGGGACGATGCTGGCGCCCACGCGAGCCCCCAGAGGGCCCCTGACGCGGGGGGCGAAGAAGGCGCCCTCGCGAGCCCCCGGGCCGCACCGGAGGCGGTCGTGAGCCCGAGGCAGGGTGCCTCGAGCGCCCCACCGAGCACCGAGACCACTGCACCCCGCAGCGATGCGGGGACCTTGGCGCTGCGGGAGCCGCGGCGCCAAGCAGTTCGCCGCCACGCCGTCCTCAGCCAGGCGCGGCGGACGCTCGACGCGCTGGCGGCGCAGCTCGCCGAAGAGGAACTCGCCAGGGCGGAGGAGCAGGCGAGACTCGACGAGGGCTGGGCCCTCCTCCGCGAAAGCGTGGAGAGCTGCCGCCGGCAGGACGCGGCGGCCCTGGCGGCACGCCAGGAGGCCATGCGCTTCGCCGCAGAGACCCGCGACAGCGTGAAGCGGGAGGCGGCGGAGACCATGGAGCAGCTGGACGCCGCTCGGGAGGCGCTCGAGGCGGAAACCGCCTCCAAGCGACAGGAGGTTGCGGCCTTGGAGCAAAACTTCATCACGCACTCCAAAACTGTGGAGAGCAGCTTGAAGGAGCTCCGCGAGAGACTGGACGCTCGCGAGGTGCAGCTGACCAAGCGCGAGGCAGAGCTCACGCGACGCGAGGGAGAGCTCTCCCCCCGCGAGGAGGAGATGCGCCGGCGCGAGGAGCAGGTCCAGCAGCTTGAGGCGGACCAGGCCACCCGCGAGGAGCAGCTGAAGGCTCGCGAGGGCCGGGTGGCCAGGGACGAAGCCACCTACTCCGAGCGCCACGTGAAGACCAACGCCAGCCTCGCGGAGAAGGAGAAGAAACTGAAGGAGGAGGCCGACGACAGGGTCAAGCTCATCCGCCTAGACCTCGCCAAGGACTATGACGAGAAGGCCAAGAAGCAGGAGGAGCGCTTCAAGGCGAAGCGTAAGGAGCTCCAGGACCACATCCAGGGGCTCGAGAAGGATGAGAAGCAGATGTCTTCCCACCTTCAGAGCGCCAAGGAGGCCCAGGCCCGCGCAGAAAACGAGGTTGCCGCCCTGAAGGGGGATCTGAGCGAGCTCCAGCAACAGGTGGGGCCGGTCGTGAACCTTGTGGAGGAGGCCCGGACCAGGGCGCAGATTGGCCAGACCATGACGCGCCAGCGCCAGCGCATGCTCCACGACTTGTTGGTCCGTGCGCGCGCCGTTGGGGACCGTCTGAGAACTGAGGTCCCCCCTTTTCCGCAGGGAGCGACGACGAGGCCGCGTACTCGTTCTTCTTCGAGCAATTCCTCGGAAGGCTTGAAGAGACCGCGAAGGGCTTCGACGAGCGCGTCGTGGAGGAGAGCCGCGATCTCCTCGTCATCGCTACCTGCCGCATCTTCGGCAACCTCGCGAGGCTCCAGCCCTCGCTTGACCTCGAGGCCGTGACGGCGCCGGTCGCCATCAGCGACAAGGCGCGGAAGGCCGCCGAGGCGTACGCCAAGAAATTTGACCAAGTCGAGGTCGATGAAGACGAAGGCGACGACGAGGAGAATGCCCTGGAGGAGGAGGCGGAGGCTGCCGTGGACGGAGCGGGCACCTCAGGAGGCGCGACGGCCTGAGCTCCCTCCTGTATCTGGACGTGCAGGGGCACGGATTATCTTAGCATTTTATTTGTAATAGCTTTGTAAAGACTTGCCTTAAGCTTTGTTTGAACGTGCTTGGTGAATATCCCTCGAGAGGCTTTTGTCTTCCCTTTCATGTCTTTTTCGCTCTACGTCTTAGGACCCTCTCTTAGCGCTACACCACCGCCGCTTCGGCATGTGAGAGTCAGGGCTCCACAAGGCCGAGGGGTGCGTGAGGCCTCGAGAGGTAAGAGCTCCCAAGTCACGATGCTTGGGGCTCCCCTTCAACGCGCAAGCAGCCCATGAGGCGCAGGAGAGAGAAAAGAGGCTCGAGGGACGAAAACCAGCGAAAGGAATTTCAACCAAGTGTTTGGACTTAGCTTCACGAGGTGTTTTGCCTTGGAGAGGGTGTTAGTTCCCTGATGAGGTATTTTCGCCTTGGAGAGGGTGTTGGTTCCCTGACAAGGTGTTTTTGCCCTGGAGAGGGCGTCGGTTCCCCGACGCTTGTTTTCGACCTGTTTTCCTGCATTTTGACAGATAGGCGTACACAAGCAATACATAGCTAGATGACTCATGCGTGCTCGTAGGTTCCTTCATGTGTGTCTCGCGAGGAGAACAGGCAGCAAGGTCCTTGGTGAGTTGACGTGCACGGGAGCTGGCTCATGAGTTCAGAGTTCCTTGGGAGTTGACGTGCATGAAAGCTGACCCGTGAGTTCAGATCTCGGATCCCTTGGGTTTGAGGCGCTGCTGGGATGCTCCCGAGGCACAGGCACCATGCTCATCCCCCGCTCGCGAGACAGGAGGGATCATACGAGCAAGGATGAGAAAACAAATAACATAACTGCTTACCGAAGCAAAACACATGCTGGCGCGAAGCGCAAAAGGTTCAAAGCAACTTAAAACAGAGGTTCATTACACTAGCGTGGCCAGAAACACAAAATCCGCCATGTCTGGGCATGGGGTTCCACATGGAGTGGCTGAGACTCTCGCAGCCCGAGGCGATGCATGTAGAGAGAGCTCAGAGAGGGGGCCCCTATGCGGGGGTGGCTTGTAGAGCCTGCGGTCCAACATGGCTGGGCATGGGGATCCACCTCGCCAAGGCATGGTGCTTGAAGAAGTCACCTTGCCGAGGCGTGATGGCTTGGGAGTCTTCTCGAACGGCCCGTGGCAACGTATAATAGAGAGGGGAGCCCGAAGTTTTTCCTCGTGGAGGATGATGACGCGAGGCTCTCCCTTGATGCAAAAATTGCTCGTCGAGGACGACCAGGGGTAGAACTTGCGCAGGTGCTGGATGTTCCAGGGGTTGGCGACAGGGATGCCGTCCTCCGTCTCGAGCCGCGCAGATCCAGGCCTGGCTATGTGCACGACTCTGTAGGGTCCTTCCCACATTGGCGAGAGCTTGTGGAGGCCCGCCCTGGAGAGGATTCTCCTCAGGACGAGGTCTCCTGCTTCGAGAGTGCGCGGGCGGATGTGGCGGCTGTGGTAGCGACGGAGGTCTTGCTGGTACCTTGCCGCTCTCAGGGCCGCATTGCGTCGGAGCCCCTCGAGCAGCAGCAGGTCTTGGTTGCGGAGTTCGTCCTTCTCAGCCTCCTTGAAGGCCAAGACTCGTGGAGAGCCGTGGGTGATCTCGCTGGGGAGGACGGCTTCAGCGCCATAGACGAGGGAGAACGGCGTCTCATCAGTTGGCTTTGTTGGCGTGGTGCGGATGGACCAGAGCACCAAGGGGAGCTCATCGATCCAATGCTTGCCGTTGGCCTTGAGGCGGTTGAAGATTCTCGTCTTGAGGCCCTTGAGCACCTCGGTGTTGGCTCGCTCAGCCTGCCCGTTTCTTCGTGTGTGCGCCACCGAGGCGTAGCAGATTTGGGCGCCGAGGCTGCCGCAGTAGGACTTGAAGGCGCCGCTGATGAATTGTGAGCCGTTATCGGTGATGATGCGGTTGGGCACGCCAAAGCGGCATACCAGGCTCCTGATGAATTTTACCGCTGATTTCGCCGGAATGGTGCGCACGGGTTCCACCTCAGGCCACTTGGTGAATTTGTCGATGGCGACGTAGAGGTAGCGATAGCCCCCGAGCGCTCGCGGGAAGGTTCCCAGGAGGTCCAGCCCCCAGACCGCGAACGGCTAGGAGAGCGGGATGGTTTGGAGTCCTTGCGGAGGCTGGTGGATCTGCTTGGCGTGGAATTGGCATGCGTCGCAGGACTGGATGATTTCGGCTGCATCTTGAAGCACTGAAGGCCAGTAGAAGCCACTCCGGAAGACCTTGCCCGCAAGGGTGCGCGAGGATGAATGATGGCCGCACTCTCCGCTTTGGATGTCGTCGATGAGCTGGCGGCCTTCCTCAGCAGGGACGCACCGCATGGCAACCCCATTGGGGCGCTTACGGTACAGGTCTCCGTCGTGGAGGCAGTAGGACTTGGCCTGGCGAGCAACCCTTTCAGCCTCTGCGTCTTCTTCGGGGAGGACTCGATCTTGCAGGTAGTTCTTGATCTCGTCGATCCAACCGGTGTCTTGGCGTACCAAAGTCAGCAGCAAACGACCGCCTGAGGGGAGCCCGCAATTTGGTGCTCCACTTGATGGGGCTGGTGGGAGCTCCTCATTGGTGCTCATGTTGACAGCTGGTTGCTTGACGGAGGACTTGGCGAGTCTTTCCTCGAACACTCCAGGCTTTTGCGCTTCCCTTCTTGCTGCTCACCTAGTGAGTTCATCTGCTTCTTGGTTCTCTCCTCGTGGGATATGCTTGAGCTCCATGCCCCTGAAGTGCTTCTCGAGTTTGCGTACCTCCTCAAGATAGGCCACCATGTAGGTGTCCTTAGGCGTGTAGCTTTTGTTGGAGAAATTGACGAGGAGCTGAGAGTCGCCCTTGATGAGAATGCGCTTGATGCCGAGGGCAATGGCATCTCTGAGCCCGGCGAGGAGGCCTTCGTATTCAGCAATGTTGTTGGAGACCTTGTCATTGTCTTTGAAGCGTAGTAGAGCTTGTCGCCTGTCGGTGAGGTGAGGACAGCACCAGCCCCTGCACTCCGGGCCGCGAAGGCGCCATCGAAATGCATGGTCCAGTGGCCTGGTTCCGTCCCTCCTGAGGCTGCGACTTCCTCCTCTTGAGGCTCTTCTTCACGCGTGTCGGTCCATTCGGCCATGAAATCAGCCAGCGCCCTACCCTTGATGATCCTGGTGGTGTCAAACTCCAGCTCAAAAGGTTGTAGCTCGATGCCCCAGCCTACGACGCGATCTGTCCCGTTTGGGTTGCGCAGAACTTGCTCCAGGGGGTATGAGGTGACCACCTTGATGGGGTGACCCTGGAAGTAGTGGCGCAGCTTCCTGGAGGCGCTGAGGAGCGAGAAGAGGAGCTTTTGCTGCATGGGGTAGCGCTCGCGAGCGTCCCACAGCACTGTGCTGACGAAGTACACGGGATGCTCGACGAGGGTAGTCGTTGGCGTGGCAGCGGTTGGCTCCTCTCGAGGCTCGGTGGAGTCCTTGTCGAGGTTTTCTTGAGGCCCCACTTGTAGGGGCTCGGCGTGAGGCTGGAGGCTTGACGAGGGTGCTTCCTTGTCGGGGGGCTCTAGGCTTGGCGAGGCAGGGCTCTGCTTGGCGGGGACTGGCTCTTCCCTTTCAGCCACCAAGACCGCGCTTGCCGTCTGAGGAGTGGCTGCAAGATACAGCTTCAGAGGCTCGCGAGGGCGTGGGGCAACCATGATGGGTGGGCTCGCCAGGAATTTCTTCAGGTTCTCAAAAGCCATTGCTGCTTCAGGGGTCCACTTGAAAGGACCGGACCTCTTCATGATCTTGAAAAATGGCAGCGCCCTCTCACCGAACTTGGAGATGAAACGGCCAAGGCTGGCCATACATCCCGCTAAGCGCTGCATGTCCTTGAGGCGACGAGGAGGCTGCATCTCTTCTATGGCTCTGATCTTGTCAGGGTTTGCTTCAATGCCGCGATGAGACACCAGGAACCCGAGGAGCTTGCCTGAAGGGACCCCGAAGACGCACTTGGCGGGGTTTAGCTTGATGTTTACTTTGTGCAGGTTGGCAAAGGTCTCCTCGAGGTCCTTGATGAGCATGTCCTCCTCGCGGGTCTTGACCACGATGTCGTCGACGTAGGCCTCTGCATTCTTCCCCATTTGAGCCCCCAAGGCGATCCTCATGAGGCGCTGGAAAGTGGCACCGGCGTTCTTCAGGCCGAAGGGCATGCAGACATAGCAAAACACACCGCAAGGGGTGAGAAATGTTGTCTTCTCCTCGTCCTCCTTCGCCATCTTGATCTGGTGATAGCCTGAGAAGGCATCCAGAAAACAGAGGAGTGCGCAGCCGGCGGTGGAGTCCACGATCTGGTCGATCCTCGGGAGGGGATAGGGGTCCTTGGGGCAGGCCTTGTTGAGGTCGGTGAAGTCGATGCAGAGGCGGCTTCCTCCTTTGTGCTTGGGTACGACCACACCATTGGCGAGCCAAGTGGGATGGACAACTTCCTTGATGATGCTGGCTTTCTTCAACTTTTCAACTTCCTTGACAATGAAATCTTGCTTCTCTGGCGCCTGGCGCCGCGCCTTTTGCTTCACGGGGCGTGCGTTTGGACACACGACTAAGTGGTGCTCGATCACCTCCCTTGGTACTCCGGACATATCTGACGGTGTGCATGCGAACATGTAAGAGTTTGCCCTGAGGAAGGCGACGAGCGCGCTTTCCTATTTGGGAGGCAGGTTGGCGCCGATGGTGATGCTAGCCCCCGAGCCGTTTGCCTCAAGAGGCACTTGCTTCGTCGCGGCCTTCTCCTAAGAGAACAGCTGCTTCTTCTTCGCGGGGGGCCTCGGGAGGGGCTCCTCATCCTCGTCAGCGGGGTGACGCCACCGCGGCAGCCTTGTAGGCTGCTTGCGCAGCGGACAGGGCGTCTGAGACCACGCCGCGGATGACGATGGTGCCACCCGAGCCAGGAAGCTTGACGAGGTTGTAGGCGTGGTGGGTCACCGCCATGAACTTGGCGAGGGCGGGGTAGCTGAGGATGGCGTTGTAGGGCAGGCCGATGTGCGCGATGTCAAAATCGATCAGCTCGGTGCGGTAGTTGGCCTGGGTGCCGAAAGTGACGGCGAGCCTCACTTGCCCCAAAGGGGTGGTGAGACCCTTTGTCACCCCCGAGAAGGGCCTAGTGGGCATGAGCCGCTCGTAGGGCACCTGCAGCTTCTCGAACATCTCGACAGAGATGATGTTGAGGCCTGCACCCCCATCAATGAGCGTCTTGGAGACTGCAATGTTGTTGATGGTGGGAGTGCAGACTAGTGGGATGGTGCCAACAGTTGAGGTGGACTTGGGGTGGTCGCTGGAGTCAAAGGTGATGCGGTACGGGGACCATTTGAGGGGCCTGGAGGCCTCAACCCCGGGAAGGGCTACCGCGACCTCGCGAGCAAGTTGCTTGAAGTGGCGGTTGGAGCTGGGGGCCTGAGCCCCGCCGAGGATGCAAGCGGCCCCGCGAGGCACCTGGTAGCCCTCAGGAGTCTCGGTAGGGAGGTTGTCGTTAATGGGCTGGGTGGCGTTGGCTTGAGGGTTCTGCTGGTAGTTGTCGTCGTAGTTGTTGTTCCAGCGTCGCCCCCCGCGGCCGCCGCGGCGGCCGCCGCGACCTCGCTGCCGATCGTTAGCCTCACGAGCCTCGCGACCCTCGCGAATCCTCTTGAGGTCGTATAAGTCCTCGGTGGCATGGGAATGCCTGTTGTGGTAGACGCAGAAGGGGCGATCATCCTTTTCTCGGGGTCCGCGGCTGGAGTGGCAGCGCGAGGCTGCTTGGCGTCAGGCTCAGCCGCGAGGACCGCAGTGGTCTTGCGCTTCTCGGTGGATTTTTTCTTCTTCTTGGACCCCTCGGCGGGGTCCCCTGGCTC
The DNA here is from genome assembly GCA_012064385.1 of Puccinellia tenuiflora. Taxonomy (NCBI): domain Eukaryota; kingdom Viridiplantae; phylum Streptophyta; class Magnoliopsida; order Poales; family Poaceae; genus Puccinellia; species Puccinellia tenuiflora. The sequence goes on along the minus strand of QRDG01000202.1, from coordinate 1,223,259 downwards.
GCTCTTGACGAACAAGCGGCCCTCCTCAGCCTTGGCGCACTTGTCCGCCAAGTCAAAGAGCTTGACGATGGTGGTGATGTTGTCGTGGATGCCAAGCTTCTCGAGCATCCGCACATCCGTGACCCCAGCCTGGAAGGCCGAAACGACCTGCGCGTCGGTGGCGTTGGGGATCTTGTTACGCACCTTGCTGAAGCGCTGGATGTACTTGCGAAGGGTCTCGCCAGGCTTCTGGCGCACGGCGCAGAGGTCGTTGTACGTGAGGCCGCGCTCGTACGTGCCCTTGAAGTTGGCGACGAAGCACCGGCAGAGGTCCTCCCAGGTGTTGATGGACTCGGCGGGGAGGTTCGTGAGCCACGAGGATGCGGAGTCCTTGAGGGCCATGGGGAACCAGTTCGCCATGACCTTGTCGTCGCCCCCTGCGGCCTGGATGGCCAAGGTGTAGAGCTGCAGGAACTCCAGGGGGTTGTTCTTGCCGTCGTAGCGCGGAGGAAGACCCGTCCTGAACTTGACCGGCCAGACGACGCGACGGAGGCGGCGAGTGAATGCGGCCGTCGTGCCGTAGGTGACCGGGCCATTGGCGAGGGTGGCGCCCCGCGGTGGCGATGTCATGGATGGCGCGGTTGTGGCGATCCTGGTTGCGCTCGATGCTCACGCGTGCGTCCTCCGGGGCTCGCATCACGATTTGGCAGTCATGCGGCGACGATGCGTGCGATGCAGTGCGGTTGTCGCGAGGAGGAGCCCCGGCTGGAGCAGGTTGCGGTGGAGCCGGTGGAGCTGGAGCGGGCGCGGGGTGACGAGGAGGTGCGTGTGGCGCGCCATGCGCCACGTCCCCTGCGCGTGCAGAGAGAACCAGCGAACGAGATGGTGCAGGAACGGCGATGCGAGCGGCGCCAACGAGCTCGGAGAGGCAGTTGAGCCAGGCTTCCTGGGCCTCCGGCGTGGGGCGGTACTGCAGCAGCTCCTGCGCCATGAAAGCACAGTCGCCGGGCTGGGCGCAGGGCGGCCCAGCAAGGAAGCAGCACGGTCCCGCGACGGGTGCAGGGAGGAAGCCTCCTCTTCACCGAGCTCGTCCTCAGCGTGGTCGATGTCGTCGTCCTCCGGGTGCTCGACACGGGGCTCGGGGTCGACGTGGCGCTCCGGAGTAGCACTTCCGTGCGGGTGGCCGCGCGGGTTGCCAGCGGGAGCGGTGGCGGCGCTGGCCGTCCGGCGAGCGAGACGTTCGGTGCGAGAGATGCCGGCCATGGCTGTGTGGAGGTTGCAGATGCGCCTCAGCCCCCTACCTGGCGTGCCAAATGTCAGAGAACTGTACCAGGAACTAGGTGTGTCTCACAAGGATCGAGTAAGGGGCTGAACACGGAATCAAACAACCCTCAACGTGCCTCGGCGACGGTGCTCGTCGAACTCGCTGTGGGACAACACTGCAGAGATGAACGCATGATATTACCCAGGTTCAGGGCCCTCTAGGTGAGGTAAAACCCCTACGTCCTGCTTCGGATGTATTGCACTTGCTTGGAGAGGTTTGAGTACAGAGCGAGCTTGGCGAGCTCAAGGTGGCTACAATGGCTAACCCTAGAATCGGAGAAGAACCGAACCGGAGAAGACCCGAACCCTTTGCCCGAGCGTGCTCCCCCTCCTTTTATAGATGTCTCGGGCCTCTTCCCCCCAAATGCCTTGGCGGGAAGGGCTACCACATGGCGACGAAGGAGGAGGTGCGGTGCACGATAAAGGTAGAGTCCACCATAAAGGTAAAGTCCATGGATACGGTCCACGGCAGGGGGCGGCGTCACCAAAGCTGGAAAAGGCCACCGTCCAAACAGGACGGTGGGCTGGCGCTGCTGAGGCGGGATGTGTCCCACGGTGACGTCGCCTTTGGAGGGTAGCTGCAGACGGTTCCCGTATCACCAAAGTGGCAATCCTTGGGGCTCCTTTGCTTGGTGCAGCTTTGTTGACTCCTTTATACATAAGAACGGCAACTGTGGCGCTGTCGTCACCGCGTGCTGGCGCGGTCGTCACTCTGCGGAGGGTGCAGAGCCCATGTGTGCTCTGCCGTGGAGGCAGAGCTAGCTTCGTGAGGAAGGAAACCCGCGAGGCAAGAGGCGTCGCCGAGCCTTTCGGCTTGGTCTTTAGCAGAATTTGCAGGTGGCATCCGAGATGCCCTCTCGAGGAGAGGTCCCTCGCCGAGGGAAAACCCTTGGCGAGGAGGAGAGGTCCCTCGCGAGGGAAAAACCCTCGTGAGGCTCGCCAGGCTTGGAGAGTCTGGTCCTTAGCGAAATCTTCTGAAGAATGTTGTGGGCCCTGGCAGGCCGGCCCGTGGTACCCTGGTTTCCACTATGCCGACATTTTTGTCTTGCATATCATATTTAGATTTCGGTTTGCATATTTTATTTCAGTTTTGCATTTTGTTTTGCATTAGTTAATTCGGTTTTGCATTGTTTTAGTGTCATTTTATTTTCAGTTTTGCATAAAAAAATCAAAAACACATAAAAATCTGCTAAAATGGGTGATAGGACTAAGTTGTGTGACTACATAAACACTCCAAATGATCAATTTATTGCTAAACCTATTACCACACCTGAGATACAAGCTGATAGCTATGAAGTAAGTCTTAGTTTGTTGAACTTGATAACTAGGGAGAAATTTGGTGGTAGTGCTGTGGAGGATGCCTCTATGCATCTTCATGATTTTGTTGAAATCTGTGACATGCAAAAATTTAAGAATGTCGAAAGTGATGTTCTAAAACTGAAATTATTTCCTTTCTCACTTAGAGGAAAAGCTAAGGAGTGGCTGCATTCATTACCTACTGATAGCATTAAAACTTGGAATGATCTGAAAGAAGCTTTCATTAAGAAATACTATCCTCCTGTTAAAATCTTGCAAAATATAAACAATATTCTATCTTTTAGGCAAAATGAAAATGAACATGTTGCTATGGCTTGGGATAGGATAAAACTTATGCTTAGAACTTGCCCATCACATGGAGTTAATGAATGGACCATACTAAACTCTTTTTATAATGGTCTGAATTACATGTCTAGAAATATACTTGATTCTGCTGCTGGAGGTGCTTTTATGGGAAAAACTATAGTAGAAGCTAAGAATATATTGGAAAGCATTTTGCAAAACTCTAGTCAATGGCATACTGATAGAGCACCTAGTTCATCTAAGAAAGTAAACTCCATAGAAGAAACTCATGAAGAGCACCTAGTTCTCTCTTCCATTGTTGCAATCTTGTGAGCTTGATTCCTCTCAATCCCTCCAATGATTCTTGCCCAAATTGAGGGATTCAAGAGAGGAGAACTAGATCTACCATTCCACCAATCCATTCCTCCTCTAAGTGAGGGGAACCTAGTGGATCTAGATTTTGGGGTTGCTTTGTGTTCATCCCCTTGTTCTTCCTCTTGAATCCCTCCATAGCATTAGTTGCTTTGGTTGGATTTTGGAGAGAAGGACTTGACCACTTGGTGTGGTCTTGCCTTTTGCATTAGTTGCATCAGTTTGCTCTCCCCACGGTGATACGTGGGATTGAAGTTGAGAAGCTTGTTACTCTTGGGTGCATTGTGTTCCCAAGAGCTTGTGCCTCTTGGGTGCATTGTGTACCCTAGACGGTCGGTGTGCCGCGAAGACTTCGAGTTGTCAAGGTTCGGCAAGATTTGGAACCCCCAATTGAGTTGTGGGTGTGTGCCCCAAGAACAGTGTGCAGTTCTTGGGTTGGGAGCCTCGAATGATTCCGATAGTGGAAGGTGAATCAAACCCTTGGGTGCGGTTCATCAGAGAATAGGGTGAGGCCTTTGTGGCATCTTGAGTAGGCCTCTTGTGGCGAGCTCACACCCCTCCAACGAGACGTACTCCCTTAACAAGGAGGAACTCGAGAATACATCCTCATCTCCGCGTGCCTCGGTTATTTCTATACCCGAGCTGAAATTTACATTGTGATAGCCTTCGTGCTTGAAGTTTTATATCTTGCTATCACCTTGTTGCTTGCCTTTCTTAGCATAAGTTGTTGGTGCACATAGGTGAGCCTAGTAATTAGGTTGTTAGCTTGTTAATTTAAACACATAGTTTTATTCCACAATTATCAAGCCTTAAACCGGAAAAGTTTTAATCGCCTATTCACCCCCCTCTAGGCGACATCTCGGCATAGTTTGTTATTTCATCATGTCTGCACGTTCTCGAACCCGTAGGGTCACACACTTAAAGCTCCAATGTAGCTAGGGTTTGCGATGAGATAATTGATGGTATACACGAATATTGATTCGGAGTCTCGGATGAGATCCTAGACGTCACGAGGAGATCCGGAAGAGTCCGAAGAATAAGATTCATATAAGGAAAGTTGTTTCCGAAGGTGTCGGAAAAGTCCGGGAATTTTCCGGTAAGGTACCGGAAGTTTCTAGAAGGTTCCGGAAGGTTCCAAAGTGGGACCCCCTGTTATCAGGGCCCACATGGACCGAGGGAGCGGTGCAGCAGCCACTTGGGCTGGCCCCACATAGGCCCATGCGGGCCACACAAGGAAAGGGGGGCCGAACCCTAGTGGGACTCGGCTTGGGAGCGAAGTCCCACCCTTGGTCGCCGCCCCCTTCTAGAAGGGAAGGTGCCTTGGGGTGCAAGGCCTCCCCAAGACGGCCGGCCCTAGGGTTGGGGCGCACCCCCTTGCCCTTGCCCTCCACCCATATAAAGGTGAGGGGGTGCGGCATAGGAGGACACTCCAAGCCCTAGCCGCATCACCCCCCTGTCCCTCCTCTCTCTCCCTCGCGTGTGGCTTGGCGAAGCCCTGATACGTGTCAAACATATCTATTATTTTTGATTGATCCATGCTAGTTTTGTGATGTTGTCACATGTTTTTACTATCATATTACATCATTTTTATGCATTTTGTCGGACTAACCTATTGACAAGATGCCCAGTGCTAGTTCCCTTTTTTTTTTCATGTTTTTGTTGCAGAAAGTTACTTCTGGAAATATTCTCGGAATTGGACAAAAATTTACGGGGATTTTTTATTGGACAAATGAAGAGCGGAGCCAAAATGGCAACCTGGGGGGGCACCCACAGGCCAGGGCGCCCCCCTGCAGCGGCCCTAGGGCAGCCCACGGGTGGGACCCGCCCCTGCCCTGTGGGCACCCCCTCGGCCACCTCCGACGGCTATAAAATCATCCCCGACGAAAAAACCCTAACCCCCGAAGGATTATCCCAAATATGCAATAGAGCTCCGCCGCCATCGCCGACAAGTTTCAGGGGTTCAAAAGGTCCTGTTCCGGCACCCTGCCGGGACGGGGATCGACCACCGGAGCCATCTCCATCGACACCGCTGCTTCCCGTGATGAGGAGGGAGTAGTCCCTCACCGGGGCTGAGGCTTATACAAGTAGCTATGTGGTTATCTCTCTCTCCCATGATGTGATCTTCGTTGTGATCATGAGCTTTGTTAGTGTAGTTGAATACATGATGTTTTCCTATGTGTAATGGATATGATGTTGCTCAAGTGGTGTTATTTAGTACAATTTCCGGAGCCACCGTTGTGATCATGGTACCTCGGTGACAGGATGGGTGCCGTGTGTGACTCTATGGATAATAGATTGGAAGGATCTTCATCATGAGTTTGTTCTTTATTTGTTGGATTGAATAGATCATGAGGTTTCTTGATGCTTGTGTTATTGAAGAAAGAGACTATTCAAGAAATAGGTTGTGGTGTTTGTTAGTACTATCTTTGGATGCGAATAGTGACAGCATGAAGTGTCCATAGATGTGGAATACGAACTTTAAGGTGTGCTTTTCGTAGCCCTACGCAATTCTCATCCTATTTGATTCACAAAAGAATTATCTCCGAGTAACGTCTACCATGCATGTATTTTTGTGGGAACTATCATGTGTTTAATTATGTTAATGATGTTGAGAGTAATCACTAGTGAAAGTATGAAGTCTAGGCCTTGTTTCCAAGCATTGATACATCGTTTTTAGTCAATTTTATCACTTGTTTGCTTGCTGCCATTTTTATTACAGAATTACAAAATCACCTTTTACCATCCATATCACTTGCATTTTACCATCTCTTCGCCGAACTAGTGCACCTATACAACTGACAATTGTATTAGGTGTGTTGGGGACACAAGAGACTTCTTGTATCTTAATTGTAGGGTTGCTTGAGAGGGATATCTTTGACCTCTACCTCCCGTGGATTCGATAAACCTTGGGTTACTCACTTAAGGGAAATTTGCCGCTGTCCTACAAACCTCTGCGCTTGGAGGCCCAACAAGTCTACAAGAATAGAAGCGTGTAGTAGACATCAAGCCCTGCCCATGGGAACACTCCACCATCTCCACCACCACGCCGTCGTGCTGCTGGGATCTCACGGACCACTTCCTCCTTGCTTGTGGGATCAAGAAGGAGGAGTCTACATCGAGCCGTACGTGTGGATCACGCGGAGGTGCTGCTCGTGCGGCGCTTCATCGGATTGGATCTCGAGGATAATACATCTCCTCGCGACTAGACGAGTCTAGTTGTGGGGATCGACTAGCCAACCCCTGCACCGACAAAACGTTTGCTCGATCTTCAAGGGTAAAAGATTCGATCTCCACTTCTCTACTTGCATCTAATAGATCTAGATCGTTGGTCTTCTTCCGCTTGTTTCGTAGGAAATTTTTTGTTTTCTATGCAACGAACCCTACAGTGGTACCAGAGCCTAGATCTATTCGTAGATGTTGGTGCGATTAGAACACAAGGAGTTGTGGGCGTTGATGTTTTTGCTGCTATCTTCCCACGTGCATTTTGTATCTTGACGGTATGGTGAGATTGAAGCGGCCCGGACCAACCTTACTCGTCCGCGTATGAGAGATCGGTTCCACACTTGATGTGTAACTTGTATTGCACATGTGGCTGGCGGGTGTCTGTTTCTCTTGATATAGTGAGATGCGATCTTCAACAGAAGGCCTTTCAAAAGGATATAAAATAAGCAACTTTACATCACCGTTGTGGTTTTTGCGTAGATTAGAACGGTTCTATCTCATGACCCATAAAAGCCACGTAAAAATTGCACAAACAAATTAGAGGACGTCTAACTTGTTTTTGCAGGGTTTGTGATATGATATGGCCAAGATGTGATTTGTGATAATGTATGCAATGATCATGTTTGTAATCTTTCATGACTTTCATGTCCATGAGTACGGCAACCGACAGGATCCATATGTTTTCTATTATTTTATGCGGCCTGCATGCCAATATTATCACCATGTAATTGCTTTACTTTATCGCTAAGAGTAGCAATAGTCGTAGTTGCAATAGTTGGTGATGGCAACCATGGAGGTGGCGCCATCATGCTGGTGATGATGGAGATCATGTCGGTGTTTTGGATATGGAGATCAAAGGCATAGGAAGAAAAGGCTATACCATGTCACAATATAAATTGCATGTGCTGTTTATCCTTTTATGCACCTTATTGTTTGCTTTGATTTGATCACGACGGTAGCATGATAAGGTGATCTCTCACGTTAATATCAAGATAATAAAGTCTTCTCTCCTAGTATGCACTGTTGAAAAAGTTCATCGTTTTGAAGCACCATGTGATGATCGGGTGTGGTAAACTCTACGTCCACATACAATGGGTGTAAGCCAGTTTTACACATGCGGAAATGCTACGGTTTCCTTGACGAGCCTAGCATGTACAGACATGGCCTCGGAGCACAGAACCAAAAGGTTAAACACGAGTCATATAAATGATATGATCAACACTGAGTTGTTCACCATTGAAGCTGCATCTTATCACGTGATGATCGGATTTGGTGGAGTGGATTTGGATCGTGTATCACCAAACATCCAGAGAGATGTTAAGTTTAGTGAGAGTTCATGTAGTAATTTTGATTAATTTGAACAAAAATTATCATAAAAAAGGCCTAACAAAATGTCTTTGCAAAATCCTTGTAGATCATGAACGACTATGTTCGTCTCTTTGTTGCCGAAGAGCTGCGTCTCGATGGGTCAACTTTGTCGAGTGGTACCTGCTTCTGAGAGAAGTCCTTTACACTAATGCTGAGCTCTACGTGTTAGATGAACCTTTAGAAGATGAACCTAATGCTCCTGCAAGTCAAGAGGATCACATGGAGTGGCTCCAACAAAGGACCACCTACTTGAAAGTCGAGTGGATGATGTGCACCATCATGAATTCTTACCTAAGTAGGCAACTCAACAACTTGAGTGCAATTGAGATTGTTTATAAACTGAAATATAGGTTCAGAGCACAAGTTAGAATTGCAAGGTTCAAATGTCTAACTGAATTTCTTTCAACTAAGATGGAGAAAACACTTGCTTGGAACAACACCTGAGGAAGATGCATAAGATATATTATACTCTGGTGGATGTTTGGGACTACGAGATGACTGACTATTTGGCGATAGATGGGGTGCTCCACTCGCTTACCCCTAGCTTCAAGAATTATGTTAGAGACTATGTCATGGGAAGGGATTCGATCACTTTCTGTGAGTTCATGTCTCGGCTGCGTCATGTCAAAGTGGAACCCATAGCAGGAGAAGTTTTCAATGCAGAAGGTATATAGTGATATACGAGTTATAGATGTTTAAGTCCAAATTGCAATTGTGGCGGTTTTTTATAAGTATTTGATACTCATTCTGTTTTATGAAAACAGGGCCTGCTGCTTGATATTTGCATGGAGGAACTGAGGAGAGGTCGCATGATGGTGGCAACGTTCTACTTCTACATTTAGCATTTTTGATTAGAGGATTTGAATATTTTTGTAATCAAATTAAGTGTGATCTTTAATTAGCGTGTCTCGTTTTTGTGAGACGGTCATTCATGTAAAAGACAAGTGGTTGTTCTATTTTCGTGAATAATCCTTTTTGGTGGTCACTTTTCGATTATGAGAATATTGTCCTTATCTAGATGATAATTAGTTGAACATTTATAAATATAAAACATACTAAAAGATATCCAAAACTCAATAATGTCATAATTTTAGTCGTGCTAAGTAATGTGTAAGACATTTTGATGTTTTGACACTTACACCTTGCTAAGGAGTATGACTGAAACGCCACTCCTAGTAGAGTGTCGTGGGTTGCTAAAAATTTACAAGTGTTGGTTAAAATTTTCGGCAAATAGTAAATATCATTATTTTGCACGCTCCATCGTAAGAGTGAATATATGTATTCATTTAAGTCATGATTTTGATGAGATCATAATTCAGAGGATATACAATTAACAAGAAAATTTAGTCTATGTGATTTGATCAAAGTGACATACATTTGAGTTATTGCTTTAGTATGCAGACTTGTGCAAATTGTTGTCACAAATTACAGAGTTTTAGAACTTCTTCAAAAATGTTTTGATGCGTCCTAAAATTGTAATCACACTCTATTAAGTATTGTTTGGTCTAAGAAAAGCTTTTCTTATTGGGGTTTATTAATAACATTTAGATTTATTTTATTAACACTCCGTTTAAAAATTAAAGGGTCTTTTTATGATTCGCATGAACGATTCCATATGAGTTATGAGAAGTCGTGTTTTCTGTAATTATGAGATAATTAGAAACCATTGCGAACAAGTCATTTTTTGTAGTATATTCAAGTGTGACTATGAATAGAGATTTTCCACAATATGAGACTAAAAGGGCAAACCATTTTTGGTTGTGCTAAGTATTTTAGTAGTTTGTCATGAAAATGTTTCATTGATAAAAGAATTGCTGGATTAGGTTGAGAAGCTGAAACAAGGTGGTCGACCTAGGCCTTTCAATGTATTAAGTAGCACAGCAGAAAAGGTTCCGTTGGGTTTAAGCTTGACACATGAAAGAGAAATTAATGATCATGATCATTGAATTTTGATTAAGCTTTTCTAAAGAAAGTAGGATTCAAGAATATATTTTTTTGAGTTACAAAATAATATTCATGATTTACTTGTCATGTTCAAAAAACAAGACATACCTACGAAACTACAAAGAATAAATAGAAACCTAAAATACGAAAATGACTGAGAGTCATCCTATGTTATGTTTAAATCACGAAGTAATTGTTGCTTGAATTTGTGAAAGTAAATTTTCACATATTTATTCATCAAAAGGGTTTGTAGAGAATAAATAAAACTTAAAGGACTTGAAAGCACAAATTGTCAAGAAGTGCCATTCTTGGACATATTGTTAACTACATAGTGTAGTGGTGCTTAAGTCAGAGGGATTAAAGCTAGCAAAGCACTAGTGTTTCATATATGAGTTCTCGACTTTAAAAGTTAATTAAGAATTTTGGAGGTGTCCAAAATGTCGAGAAAGTGCATAAGAAACTGAGTGGGATCTAATTGAAATATGTGGCGACATATATCAAGTAAGAGTAGAAACTAATTTTCCATGATCAAAATATGTGGTGACATATGTTTGAGTGGGAGTTAGTGGATCATTGTTAATCAAATATAAGGATAACATATTTCTAAGTGGGAGCCAAGGTGGTTTCACAATTTAATATGTATATGAACTATATTTGAGTGAGAGTTTACAACATCTGGTTTACATGAAATAGGGATTTCGTAAATGTTGTAAATAGTTCAGGAACCAACGTATAACTTGTGAAGTTAATTTGAATGTCAAATATCTATTGAGATAGATGCATATTTTGCTGATGAAAATTAAGTCAGAATGTTTAACCTAAATGAGATTCAGAAGGAGTTCAGAATGGCAACAAGTAAAGAAAGGTTCATTACTTGTGAAAATAGGTTAAATATTGAGTTGATACTCAATACAAGAATAATGGTTGAAGGATATGTTTTATTCTCTATGCCTTGGTCATAGGTTTTAACATATAAGAACCATATTTTGTATTTGACAAAATGTAACCCAAGTTCTTGGTTGGAAGAACATGTTCAAGGTGAGGAGTCACTGAACATGGAGATAAGAGAGTTGTATCTAGAGATTGGTAGACTTGGTTGAAGTCATGACGCCAAACTAGATTAGAGATCTCGTAAGCGCAGAAGGGCAGCGAAAGCGTGATCGAAAATATCGAAGTGATTTGTATTGCACTGTCGATTTGTGAGTCTTCAACATATAGGAGTATATGATTAATTCGAGGATTAAAAGATGTAATATTTTGGTTTGAGAAATTTTGTTTCAAGACTGAGTGAATTCCTGGTGCACATACTATGTGAAAGTTCTTTTGACTGATCATACGTTATGTAGGCATAAAAGGGAAACGAAAATCTCACTCTGTAACCAAATATATTAATCATGTGATGATGAAATCTATAATGTGATGATGAAGTAATTTCAAATTAGGTGACATTAACGTTTTGCAAAGAACATAGAGAACTACATAGTACAGAACTTGGAAAGAACCTCTTCCACGAGCAAACATGATGAGCACTGAGACTCCATGGGTGCTGGATCTAAACAAATGTAATCTAGATTATTGACTCTAGTGCAAGTGGGAGACTGTTGGAAATATGCCCAAGAGGCAATAATAAAGTCGTTTATTATCCATATTTCATGTTTATGATAAATGTTTATTATCCATGCTATAATTGTATTAACCGGAAACACAATACATATGTGGAATATAAACAACAAAGTGTCCCTAGTAAGCCTCTACCGAACTAGTTCGTTAGTCAAGAGATGGTTAAGGTTTCCTAACCATGGACTTGTTATAGTCACTTGATAACGGAGTCATATCATTAGGAGAATGATGCGATGGACAAGACCCAATAATAAAGAGTTGCAATTGATCGTGTCACACAGTTTCATTGCCAATGCTTTTAGTATATGCCAAGTATAGTTTCCTTAGACCATGAGATTACGTCACTCCCGTTTACCGGAGGAATACTTTGTGGACATAAAACGTCGCTTCGTGACTGGGTGATTATAGAGGTGGCTTTCAGGTATCTTCAATGGTATTTGTCGGGTGACATGAATCAAGAGTGGGATTTGTCCCTCCATGTGACGGAGAAGATATCTCTAGGCCCTCTCGGTAATATAGCATCAGGAAGTTTGCAAAAATGTGATTAAGTGGTAATCACGAAGATCCTATATTATGGACGAGTAAAGAGGACTTGCCGGGTAAACGAGATTAAACTAGATATGGTGATATCGACGATCAAATCTCGGCCAAGTAAAATATCATGAGACAAATGGAATCGTATACGAGATTAATTGAATCTCCGGCATCGTGGTTCAAATCGATAAAGAACTTCGTTGAATGTGTAGGAGTAAATATGGACATCCCGGTCCAGCTATTGATTATTGATCGGATCATGTCTGCACGTTCTCGGACCCGTAGTTTCACACACTTAACGATCCAATATAGCTAGGGTTTGCGATGAGATAATTGATGGTATAAATGAATATTGATTCGGAGTCTCGGATGAGATCCTAGACGTCACGAGGAGATCCGGAAGAGTCCGGAGAATAAGATTCATATAAGGAAAGTTGTTTCCGGAGGTGTCGGAAAAGTCCGGGAATTTTCCGGTAAGGTACCGGAAGGTTCCAAAGTGGGACCCCCTGTCATCAGGGCCCACATGGACCGAGGGAGCGGTGCAGCAGCCACTTGGGCTGGCCGCACCAGCCCCACATAGGCCCATGCGGGCCACACAAGGAAAGGGGGGCCGAACCCTAGTGGGACTCGGCTTGGGAGCCAAGTCCCACTCTTGGTTGCCGCCCCCTTATAGAAGGGAAGGTGCCTTGGGGGGCAAGGCGTCCCCAAGCCGGTCGGCCCTAGGGTTGGAGCGCCCCCCTAGCCCTTGCCCTCCACCTATATAAAGGGGAGGGGGTGCGGCATAGGAGGACACTCCAAGCCCTAGCCGCACCACCCCCTGTCCCTCCTCTCTCTCCCTCGCGTGTGGCTTGGCGAAGCCCTGCCCGCGGGAACACTCCACCATCTCCACCACCACGCCGTCGTGCTGCTGGGATCTCACGGACCACTTCCTCCTTGCTTGTGGGATCAAGAAGGAGGAGTCTACATCGAGCCGTACGTGTGGATCATGCGGAGGTGCTGCTCGTGCGGCGCTTCATCGGATTGGATCTCGAGGATAATACATCTCCTCGCGACTAGACGAGTCTAGTTGCGGGGATCGACTAGCCAACCCCTGCACCGATAAAACGTTTGCTCGATCTTCAAGGGTAAAAGATTCGATCTCCACTTCGCTACTTGCATCTAATAGATCTAGATCGTTGGGTTTCTTCCGCTTGTTTCGTAGGAATTTTTTTTGTTTTCTATGCAACGAACCCTTCAACTCCGTTGTCAAAGAGGGTTTATTGATTTTCTGTATCCTTATGAAGTATAGATTGCTTATTTCTGAATAATCTGGAACCAAGTTATTCGATAGTTTGATGTCAATTTTAGACCTGTAGATATGTGGATCACAAGTGTCATTGTTTGTTTTAGGGAAAGTCATAATGATAGTATATATAATTTTTGAATAACATATACATAATTCATCAAAATGGGACAGAAGAAAACCCGAGGATTTCCATGCCAAAAATAAATAAACCTGGTGACCCTCAACGAATTTAGCTAAATCGTCAGCCTCTTATCTGCCCCAATCGAGTTGCCTACATTTTGTATGGTCTCAATAACCTCAAGCAATCAACTTAGAAAATAATCCCGTTGCTCTCCACTTCACTGGCCATTCCCTCGGTCCAGTGTCTCTTCCATCACATATATAACGGTGTAATCCAAATTTGTACCGGTTTTGTTTGCACCACATATTCAAGAGGATGTCATCAATAGGAGCTCGATCCGAGATTTGAGTTGCAGCCAAGGATTCATACAAATGACTTTAAAATGTTAACTCTTTATACTAAACATTTTCACCTAGTCATAACTCGGCTAGCCATTAATGTATTTTGTTTTACCGACACTTTATTTAATATATTTTATGGGTGACTACTATTTTCTGTAGTTCTAGTAGCATTAATAACTAACTGTCATACAATTCCGATATTTATAATTACAAATACATTTGTATTGCCGAACTGAAACTACACAAATTGTTTGTAGTTTAGTTGTGATTTTTAATAAAAACCATTTGTTATACAGGTTCACTCTAATGCCAATCTTTTATACCTCATAACTCTTTTGTAGGAGACTGTTTTTAGACTATATAGACCTAGCAAATGAGTTTTGCATATATATGTGGAGTTCAAGACTATGATTTTAGGAGCAACAAAGTACGTATTATATGAAGTGTCAATTATTAGTATGTCCTCAAACCCCAGCGTACCAAGTGTCAACTTGTACTATGTCATCAAATATCCTCTTTCACTATCGCTTTGGAACCGACAAGTGTTCGTACAATGGAGCTGTGCAAACAATCCAACACAACCGTTGCTGATGCCTGCAAGTGCACATGTTCGTAAAATCAAATAAATCGTGAAAAATATCCTCCGATTAACGTCTGGCAAATGTTTCTTGTGATTGTTTCGGTCACACATAAGCTTTTAAATTTGAATGAATTGAATACAAGAATTACAATAATAGATGGTGAAAATAAGTGGTTCAGTTGTTGAATAAATAGAGTTTGAACTGAAAGTAAATAACATATAAAAGTAAATGATTGGAAGTAAAAGTTTGTTTACTACTTTGGATGAGATAGGCGCGGAGAAATACGAATCATGGCAATAGTGAATGTGCATGGATGAAATGGTTATGTGATTAATATTCTTCATATTTAGTGGTTGGTAGGCGAGTCACCCTTAAATAATCAAACTCCTCATGTCGAGATTGTTTGACTCTATTGTCGTGCTTCATGTTACGAAAAATCATGGTGAAGATCGTGAGACCATACCAACGCTTTACACTTAGTGTCTTCTCATAATCCTCGAGTTATCATCGCTACTGTTCGAAGTCAACATATGTCACATGGAGTCCACAAATTCGCTAAACAACAAATGGTCATCTATGTCGGACTGGAGATCATGTTGTGTGGGCCTTTAAATTACACAACACGCATCATACAAACAATAGATGATCAATGATATAAACAATAATTAGAATACCCTCACAAATAGATGAATATGAATAGGCACAAACACATCTCATAAATCCCTACATCTTCCATGTCTAAACGGGTTTAGTCACACATAAGAGAGATAATAATCATAAAATCAATGATCAAATGAATAGGATTCATCTTGGTGTTGCCATAAGGGCATCTCCAATGTAGTCAATTCTGGGTCTTAAGGAGAAGGTCTTGTGCTAAGACCCGGCCATATACGTTGTAGAGGTGAATCTTTTTTTTTTTTTCTTTTTGCTAAGACATGTCTTTGGGCTATGGCCAGACCATAGTGATTATGATATAATACACTATTGCACTGATACGTAAAATATAAAATATGTTATGTTTACATAAAGCCACACATGCATGTGCTGACAGACCGGGCCCCATCTTAAGATCTGACCAAAGTCTTGAGCATTGTAGGATTTTTTTTTTAGGCTATAACTGATGGTGGGTCTCTGCTTAATCTAAACCCCACAAGCCGAGAACTCTCTCGTAGCCCAGTGGTAGCAGCCGTGTGCAGAGGTCACATGGGCACCGAGGGGCGCGGGTTCGAGGACTCATCTTCTATAAGAATAAGACAGCCGGGAGTCCCCCTGGTTGTTCTCATTTTTTTTTTTTAAACCCACAAGCCACAAGAGTTGGGAGATCAACCAAACTAAGCAGCAGCGGGCTAGGCTGTTTACATCTGGCCCGAATCCTCAACCAGCCAAACAAGGATATCGAGATATTCAGAAGTTGTTCTAAAAAAAAAATCAGAATTGGTTGGATGCCAAATACGAATTCTGAGCCAGAATATTTACTTCCAAATAGGGTGTTATATTCTTCCACGGCAAATATTTAGTTGTCCAAGGCGGCTCATCGATTCACTAAACTCATTTCTATTATTGATTGCTGATTTTTTTAAGCAATCTTAAAGCAACATGTTCAAGAGTTTGATGCTCAGGATATATTCAGTCGGGCTTCGTGGCAGCATATTAATCGCATTAGAGATGCTTAGATGCTATATGTTGTCCTGTTTTCGTTGATTTTTGTCTCAACCTTATGTGATCCGTGAAATATAAACTTTGATACTTCAAACTTTGCAATAAAAATGTTCAAGAGTTTGATGTCAAATTTGTTTGGCTAGACTTTCTCAAAAGGGGAAGCATTGTCGAGGAATTTTTTAGCGGGTTCTGTGACGTGGTGTTGTGGCGGTGCCCTCGGCTTTGGACCAACTCGTCCAGTTGAAAAGCAATATGAAATCATAAAGAAAAGGGAGATGCCGTGTTCGTCTGAAACTTTGCACCTACCGGTTTGAATACCTGGTCAGGTCGGCACCATGGAGGAGGCGAGAGCGATTTGGTTCGTCGATCCCAGCCGATCCAAACGGCGATCAAATCGAGAGCCATGCGCTGCCGCATAGCAGCAGCCGACGGTGGCCGAGGCGGCGGCACCCGTGTAATTGGACCGAGATGCAACGCCGCCTCCTCGTCGACACGAGCTCTGCTTCGCTGGGCACCGAGGCGGCGCACCTCCTCTGCCTCATGCCATGGATGCTGCTGGATACCAATTATCAACAGGCATAATCAAAATCGGTCCGACTGCATATCATTTGACATCATCCAATTCAAGAGCAAAAATTGATGCACACTGACGGTTTCAAACAAGCAGCTATTTAAATACGTGAAGGCCAAGTAGAAGTGCTGAAGAACAGACATTGAGAAAAATAAACTTGGACAAATTTCCACATCCATTGTTTTAAACAGTACTGCTACTATTTAAATATGTACAGATTGTTTCATTTCTGAAATTGCATTAGCACTTCTAATTAACATCATCGACCCCTAAGATTCATCAAAACTTTGCAATTAGCACGGAATGAATGAACGAACTCGACTCGATTCAATTCATTCGTACCTTGCGCGCTTCCTCGAGGTCGCTTCGTCCTCGTGAGCAGCAGCAAAATCATCTTCTTCCGACGCCGGTGACGCAGGATCCACCACGGCGGCCCCGGCCGCTGGCTCCGCGTAACCGTCCTCCGGGATATAGTAGTTGTCGTCGAAGAAGTAGTCGTCCACGCCGAGCTCCTCCTCCTTCGCACCCGCCGACACCGCATCCTCCACGGGTTCGCCGTAGCCGTCATCTGCAACATAGTAGTAGTCGTCGGCGGAAAGCTCCTCCTTGTCCGTTCCCATCGTCTCAGTGTCATCGAAGCCGGCACCGGCCGCCGGCTCGGCGCAACCGTCGTCTGCAAGAAAGTAGTCGCTTAAGAAGTAGTCGTCGTCGTCGTCGTCGGCAGCAAGCTTCTCCTTCTCCGCCGCCGGACCGCCGGCCTCGCCAGCGTGGTTGTCCTCCATGAGGAACCTCTCCAGCTCGCTCACATAGTCCGACATCTCGCCGCCGTCGTCGTCGCGATCTCCGGACGACGGCGCCCCGTCGTCGGTCACCACGGAATCCGGCGAGCTCTCCCTCCCGCCGATATCAGGAGGAGAACCCAACTCCAGACCAAGACCCAGACCGCCCTCCTTGCCAGCTGGCCCGGCGAGAGAGAACTCGCCGACGCCGAACTCGGCCGGGAGGTCCAGGTCGAAGCACTCGAGCCCGTCAAAGTCGAAACCCAGGTCGTCGAAGTCGAAGCCAGCGTCGTCTACCAAAGCGGCGTCCATGGCGAAACTCCGACCAATCAATCAATGGATGATCGAGAGCGCGAGCGCGCGCTTGAGAGTTGAGAGTTTTCAAACTGTGATGAGGTTGACGCTGATCGACCAGAAGTGGAGGGATTATATAGGAGCGGGAGAGAGGTGGAAGCGGAAGGAGGTGACGTGGTCTGGTCGGGGTCGGTTCGCCCGCCGTCGTGCCGCGCGCGGTTTCTTATCTTACCGCGCAAGGTTTGGATGTGTGGTTCCGTCTCCCGGACGTTTCCGGCCGTCGCGGAAGGAAATTAATTAAGGGCGCGCGTCCCGATCGGGAAGGAAGCGCGACGTGGAAAAGCAGAGTTTTGTGCGTAATTTTCCTGTGGCGGTTCGATCGTGGTGTCTCTAGTGGCATCGAGGTTTTGAACGTACGTGACGTGGAAAGTTGCAGGGAACGCGCCATGGACTGCGTGGAGTTTCTTGAAATAAATACTGCTCACCGACACGCTACGACCGCGGATATGAAATTTCATAAATTTGACCCTTATTTAAAATTTACAGATAAAATAAATCTAAATTCAAAAAAATCACGATATGTCTCTTTTTCATGGCGCTCGCCCATGTTGGACAGCATGACGCTCCGACCAAATGCGTCCTGTTACCCGTTTATCATGGCGCCCTATTCTAGAGCGTCATGCAACTGATTTTTTAAAGTTCTCAATGTTTTCTATCAATAGGTGCAACAACCATTCAACTACCATGTTTATCATAGTATATTGCATATCTCCACCAATGGATGTTTTGTCTCGACGATGTAGGTAAGGCCAGATCGGAGCCCACCGCTTCATCCTAGAGGTGTAACGCCCCTGGTTAGGGCGCTGTAACGCCCCGGGATCGGTACTATGTAGATTTGAGCGCTACCGCCAAATCCGCATAATAACGATCCTAGGACGCCCACCAATCATAACGTGCACGTCGCAACACACACGTTATGCGGGGGAATTGTGATGATCATTACAATAGTTCTCGACGGAACCCACAAAAGAATATATATACAACAACGACTCACCGAGTCAAGAACAAAAGATACAGTACAAAGATCCAAAATAACAACGGAAGCGAATAGTGTCAGACTACGGACAAGATAAAAATTGGACCAAGAGTCCTGAAGATAAACGAATGCACCATATCCCTGCCCAGGCCAAGCCGGAGGGATTCCCAAGCTAACGTCGTCAGACTTCAAACCTATCGGCTGCATTGGAATAGCAGCCCTGAAGGGGTCAGTACTATACGAAGTACTGGCTTAATACTCACAATATATCAAAACTTGAATTCCGTGGGAAAGGGGTTAGTGGTTGAAGCGGCGGCAAGCAGCACTAAAATTATAGAGACACGCAACAACTTTCATGTAATAGAGACAAGATAAGAGAGCGCATAGGTAACCAACTATGCTAACACCAAACATAACCCAGCCGATTCCTTACCCACCCGTTTAAAACCATGGACAGCAAGCCCAAAGGCACTCACACAGTTGACAATTTTGATGGGTTATTGTTGAAATAGTTTCTATCTTACTAATCAACTTATTATCATTAGGTGCAAGTTGTCTATGATCTTGTGATGTAGCCCAACCCACGTCCATCACCATGACAAGCCATCCGACACATGCCAAGTCACCATGGACGTCAAAGGTGAACTCCTTCCTCTATGAGAGCCTCAATACGTTGCCTGTGGATGGTATACTACTTGACCATCGACCATCTTGCATTCATAGGTTTGACATGGTTGCTACGGAGCCGAAGGGAGATGCAAATGATGCCCCCAAGAGTCGAAGCCATCCAAGGTGTACGCATGGAAGAGGAGGAAGAAGCGGAGATGAAGACGAAGAAAAAGCCAGTCAGGCCGGCCTGGGGCCGGCCTCCACCCAGCCCAGGCCGGGCACCCAGCCGAAGTCGCCGGCCTGGGGCCGGCCTCCACCCAGCCCAGGCCGGGCACCCTGCCGAAGCAGCCAGCCTGAGGCCGGCCTCAGCCCAGCCAGGCCGGCCTCCCAGGGACTTCCCTTATATCCCTTCCCACCTACCCCTTTGTGGTCAAACCTATATATAGGCACCTACCCCCTTCAGATCTAGACATGTAATAGGATAGAATTGGACTAGACACTTGGGCTTGTGCTCATCCCTCCCTTTGTGGAGAAGATCCCCTTGTGGATTCAAGGCTCCTCCTTAGATGTATCTATTGGAGTGAATCAAGGCCCCTCTTTGCGCGGAGTCTCTCTCGTGTGTGATTCTACTTCGCCGTCTCTCACTCACGAGATTCTACCTCGCGCTCACCGATCTTTCACATAGGGATTCTACCTCGCGGTCTCTCCCTTGTGTGACTCTATTGGGCCGGTTGGACCGACCGGTGAGGGCAACGCGTCAATTGTATCGGGTTTGTATTCTTGTGTTCTTTGTGTTCTTGCGTGCGTTCGTCCCCTCGTTCGTCAATCCGTGAAGATCGGGCCACCTGAGAGGGCTTTTCCCGCATCATATGGTATCACAGCTTTAGGTTGCCACGGATTTGACCTTTGTTTCCCCCCAATTCCCCCAAATTTTTCTTTGATTTTGCCAATTTCGAAAATTCCACAAAAAATAACCTCAAATTGCTTTTGGTTCGATCTGAGATTCTTGTGAGTTTTGGTAGGTTTTGATCCGTGGATCCATTGCTATACTTGTTGATCTACCTCCCTTTGCGTTCCCATGGCCAAATTCCTTTGATTTCCCCTCCGATTTGGTGTTTTTCGGGCCGTTTTTCCGCCCAAATCGCCCATTTTTCGCGTCCCGGGAAGGTCAACCCGACAGCCCGGCCTCCACCCGGCCTGGCCGGCCTCCCACCCGAGACGTCCGGCCTCAGCCCGGCCTAGGCCGACCTCCCTGCAAATTCTGAATTTTGTTTTGGCCATATCTTTTCACTCCGGACTCCGTTTTTGGTGATTTTTGTCTCTAATCGAAGCTACCGACAAGCTCTACATCACCATAGTGGTTGATCCCTCATCTATTGCCACCATATTTAGTGACCAAGGAAGAAGCATTCCACTCCACGGGTGAAGATTGTCGACGAAAGGTATAACACCCCCAAACCTTCTCCCTCCTTGCATCACTTGTTAGCCAAGCCATTTGTGCCTATCTTACCTATTGAGACTAGCTCATCTATGATTGCTTGGGCTTTGCACACTTGATACCTCGTAGTGTTCCGAGCAAACCTTGTATGCGCTAGTTGATATAGTTGTTGTTGGCAAGCAAAGTGAGAGGCAAAAAGAGAAAAAGAGAGTATTGCTTGCCTGCAATCCGGTAGAGGTAGCAGAGCCTGTCGTTACTCACATCAACTCATCGCCCTATTCCCGAAAAAGCAACGAACACTGAAAGCGCAAAAGATGCATTTTACTACTACAGCAAAAGATCCGGCATGTTGATGCAATGCATGCATGACAAATTAAAGGTGATCCAATTTTATTCCTAACACAAGGCAAATCATTTTAAATGGGATCGGCGCACAATATAAATGCACCGGACAAATCATTAGTTGATTTAATTCGACTAAATGGATAAAGGTTCGATGTTAATTAAGCATGCATGATTTTGATAAGATACGTATATGGGGTATAGGGTTAGGGTTGGGATCACACATGGGATCGAGGATCTTCGGGTTCGGAGCGGAAGTAGTCGACGTCGTGGAAGTAGTCGAAGTAGTCGTTCCGTAGTCGACGTCGTGGAAGTAGTCGTACCCGGGGCGTCGTCGTGGCGGACCTTGACGTTCCGGTCTTCGGGGTCGACGAGGTTCACGATGTCGGGGATCGGGTACCGATCTTCACGTCACGGCACATCATGGCTACGGGTCTTTGTCTTCACGGACACGCACGAAGGCGGCCGACACACAAGGGGAAACGGAGAACTCAGCGCATTTCGGGTGTCGGGGTACTCGGTCTTCGGGCTTCACGACGGGTATCGGGGAGCTCACCGGGGAACACGACACGGAGAACTCGGACACCGGTGCACGGCATCGGTAACGGGAACGGGAACGCGTCGGGGATCGGCTTCACGACGGTAACGGGAAAATGGGCGCACACGGGGTCTTCACGGACGGACAACATGACAACATGAAGGCGAGAACATGCTGGCTCCTTGCGGGCATTTCATCGAGCAGGTGGCGGGCGTCAAAGACGAGGAGGAGATGCGGAGGCGGAGATGTGCCCGTCGGGGAGCGGATGGAGGAGGACATGGTAGAGGTGGAGAAGCAGGAGAAGGAGCAAGAGGAGGAGAGAGCCAGGGAGAGAGGAGCTCGGGTGGGGGAGGTGGCCGGCGAGCTGGGGATGGAGGAGGTCGGCCACGGGAGGAGCTCGCGGGGCAATGGGGCGGGAGGAGGTGGTCGAGCTCGAGGCAAGGGCGGCGTGACCATGGGGAAGGTGAGGAGGAGGAAGAGGGGAGAGGGCGGAGAAGGAAGAGGAGAGGGCTGCTAGCCGGTGGGGAGGAGAAGAGGAGGCGCTGTCGGCCGGGGTGGAGGAGGCGAGGCGGCGCGGTGACGGCCAGGGGGAGACGGCCGGGGACGAGCCGTGCGGGAGGGAGAGCACGCGCGGCGGCGCGGCCAAGTGACGGGGATTGAGCGGGAGAAGCTGGTGCGGGGGTCGGGTGCGGGTGGAAGAAGGAAGAAAAGAAGAGAGAGAGAGAGAGAAGGAAAAGGGAAAGAAAGAAAAAGAAAGAGGGAAAAGGAAAGGAAGGGGAAAAAGGAAAAAGGAAAGGAGGTGGGAGGGCGTCTTCGCGAAACCAGAAAAAGGGAGAGGGTGGCTGCAAAAAGGCAGGGGGTGGGAAAGGAAAACAGTCAGAGTAAACCCTAGGGTTTGGAGGTTAGGTGGACTTAGACCGGTTTGGGCTACTCTCTCGCGTCTCAAACTTTATTTTCTTTTACAAATTTAATTTGACAATTAATTTTAGAAAAATAAAATAAGATTTAACAAAAAATAAAAAAAAAAGTTTTTTTTTACCAAAAATATGCGATGCGCATGATGTTGATGTCATGATGATGATGCAAAAACAAAAGAGAAAAACCCGGGACATTACAGGCGCCATTTGGCGGAAGGTCCGCGTTCGTTTGAACCCAAACAGACGCAGCCCACCAGTGGACACGTAGAGTAGATGCGCATGGCATGGGATACCCGAGAGAGCACGAGGTTCAAGCCGCGCCGGAACCTAACCAACCACCACCGCCTACGTACCGCAGCTCGTGCAGGCGTCGTCACCGCAACCCCACGTACGTCCAGGCAGAGGCAGGCAAGCTGGGTGGGTGCACGGCCCGCGCTAGCTGACTGCCGGCCGGTCACACGAAAACGCTGCTTCACTTCTCAACGGCCTCTTGCATCGAGTGCCTCCACTCACCTGCTACGTGCTCGCCCACCGCACGTACGCTCCCGATTCCCGACTCCCACCGCGTGACACCCTAGCGACTCTGCCAGCACAGAGATCAACTCACGCACTACTTGTCTACTCCGTCGATGATTTGCCAATACAGAGTCAGTCATATAGAAGCAGCTCGCGGAATCAAAAAGATACCACAACGATATACTATGACAAGCTCTCCTACAATACAGAGCATACGTCGTCAGCTCGATCGTCAAGAAGTGTTCTAAGCGTGTTCGTGCGTGTATCCGGCCAGGAGGAAGATGAAATTAACGTGCGTTCAAAATGACATGCTGCTAGCTTGATTAAGCGTACTCACATCGATAGCCTAGATCGTGCATGGTTAATTATTTACGCGAGGTGGGTAGTTAGTTTTGTGATTTTCGTCTTGCCAAAACAGCAGCACCAAGTCAAAAGTGTCTCTCTGGCGCCCGTACGTGTTCTTTTGATATGTAGATCGAGGTTGTTCGCGCGCCTACGTACTCTGGTTCCATCGTGGACCAACCCGGCCGGTTACCCAAGTGAAGCCAGCCGTATTGTTTTCCTTTTAAGAAGATAAAAAAAATGAAGTCAACCGTATATATTGTATTCTTTTCAAGAAGGATAAAAAAATCAAGTCAACCATAGGCCGATCATAGTATTAACAAGTTAAACAAGCTAGACTTGGTTACATGCATGTTTCAACTTTTCAAGGTGGTGTCGAAAGGTCCGGGAAACGCACGCACACACCAGACATTAGGGCACACTTGCCCTACTAGAGTTATTTCTGCCTCGAAAAATCAGTGTACACTTGCATTCAAATTCATTGCCCAAAAGTTTTCCCATCTATTCTAGGGGTCCTTGTCACCAAGCTCGTTTATGACTTTTCAAGAGTATTATTTTTTTGTCAACTTGACCTCTCCACGTACTGGTCCTAATTAAAAAATATTGACCCTCTTGACCAGTAATATCGTACGCTACGTGTCATGAAAATCAAATCATCGATTTTGCAATTGAAAAAAACAGTCTCTGATACTAGTATAACTTTTATGGGGCGGTACGTACAAGAAAGCAATAAAATACTACTCCCTCCGTATCAAAATGTAAGATGTTTTGGACTTTTGCTTTCTATCCATATCTAGACATGTTTTAGTGCAAGGTTCAAATAAATCTTACACTAAAACATGTCTAGATACGGATGGAAAGCAAAAGTCCAAAACATCTTACATTTTGATACGGAGGGAGTAGGTGTCAAGCATTTACTCGTAGAAAAAAAATCATCTCGCTAGAGCATTTAAAAGTGATGCTAGTAAGAAAAGATTGTGCAGTAAATTATGACATTTCCCGTAGGATCTTATCACCGAATATGCAGCATTGATCTCGATCAGATGGCATGAGGTTTTTATAAAGATTTCCATACGGCATGCATGGACGCACGTGCATTTTTTCCACCCACCACACACACACACAAAAACGGCTTCCTAGAACGGTTGAGAAAAGGAAGGCCTTTTTGAAATAGGAAATACTACAGCGGGATCAATTAATTAAATTAAAATATTGGATTTTCTAAAACAATTAATGTAGCCCCTGATTTGGATATGGATCAACCCGTTCAGAAGGGGAAGGTACCAGAACGGATTTGCTGCCTCTAGGTTCATCTGTACCTTGAGTTTTAAATTCTCAAGGAAGAAATCCGAAGAGAATCACATTGTAGCATTTGTTTTATTAGAAAATCAGAAGCAGCACCTAAATCTTAGGTATATAGTATGTTCATAACCTTGCAGAAAATTTTCTTCTCCAAACTAGTAATATTCCTAAGACCATTCGCGCATTCGGTTGGCTCACCAAAGAGATTTTAGAAATTGAAATTTTCAATTGAAAACAATTGAACACGTGCCTAGAAAAATGGCAGGCATTTAATTAATTCGAGCATATCTTTTCCTATCAAATTCGGGCATATCTTTGTACTGCAAATATAGGTATTAAATCATTGCCAAAATTACTACATACCATAGTAAATACATCTATATGCGTGCCAGCCGTTGGATGGAGTCACCCACAGCATCCGACGGCCCAGACCCCACGGTGGTTCTATATAAACCTTCTCTGGCCACGGCCTCCTCTTCATCACCCCTTAAACGCCACCGTCTTCCCTTCCGTTGCCTCGCATCTCTCGACAATGGCACCGCACTGCTCCGCCGTGAAGCACGCGTCCCGGGCGGCACAGGCGGCGGAGATGGGCGCGCACCGCCGGTCCCACGCCATCGCGAAGGGGCCGCCGCGGAAGATCAGGATCGTGCACGTCGTGGAGCCGACGGTGATCAAGACGGACGTGCGGCAGTTCCGCGAGCTCGTGCAGCGGCTCACCGGCAAGCCGAGCGGCGGCGGCAGAGGCGGAGTAGGAGGAGGAAACGGGGCTTCGTCTTCATCGTCTTCGGCAGAGATCGCCGTTTCGGAGTCGTCGTCTTCCCAGGCGTCCGGTGGCTCCTCGTCCGGCCGCGCCGTCGTCGCTCCGGCTTCAGCGGTCGCCGTCAAGGCGGAGGTGGACGAGGAGGAGGAGGAGGCCGCGTCACCGGCGCTCGCTTTCGGGGAGGTGGGGTACACGAACGACGGTGCGGCGGCGACGACGGCGGCCGTCGAGGCGGAGGTGAAGGAGGAGGGGGACGCAGCGTCGCCGGAGAAAGAAGGGTTCGCGCGTGGGTTCGGGGAGGCCGGGGACGACGCCTTCTTCCACGGCCTCGACGACTTCCTGCTCGGCGCCTTCCAGGAGGACGGCTGCTTTAGTCTCTGATCCATCAGCGGCTTGCATGCCATTAGAGCTAAGTCTGAAATTTTTGCCCGCAGCCTCTCTGCATGTCTGTTCTTGTGTAGACTGATGATGTTTGGTTCGACCAATGACAAACTTAAATTAAATTAGCTTGGAATATTCATGTGTTCGTCACTTCTCCAATGTATGCCATGTTCTGTTATGCACCTTTGCACTGATGCAAAATTATATGAACCAAATTTACAGTGGTGACGGTTTGAGCTATTTGCTGCCCCAGCTTTGCAGATCTAAATTTTCCTCTTATTTCAGTGGTTGCTAGCCGTAGAGTATTATTGCTCAGCTCCAGAATAGCAAGCTTAAAATTTACAGACTCAAGTGACTGCTAATATGCACTACAATTTTCGTGTATGTGCAAACATGCAAAATGGCCAAACAGAGAAGGTATATCTCTGGAAAAGTTAATCATCATGTTCCAGTTAGTTCCCAAACTCTAGCTTTGATATTCTGGAATCACTATATCTGGAGTGTTGTCCATTGGATTCGGCTGCGGCCCTTCCAGTTTGGTAAGGACATCAGGTGCTCCAGCAGCATCTCTGATAATCTGAAACAAGACAGCACCACCATGAGAATTTGCAAAGACATTTATTAGTACTTATCTATAACATAGGATTCAGGGAAATTTGGTAGATGCTGATGGCAGTGATAATTACATCAAAAGGACACTACTGTGTAACCAATTGAGTTGATAGGCTGATTAGATTATCAGCGTGTTAAAATGCAAATGATGTTGACATATGCACTGAAGCTGGCATCTTCTTACGCATCATTTTTAACCAAACACTGAAATGCATTTTTGTTCTGGTCCTGCTTACGGGATGCTCACCATTCTCAAGAAGATACCATGAACTGGCACTTCAGAGGATTAAGAACCTCAATTTGAACCGTGTAGAAAGAATGATGAGCCTCTGCCCAGTCTGTCATCAGCTTTTATTTCCTCTGGAATCAATGTGTTTATGAACTAAGTAGAGAACGAGGTTTTCTTTTCTAAAAGAAGAACCATGTTTTTTTTCTACAAGAAGAACAAGGTTTTGTTTTCTAAAAGAAGAACCAGGTACAGTTATAGTAAGTGTTTTCAACATGTGACGGAAAATAGAAGAACTAGAGACATACAATACAACTCAAATGTGTAAGCTATAAAATTATTGACTCCAGATTTTTGTGGAAGTTCAAACTACTACAGTCCTCTCATCCAGGGGCATTTAAACAACACTAAGGGAAAATGATTATTTTGAAGATGGATGCCATATGGTCACAGTGTAATGTGTGCAGGTGCAAATGGATGTTATTGAGATGATTTTTTTTTCTACAAGTGTGAAATAAACATACCAATATTTCTTCATCCAGGTAAGAAATCATGAATAAGCGTTGGAACATCCCATCTGTAATAGCAAAGGAGGAATGTGACATAACTTATAAATCCATGTAACATGGCATCTCAAAAAAAAAAAAAAAAAAAAATAGCATAACTATGCTGAACCATCCTGAGATGGTGCACTAAATATTGCAGGTAGACAAAAATTGCATATAGACAACATGGCTAGAGAGGAACTAGCAACCATGATGTCACGACTAATGGAAGCATTCCTCACTAGTCATTGTTGAAAGACATCATTCCAATATTTTATATCTTTGGCAAAGAATTCAATGATTACAAATGCATTGAAGCAAGCAGGAATTCTTTAACAAGAAAAGGCCAGTAACAAATCCTGCTGTTGCCTTGTCCGAATGGGAAATATGTTCTAGAACATTTGGAAAAGTGATGCACTCAATAATTTATACAGTGATACTACTACTCTAAATCAGTAATATACTGCTGTAATGAGAAGACTATAACTCAAGCCATATGTACTTACTAAGAGGTATCTTAACCCCTTCCGAAACAGCATCCCTTATAGGAGCAGGAAGTTGTTGTAGAGCTCCTGCAGTCTGTCCAAGAAAGCCCTTCAGTTGTTCTGGTAGTGTTTCCTCACTGATTTTGGGGGTCTCCAAATATCCCTCAACGTATTCCTCTTTCATCCTGATTGGCCCCTCCACGGACAGTTGAGTAGTCAGTACGAATCTGTTTTGTATCTGCGTACACCAAATGGCTGAAAACTGTGAGACTATGAGTGGAAAAGCAGAACTCAACATAGCCATATACAGATATAAATCTCCCGAATAAGACGGATCAATGGCTGCTGGTAAGGCCTTAGGCCCAATTCTTTTGGGAGCTACTGCTGATGAATGGAGACACAAACCATGACTTTATTTGAAAAAAAGAATTAGTTACGCATGTTGCAGGAAGGTATATAAATGGCACAAACATTGCACACATATTGAGGAGGTTGTAAATATAGATTAAGAAACACGGTAGTTTTAGGCGACTTTCCACATCTTGTGAAATTACCGTATTAAATAACTTGACGTTCGATGAAAGTTTAGAGTAGCCATCCCTGATCACCACATCCAGCCCCGTAAAGTGAGCGACACTTGTTGGCGACCTCCTACAGAAACATAATACTTGCTATGTGATACACATTTTTGTCAGAGAAATATTAGTGTAGATATTTATGTATTTGAAACGCATGCTGTAAAGATAAATTTTAACAAATTATGTAACTCATTCTAATGATGATAAAGTAAGGAGAAATCCAATTTAAATGGCATACTCAAACAAAAGTCGCGCTGCAAATGCTCCTGGACTGTTATCGCCGAACCATTCAAAGTTCCATCGACCTTCCAGATAGGGTGATCTGAAAATTGAAACATGTAACAAGTAACAATCAATGAAATTTCCACATGATAGCAATCTTGCGCTTATTTCTTGTGACGGTTCCTCTGTTGAGGATCGCACCAATCCATTCTTGATAGAAACTCTATTAATGGGGCCGCACATCTGAAACTTCGGTGCCGTTGTGAAAGCTATTCAAATAAGCTACAACGCATGGTATGTTCCTTCGGATACAACACTTACGTTGTGGGTCGAGGAGTGGGGTTGAGGCGTTCGAGGCCGACGATCCGCTCGTTGACGTCGATCTTCTGCACCTCCGTGGTCTTTCCGCTAACAAGAGATTCAAAGCCTCCAGCATCTCTGAACTGAAATGGGTAAGATTTTACATGCCATGGTTGAGAAATCAACTTGAAGCTCAGCATCAACCAATGAGAGCTTAGGCTCAAATTGTGAATGCACAACTCAACAGTGGACACTCAGATACACCTATCGCGTTTATGTACTTGTTTCGGTTGGCTATGCAAAATTGAGGCGCTTACTGATAGATGAAATCAGCAGGTGTGGAAAACTGAATGTGGATGTGCACAATTTAGCAAGTTCATAAACTAATCCAAACGCCTGGTAGTGGATACGATTCGTATGGACGAGCACACGGGCAAGGAAGAGGAACAGGAGAAGGGCTCACGGCGAGGAGAAGGGACTCCTTGGCAGAGAGGCGCTCCATCTCGCGGGCGTAGCTGGCGGCGGGGCCCCCCTGGAACGTCTGCGCCGTGGCCCTGCAGCGGCACGCGGCGGCGCGACGTGGGGCGAGGCGCAGCCGGCCGTCGAGTCGGCCGCGGATGGAAGGAAACAGCGGAGGGGAGGCGGGGGCGAGCGTCGCGGCTGCGGCGGCGGCGGCCATGCCGGACGAGGCGAGTTTGTCGGAGGGGAGCCGAGAGGAGGAGAAGACCTCGAGATGTCGCTGCTGTGAGCGCTACAGTGAGTTGCTGGAAGCTGCTGTCTAGGCAAGGCCACGTAGAATAATCAAAGAGGAAATGACTATCACACGCATAGCTTGGCCCCATGTGTCATTGAAACAACCTACACAATCC
Source organism: Puccinellia tenuiflora (assembly GCA_012064385.1). NCBI lineage: Eukaryota > Viridiplantae > Streptophyta > Magnoliopsida > Poales > Poaceae > Puccinellia > Puccinellia tenuiflora. Next base: position 1,193,646 of record QRDG01000202.1, on the reverse strand, counting down.
TCCTCAAATTCAAGTCCTATACTTGTTTTGTTCTTATGTAGAAATAGAGTAGTATCAACAACCGAATATATATACTGTTATATTTGGTGATGCATCTTTTGTATTGGTTCAGTCTTGTGGATTTGATGTTTTACAGAAAACTTCATCAAACTTGAGAAAGTTTGACTTGGAATCAAAACAAATATGACTTGCATTTTAGGTGGATGTAGTATTACCAAAAACCGAGCCGCACATGCCATTGACATACTATTACTTCTACAGTTCTACTAACCAAAGTTCCGCGTGTCACTGACAACCACTGTTACTCCGGGATGATGATAATAATACCAAGAACAGCCAGGTGAACCCAACACAGCTGGATAACAAAATGCAAAAGGGGAAATCTCAAAAGGTGACTAACTACACAGGGATCACAGATGTGGACGGGCGTTCTTACTTCTTAAGCATCTTTCAAAAGATGAATCTAAAAGCACAATCCATAAAATTGCAATACAACAGGCTAATCACCTAGAGCAGCAGGGAGAATAGTCACAGTAGCCAACGGAGGGTGAGAAATCGGTTGCAGCTGTCCTCAGACGGCGGCACCCTTGCGCTGCTCGTTCTCCCCATGGGCGAAGTGACAGCGGTCGCCGAACGTGCAGGTGCCCTTGAGGAAGTTCTCACATATCTTGGTCTTGTAGTTGCTCCTGCCACCAGGGCCGCCCGAGCGCGCAGGTGGAGCGGTGCTGGCAGGGGTTTTCGACGGCATGGTGGCGCTGATGCTGGCAATGAGATCACGCACCATTTCGCTGGCTTGCTTTATCTGGTCGAAATTGCCTTCAAGCTCAATGTTCTTCAGGTTTGGGTCTGATTCGTGGTCACGTATCGAGAGCTTGACCCCTGTGACTCGGCAGATCTGCTTTGTGTTGACCCCACCCTTCCCGATTATGCCTCCAGCAAGGGCAGCGTCGACACTGACCTTGGCAGTAGCTGATGCGCCAAAGCTTCCGGTTGCAGGAGCCATCGAAGCTGGTGGAGGTGGTTCGTGTCGCCCTCCGTATCGACCACCCATGGGAGGAGCATAAGGACTTTCATGGGACATGTAGGATGGCTGCCTGGCGAGCTCCCTTTCACCATGGGCGAAATGGCACTTGTCACCGAACTTGCAGCCTTCTGCAGTGTTGTACTTGGTGCACATTCGTGTTTTCCCAGCAGAAGCTTGGTGAGAATTAGCAGCATGATCCATGGGAGCTCTTGACGGTGCAGACACAGCAGCATGGCCTAAGTTGTGTGATTTTGATACTGCCTGGTATCCGCCAGGGACGAAGTGCAGAAAGTGGCAGCCCTCACCAAAGGGGCACCCAACAGTACTGCATCATTCAAAACATTACAGGTTATGTACTGATATTGCAATAGCCTTTCAGAGATACTAATGTATAGTTGAATGAGAACTGGATGAACCATTTTAAACATTTCAGACAGGATTATTATTTTTAAACAAGATACTAGTGTTGTCAAATGCAAAAATTGAGACATGTGATGAACGCTTATCAGTGCCAATGGGCCTAAATTTAGGTATTAACCACAAAGTCCTGTTAATCAATTTTCAGTAAGCAAATTTGCATGACACCAAAATGATTTCAGAATTTGCATGAGAACCAAATCATTTCATGAAACAGAAGTTCCAAAAGTCCAGACCATGGATCCAGGCAAGTGCAAGAAGCAACCAAGATTGACAGGAAACACAATATTGCAAACAAAACATGCAATCTGTATGTGCTTATATGGATGCTTTCATTACAAATGAAGAAAAACTCAGTATCCTATTATACGCTAGAGAACAAAAACACAAAATAACTGGGAATAAGGTCATGTTGTGTATCTTATTTTATTTAAACATTATGACTGGAAAATAATAAATATATCAACCAGGATCATATGGCAAAAATGCAGTGCATGAATTACAATCTGTAAAAAAGCATACGGCTTCGGCAGAAAAATAAAATTGGCAGGGGAGAATTAATTCTTAACTGTAATACATAGTGAAAAATAGAGGTACCATTCTTATGTTATTTTGGATAGGTTAAGATTTGAACCTGAAAAACTTGGTGCAAGGCTTCGATTTGCTTGATAGACCAGTTTGTTGTGACTCCGATTCTGTTGCATAAAATTAATTACATTTTCCCACTAGTTAGAAGTTGCCCTGTTGATCTTCTAATCAAGTAAACATATACAATTTGTGTCGAGTAAATGTGATGAATGAACATAATTTTAGATAAGATAAAGATGATATTCAATGGTGGTTATCCTGCAGAAAACAGTCATGGTTATGCTCAGATAGATTGTTTCATGAATGATAATTAACATGTGTTCACACGTTTCTTTGCTTGCAATGGAGAGTCCTCCAATTCGATTTTTGATCAAAAGCGTGTGAGATGCTTTTCCAAATTTGATTCCAATCACCATCACCTTTCACACATGTTCTTTCCTTCTTTTCGAAGAAATCTCATCTGGATCAATCTTTTAGTACTTTCCTGCCTGCTTTTAGACTGTGTTTGTTTCAGAGTTCTGTTGCCAAGCACGCGAGCTGCTTTTTTTCTGTACTGGGAGTATTTCATTAAGATATCATGTAAATCGTCAGGCAAGACGCAGGTGAATCTCAAATCCACTCCACTGCATTAAACTACTGCCTTGCAGCTGCACCAGTGCGAAGAGGACAGCTGATAGGTTCGCTATAATTATCAAAATTACCCTACGGTTCTGACAGCACTATTAACTGCAGCATGAATGCTCCCTCATATGAATACTGACAGGCAAGATGCAGTTGAATCTTACTAGGGCTAACGGCAGTACGGCACGACACCCTCACTCGCTACACGCTCGCGGAATAATAAGCCATAGATATACACTGGAGAGCGTCAAGCTTGAAGATCCAGCGGCACGGACTACACAACGGGACGGGGAACGCAGCAACGGTATCTAGAAGCATATGCGGGGCGGGAGAGACGGGAGCGCGGGGGCGTTACCTCTCGAGCGCTTGCCTCCGGCGGCGCCGTTGGCGGACTCCGGGCGGGATCTCTTGCGGGCGGCGGCGTCCATGGCGAGCACTCGGCGTCGGAGACGAAACCCTAGCCTGCGGTTTCGCGGAGGCGGAGTGGAGCGGAGGAAGAGGGGATGTGCGAAATCGCTTGGGTCGAGTTAACGGCGAGAGAAAGACGTGGGTGTGTACGTGGCTCTTATGCTGGCTGGGCTTATCAGCCCACGTCTCGGGGTTTGGGCCTACAGTCGGACAGTGGTCCGATTGCGATGGAAGTTTGCGTTCGGGTCCAATTAGGTGACCACGACGAGATTCCCAAACGAAAAAAAAGGTGATCACTTCACGTGTTTCCCTCAAAGGACATGGTCGATCTAAAAAGAATAGAAATTACATGGTTCATTTGATTGAACTAGGCGAGTGTAAGAGCAACTCCAGCCGTTGGACCCCCAGGCCGAATTGTCGGCGTTTTATTGGGCCTGCTGGGGCACCGGCGAGAAAAATTGCCCTGGGGGCGCGCCGATTCCCAGTCACGTCGCCCCCAACCGGCGTTTTTTTATCTAGTTTTGGTCGTAAAATAATCATATAATCCGATTTTAATAGCAAATGTATCATTTGTATCAAATAATTCGACGAAAAAATTATTACGAATAGTTTAACAAATCATAAATTTCAAAACAAAGTTTTCCAAATCAAATTACATAAATCTAGACCTCACCTTTGCGCCTCCACAGATGCTCCACAGGTGCATCAGCGGCGTACAGGCCGGCCAGACAGGCGAGCATCTCCAAGTGCTCTTCGTCGTCGTCGGCGGTGCCGTCGGCTTCCTCTTCCAGCAGAGCGGCGAGCATCTCCTCATCGTCGGACTCCATCGAGGCAAAACGTCGAACACCTCGCGAGCAGGGTGGGCGCGAAGCTTGACCGCGACGGCGATTCTCGCGATTCACCTCCAAAACTCGGGCGGCGGCGGATAGGGTGGGGGGAATACAGCAGGACGTGTCGTCGCGGTGATTGGCGGTGGTTTTCGTGGGCTATTCTGGCGGTGTCGAGGATATGAACCCCGGATATCCCAAAGAGATCCATTCCTTCAGAACTCCACGGGCCGGCTGAACAAGTGCCGGCTGACCAGTACTGCCTGGGACCTGCCGGCTGAATCAAGCCGCCTGCGTCTACCCGGACACAGACGTCCGGCTGGGCTGGAGCCGGACGCACCAACCGACAACTCCGTACGGGTGGGCCAGGCCCGTATAACCGCTCCTGGTGAACAGTACCCCCTGTCGGGCATCTCCTATACAGAATCATGACAACGAGCTCCAGCCGGCTCATAAAGTAGATGATGTCATAGGGACAGACCTGTAAAATCCTTGTAACCTAAAACCCTAGCCCGCTGCCTATATAAGGCGGACTAGAGCCTCCTGCGTGAGGCAAGCAACCAAGGAAAGGAAGAAGCAACGAGCGACCAGAACACCCAAGTAGCATCATCTTCAACCTCCAGCCGGCTAGATTCAGTTCCGTTCTGTCAGCTAGCTCCCTGACCTAGTAGCAAGTTGGCACTGCACGCTTTGTCTGCCCGCCCTGGCATGGTTATACCTTCTGATTAGAACCTGATAGGATTCAAGGTTAGAACCAGAATAGTTAACCAAACCAATGGAATAGGTGTAGGCTGTTTGGGAATTGGAAGAATCCCTTCTGCGTCTGATGGCCAGAAAATGCGAGCTACACCGGTCCTCCGGAGGGGAAGTCATCACAGCCTCAGGATTCGCTCGGTGGATCACCTGCGCTTCTGGGAGATCAGACGGAGCTCGATTAGTTTCTGCTAGACGAGGAACTCTTCCTTCAATAATGCTTGATCCATCCTTCCCGTCAGAGAAATAGGACTTCCAGCTGGCTGCCACCCGAACACAGCTCAAGGAGCATCTGTAGTCCCATTCTGTGATCAAGCAATAAGAACAAGAAGAGCAGGACGTAGGGGTGTTACCTCCACAAGAAGGCCCTGAACCTGGGTAACTCGTGTGTGTATGCGCGCTAGTTACTCAATCCCGCGCGAGCATCCATCGTCGCCTGCCCCATACTTCCTTCCATCTCTGATGGATATGCCGTGCAACCCACCACGACATTTGGCGCCCACCGTGGGGCACGCGACGAGCGGAGTCACGTTCTGCGCGGGATCCCGGACCGTAGATGATCGGCGGATCGTCTCCGGCTTCGTGCTCTCCATCGGCTCCATCGGCTGCGTCCTCGACAACACCAAGAGCTTCACCGACGTGGGCTTCACCAGCGGAGGCACGGTCGTCACCTTTGGCGATTTCCACGTCTACGTCGTCGTCGCCGCCAAGGAGTACCCGGAGGTGGTCTACTCGAGCTTGGCTCCTTCGATCTTCGACGCCAGCACCTGCGACGACGATTCCGCCTTCGGCTACCTCAACTCCGGCGACGCCGACCGCGACGATGTCAAGTTCAACGTCTACGCCGAGGTGCACATGGTCGAGCACGTGGCGGCAGGAGGCGGCGTCGCCGCTACTGTTCATGAAGCTGGCGAACCTTCTCGTTTCCAGTGCAACCTTGAAGCCGACTTCAAGCTGCTAAGCACCCCCATCGCGCCAGGTGCGGACCTAGCCAAGGCGGCGGCTGAACTCAAGAGGATGCGTCAACAGATATACGACAAAGCTCTTCACCTCGCATCAACACAGCGCCGACTCAACACCACGATGCGCGAGTACAACACCGTCCACGGCTTCGAGCCGGCAAGAGGCAACACGGAGAAGATGAATGAAGTCCGACGCAAAGGAGGAGATCTCGGCGGTGTCCTGAACCGTGCTGGTCAGCCGCACGAGCATTCGGACATCATCTTGCCCGAGTACAGCAACCCGGTGCAAAACATGAAGGCTGCGGAGGCGGCCGCAGCAGAGCTACCCCATCTCCAAGGCGAGGAGCTACGCCAACAAGCACGTCGGGTCCAAGAGCTCATCGCCGCAGCTAATCGGCAGCAACGCGAAACCGAGGCGACGGCGAGCCAGGAACATTATGAGCCGCCTCCAGGCTATGACCTAGCCGGCAAGTCCAAGCAAGGCGCTGAGGCGTCATCCACAAGCCGCGGAAGGGCGAAGGGCAAGCAACCACAAGCTCATCGCGAGGGGAGCGCGAGCTCGCATCCTCGTGATCACGGCCGCGACCTGGCGGGACGACGCGAAGACAGCAACCAGAACTGGCCGCAAGTCGGCCGCAGCGTTAAGGAGCGAATCGGACACAAGGTCACCATCGAGGAGCGCCTGGGACCGCTGGGGCCCGAAACGAGTCATGACGCACGCCTCCGCATCGACGCGCTCAAAGCATCAAGCATCATCGAGGAGGAAGACATCGCGGCTCATCGCTGCTTCGGACCTCGTATCAGGACCGAGCAGTTCCCGCGGGGATTCACCCTCCCAAGGGATACACCCAAGTACAACGGCACCGCGAAGCCGAAAGATTGGCTCACCGACTATGTCACGGCGGTCAACATGGCAGGCGGCAACAAGCGGGTGGCCGTACGCTACGTGCCACTCATGCTCCAGGGGTCGGCTCGGACTTGGCTGAACAGCCTGTCGGCTGAAAGTGTCAATAGCTGGCTGGACTTCGAGGAAGTGTTCAATCGCAATTTCACCGGCACCTACTTGCACCCCGGCAACGCACAGCTGCTCGCGCTGTGTAAGCAGAAGGACGGCGAGTCGGACCGAGCCTACCTCACCCGATGGACTAGCCTACGCAACTCCTGCGAGGGAGTTCTCGAGCTCCAAGCCGTCCAGTACTTCATTCAAGGCTGTCGAGATCAGATGCTGCTCAAGCATAGGCTCCTGAGGAAAAGCCCGAAGACCATGGCGGAGCTCATGGCGATCGCCGACGAGTACGCCACCGCCGACGCGGGCATGACCAACCCGATCCGACTCGACGAAGCCGGAAGAATCATCACGACGGAGCCAGCTGCACGCCGCAGCTGGGCGGAGAACCAGGAAGGAGGAAAATCAGCCCGACGTGACTCCGACACGACCGGCAAGCGCAAATCCACGGACGACTGCGTCGAGTCCAAGGTCGTCGCCACCACTGAGGGGAGGCCGGCAGGAGGCTTTGACAACCGCCGCATGAGGACGAGCAGCGACATGCGCCGGACAAGGGTGAGGAACAGCTACGAGTTCCTACTCGATCAACCGTGCCGGAACCATGGCGACCGGCCAGCGAACCACACTGTCAGGCAATGCAACCTTGGCCGCCCAAGGCCGCCACCGTACGAACGACGAAACCCGCCTCCGCCTCTGGATGAAGCCGAACGGGACGATCGAAGACGCGACGACAGACGGCGCGAAGACGGGAATCGCGATGATCGCCAACGCGAAGAACAGAGGAGGGAGCGCCTTCCATCTCTGCCTCAAAGGGGTCCAGACGGATACCAGAATCCGGATGCCGCCTACATCGTGTTCATCAGCGAGCGCGACGACAAGCGAAGCCGGCGCGAGCGATTCAAGGAGGTGAATGCGGTGGTTCCACCTGTCCCCCAGTACCTCAACTGGTCGCAAGAACCCATCACGTGGGACCGCCGCGACCACCCGGAGCTGATGCCCAACCCAGGCGGCTATGCTCTAGTCCTGGAGCCCATGATCATCTCCACCAAGCGCGCCTGCACCTTCTCACGCGTCCTCATCGACGGGGGCAGCAGCATCAACATCCTCTACCGCGACACGCTGGAGAAGCTGGGAGTCTCCGAGTCCAGCTTGACGCCGAGCCGGACGGTCTTCCACGGCATTGTGCCGGGGCGAGCCGTCTCATCCATGGGCCTCATCCGGCTAGACATCCTATTCGGCACCAAGAGCAATCACCATCGCGAGACCGTCTCCTTCGAGGTGGTCGACCACTCCAGCGCCTACCACGCCATACTCGGGCGGCCGGCGCTCGTCAAGTTCCTGGCGGTACCTCACTACGCCTACCTCAAGATGAAGCTACCAGACCCACGCGGAATCATCACCGTCGCCGGAGACTACAAGCGCTCCATCGCCTGCGCCACCGACAGCGCGAAGGTGGCCGAGACCATGGTCTGCAACGAGGAGATGCGACAATTCAAGCGCAAGGCCAGCAAGGAGAAGCCGGAGATTCCGGAGTCGGCCAAGCCGGCTGGCGAGTCAAATTTCCAGGCGGCGCGAGACACAAAGAAGATCTACTTCGACGACGGCGACAAGTCCAAGTTCGTCACCGTGGGGGCGAGCTTGGACTCCAAATAGGAAAGCGCGCTCGTCGAGTTCCTCCGTGAGAACCGGGACATCTTCGCGTGGTCCCCCAAGGACATGCCGGGTGTACCGAGGGAACTCGCCGAGCACTCTCTACATGTCCGGCCAGATGCCAAGCCGGTAAAACAGTCCCTGCGTCGCTTCGCGGAGGGAAGAAGACAGTTGATAGGAGAAGAGATAGCCCGATTACTTGTGGCCGGGTTCATCAAGGAAGTACAACACACGGAGTGACTAGCCAATCCGGTGATGGTGGAAAAGAAGAACAAGAGGTGGCGGATGTGTATCGATTACACCCACCTCAACAAGGCCTGCCCCAAGGACCCCTTCGCATTGCCGCACATCGACCAAGTGATCGACTCCACGGCTAGCTGCGACCTCCTCTCCTTCCTCGACGCCTACTCCGGCTACCACCAAATTCCGCTGAACCCGGACGACCAGCTCAAGACTGCCTTCATCACCCCCTACGGCCCATACTGCTACACCACCATGCCGTTCGGCTTGAAGAATGCGAGAGCAACATACCAGCGCTGCATGCAGAAATGCTTGCACGACCAGATCGGTCGTAACGCGCACGCCTACGTCGACGATGTCGTCATCAAGACCAAGGAGAAGCACACTCTGCTCGTCGACCTCAAGGAAACCTTCGACAACCTACGCCGCTTCCAGATGAAGCTCAACCTAGAGAAATGTGAGTTCGGCGTTCCAGCCGGACAGCTACTCGGCTATCTTGTGTCGGCATGAGGAATCGAGGCCAACCCAGAGAAAATCGCCGCCATCGACAACATGCGACAGCCGAGAAGCGTCAAGGACATCCAAAAGTTCACCGGCTGCCTGGCATCTCTCAGCCGCTTCATCAGCCGGCTCGGTGAGAAGGCTCTCCCGCTTTACCATTTACTGAAGAGAACGGATAAGTTCGTCTGGAGCGACGCGGCAGATGCCGTCTTCAAGAAACTCAAGCGCGTGATGGCCACTACCCCGGTTTTAGCACCTCCAGCCCCAAAGGAGCCCATGCTCATGTACATCGCCATCTCCAACCGAGTCGTCAGCGTCGTCCTGGTGGTGGAACGAGATGAAGCCGGCAAGCAGCGGCCGATTCAGCGGCCAGTCTATTACCTCAGCGAGGTGCTCTCGCAGTCAAAGCAAAATTACCCGCACTACCAGAAGCTCGTATACGGCGTGTACATGGCAACGAAGAAGCTGAAGCACTACTTTCAGGAGCATCCGATTAAGGTGATAAGCGATGCTCCGCTTGCCGAGATCATAGGCAACAAGGACGCAACCGGCAGAGTCGCGAAATGGGCGATCAACCTGACGGCGCACGGAGTCGGATATGACAAGAGAACAGCGATCAAGTCACAGGAGCTGGCGGACTTTCTAGCCGACTGGACGGAGACGGACCACGTACCGCCGCCACCCGACTCTAGCGAACATTGGCTCATGCACTTCGATGGTTCCAAAAGATACTGGGGACTCGGCGCCGGAGTCGTCCTCGCCTCACCCAAGGGGGGCCGACTCGAATACGTGCTACAAATCCACTTCACGGCGTCCAACAATGTAGCTGAATACGAAGCTCTTGCGCACGGCCTCAAGCTCGCCAAAGCCATGAACATCAGGCGGATCCTCTGCTACGGCGACTCCGACTTGGTGGTCCAGCAGACCACTGGTCATTGGGACGCCAAGGACCCCAACATGGCCGCCTACCGCTTCTTCGTCCAGCAACTCGCGGGATGCTTCGACGGATGCGAATTCCACCACATCCACCGCTCCAACAATGAGGCAGCTGACACTTTGGCTACCCCAACAGCATCATCACGGACAATGGTTCGAACTTCGTCAAGGGAGAATTCGCCAAGTTCTGCGGCAGGACCGGCATCCGGCTCGACGTGGCCTCTGTCGCACACCCGCAGTCAAATGGGCAGGTCGAGCGGGCAAACGGCCTCATCCTATCTGGCATCAAGCCTTGGTTGCTCGAACCACTCGAGCGGGCAGCCGGCGCATGGGAAGAAGAGCTACCTTCCGTCCTCTGGAGCCTAAGGACAACCCCGAATCGCTCAACCGGCTTCACCCCCTTCTTCCTTGTCCACGAGGCGGAAGCCGTCATGCCAACTGACATCGAGCATGATGCGCCCCGAGTCGTGCTGTACACAGAAGCAGAAGCTAAACAAGTCTATGAAGACGGAATGGACCTGCTCGAGGAAGCGCGCCAGCTTGCCGAGTCAAGGTCGGCGATGTATCAGCAAAAACTACGCAACTACCACAGCCGGCAGGTCAGGCTTGTCCGCTTTCGTGAAGGCGACCTCGTGCTACGACTAATCCAAGACACAAAGAACATGCACAAGCTTTCATCACCCTGGGAAGGACCATTCATCGTAAGCAAAGCGCTCATCAACGATGCATACTACTTGATCGACGCCCGCGAGCACAAGAAGGACACGATGGACAAGGAAGGTGATCAAACGGAAAGGCCATGGAACGCGTCACTCTTGCGTCGATTCTACACCTAAGAAAGAACCATGTATGTATCACCCATGCTATCAATAAAGAAATGAGAATGATGAACACATGAGCAGTTTTTCGCAACTCTTTTCTGCATTTCCTTTCCGGTTCTTCCGGCAGCCGGCAAGCTTGCCTTTAGCGGCCGTGTAGCGTGACTAACCCCTAAACGGCTAACTCTTCGAATCCGGTTAAGGCCGGCAAGAGAACAAGCTGGAGGGGGCCAACAACGTGAAAAACGCATAAAGGAAAGTACTGCCGGCTGGAAAAATGTTTCTCTATAAACTCGGCCAAGCCGGCAGTCGGCAACCACTTCTCCTATTATGGACGATTAACTACACAACGCTAAACGGCTAACTCTTTGGATCCGGTAAAGGCCGGCAAGAGAATAAGCTGGAGGCCGACGGTATGTGAAAGACGTAAGAAACAGAAATCGTTGCCGGCTGAGAAAACTCTGGCCCAACAAACCGGATCCTAACGTTAAAGTAGTGTGCATGATCCCGCTGGACGGTGAAGTGCACACGAATGGCGGCGGGAGAGGCTACAGGCGAGTGTGAAATTGAGCTAAGCAAAGTAAAAAGTACTCCCCATAAACGTAAGAGCAAGCTAACCACTTTGTCATTTCATTTCCCACACAAAAACGCCGCCTCCCGGCCCTGGAGATCTCAACCCGGCCAATGCGTGGAAGATCAAGCCGGCCACCATCACACAAATGCAAGAGCCAAGTCGAAAAGCGTTCGATATCATTGATAAAGGCTTACAGCCGGGAGCAGGTTACATAAGCAAAAGAAGGAAGTCCACAGGCGGACGACCTCGCCTACACGCCAAGACGGCTACCGGACAACCTAAAACTAAGCGGGAGGCGGAGTCATATCGTCATCGCTCTCCTCCCACTCCTTGAGGCACAAGGTGCCGTCGAAGACCTTGACGTAGAAGACCCCCGTCTGAGGCTTCAGCTGCAAGCAGATGACGAAGGCAGAATCTAGGCGGAAGAACTTGGCGAAAGCTTTCCACCCGGAGAAGAACTCAACACGGCGGCGGACCTCCCCGCCTTCGTGGCCGGCGGTGACGCGAGCCAGCACCTCCCAGGGCCCTTGACGGGCACCAACCCGATGGAGGAGGAACCTGAAGGGGCCATCCCCCTCAAGCGCATCGACGATGGCGAAAGGTAGCAACTGGACACGCTGCACGGGCTCGTACAACACCAGGATAAACTCGGAGATCGAGAAGTTGTCCCAGCCACCGAAGATCTGGGACTCCGAGCGGGCAGGAGAGGGGCTCCGCTTGCTTCCGGTCGCCGCAACGGCGGCACCTCCATCACCCCGAGTCACGGACTCGGGGGCTGCCATGCCGTCAGCCGGCAGAAAATTCCCGGGGGCTGCGCAGCCGGCAAGCCGGCTCCGTAGACCCGGATACATGTCTACAACACCCCGAGTCACGGACTCGGGGGCTGCCACGCCGTCAGCCGGCAGAAAATTCCCGGGGGCTGCGCAGCCGGCAAGCCGGCTCCGCAGACCCGGATGCATATCTACAACACCCCGAGTCATGGACTCGGGGGCTGCCACGCCGTCAGCCGGCAGAAAATTCCCGGGGGCTGCGCAGCCGACAAGCCGGCTCCGCAGACCCGGATGCATATCTACAACACCCCGAGTCACGGACTCGGGGGCTGCCACGCCGTCAGCCGGCAGGAAATTCCCGGGAGCTGCGCAGCCGGCAAGCCGGCTCCGCAGACCCGGATGCATATCTACAACACCCCGAGTCACGGACTCGGGGGCTGCCACGCCGTCAGCCGGCAGGAAAATCCCGGGGGCTGCGCAACCAGCAAGCCGGCTCCGCAGACCCAGACGCACGTTTACAACACCCCAAGTCACGGACTCGGGGCCTGCACGATATCATGACGGCGAAAGAAAAACACAAAACAAGCAAAGGACATAAAATTTCGACCCGGCTCGATGCTCAAGCCGGCCCAAAATTCGGGGGCTAGGCAGGGTGATTATCATCACCAAAACAAACACGAGTTCTGGTAGCAAAAGCCCAGCAATCACAGAGAAAACGACACTCACGATAGCAATCAACGACAGGAAGCAGAATAGCGAGTTTTACAAGGCAGTCATCAAGGACGCCCAAAATAACGAGACAGATAATGTGGCAGGACAGTTAACAGAACAGAACGACAAATACGCCCAGCATTCCGGGGGAGCAAACAAATCAGATAGTAGCGGCATCGGAGGCTGCAGCTGCTTTGCCAGCTCCAGTGCCTTCAGCCGGCCGGGCCGTTGCGGACGGCTCGGCAGGCACCAACTTTGTCAAGTCCACTGCCTCGGAAATTCTACCTGAGGCCATGAAGATCTCCGGACGTAGGCTTGCGAGGGACGTTCCCGTGCGAAAGCCACCCACCAGCATGCTCATCTGCATGCTCGGATACCATGACTTCACCAAGGCCAACGCCATGTCGGTGCCTGTGCGCGCCGCCATCTCCACCTGCTCGTCGATGCCGGCTGGCGCCCCTTCAAGCCGGACGCGCAAGTCGTGGAGAGCGGTTGGCAAGGGGGCATCCGGCCATAGGTTCTCAAGCACGCCGTCGGCCGCTTCTTTCAGCCATTTGAACTCCTGGCCGAATCGGAGAAGACGGGAGGAGGCAGTCGGAGCAGACCCAGCAGCGGCACCAGAGGACTCCGGCCGGGAATGAGCCGAGGCAGCGTCTTTCTGGAGTTGCGCATCCACCTCGGGATAAAGGCCTGCGTTTCAAACCGGTGAGGCCGAGTAGAAGACCCCAAGCAAGAAGTCAAGGAGAAAGAGACCTCACTTACCGAGGATCAGTTCGTTCACGCGCTCAACCTCCTTGATCAGGCCGCCCACCAGCTGCTCATGCTCGAGCTCACGCGCCTTAGCCGCCTGGACGATCTGGTCGTTGGACTCGACGGACTCCTTCAGCTGATTCCGCAGCTCATCCGCATTCTTGCGGAGCGACTCGACCTCGCCCTGCCTCCGCTGCTCGGCTTCCTGCAACTTCTTCGCCTCCTCGCCCAGCCGGACGACCTCCAGGCGGCGCTCCTCCGACGTTTTCTCCGCCGCCTGGAGATCGGCCTTGACCAACGCCAGGGTGGCGTCCTTTTTCTTCAGCTGCCTCTCCAAGCCGGCGCGGGAGGCGGTGTCGCCTGAAGGGGCCGAGTCATCATCAGGCCAAGCCATGCAAGAAAAAATACAAAACGCCAAGACAGAGGATGCGAGCGAGAAAGGAAACCAAACCTTTGGCCGCCTCAAGCTCTCGCTTAAGCAATGTCGTCTCCTTAGCCGCCTCAGCAAAGCCATACTCTATTGAGGAGCGGTGCAACGTTATGTTGGCCAAATTCTCCTGAGCCTTCTGCTCCACCAGCGTGGCGAGGGGAACCTCCCCGATGCGTCGGGCAGAGCCGGCACCGGCCCGGAATACGGGGGAGAAGACACCAAGATAGATTGGCGAGGACCAGGGAGCGAAGCCGTCGCCCCCGCTATGGCCTTGTCCTTGGCCGTTTCGACCACTGACGAGGAAGGAGTGGGGAAGGCGAGATCTCCGGCCCCGGCGCCGGGCCGGAGAATTGTCTGGAAAGCATACACCGACGCCTCGGCACCACTGCCTGAAACCGGAGGGTCGAAGTCGACCACGAGGGGAGCTGTGTCCACCAGCGTCCGGCTGTCCGCCTCCACCATCCCCGCCTCGGGAGGTGGGCCGGCCGCTTGCATCACAGGGGCCTTGGTGGCAGGCACCGAGGCCGACTCCGCCATCGCGACGGGCGCCGCCTCCACTATTGGAAGCGGCGCTCTGCAAAATGAAGAAAGCGTCACCACCAAGAAGTACAGGCCGCAAGATTTCCGCCTCAGGACAAGGACTCACCCGTCGCGCGAGCCCAGTTCCACGGGCTTCCTCCTCTTCAAGCGCTTTGGCGGGGGAGCCGGCGCATCATCGGGCAGGCGCTTCCCGCCTCCGGAGAGTACCTCCCCGCCCTTCGCAGGAACGGCGGAGTCGTCATCCGGCCGCTCTGTAGGGGCCGGCACCACTCCGACCACAACGCCGGCCTCCGCGGTCTTGCCGGCGTCCGCGCCCGCTCCTGCCTTCTCCTCAGCCGCCTTGACAGCAGCCAGCTGCCTCGCGGCCGCCTTGGCGTCCATCTCCTCCCGGATCAAATCTGTCTGCGCCAGCTCCGCGTAAATAGCCTTTTCCATATCTTCAATGCTCAAGTCGTAACCAGGATCAACGGCAAGAATAGGATTAACTACCTGGACGCTGGTTGTGCCGGCGAGAGATTCCACCCTCTCCACATCCTCCGCCTCCTTCTGCTCCGCCGCGACTTTCGCCAAGGCTTCTTCCACGATGTCATCCACCTTTTTCTCCGCTATCGATTTCCCGGCGGGCGTCAAGCCGGTCGTGGTTGGCCGGCTGTACACTGAAGAAAGCTTCTTTGCGGGAGGCGCGCCCCGTTTCATGAACAACCCGCCTCGCTTGCGGACGCTCTCGCCCGCATCTGAGTCGGCGGACGACTTCGACCGCCTCTCCTTTACGATCTGGGGAGAGGGAGACGACCGAGCCTTCCGGACGCTCGCCTCCAGCTCCTTCGTCCTGCGGATGGACACGCCCGGCTTGGAGGCTGGCACGGAAGAAGAACCTTCAGAATCCGGCTCGGAGCTACTGGAGAGATCGACAAATATCCGTGCGCCCCTGCCACTGTTTTGTTCGGCGAAGTCGGACGCGGGAGACTTACCACAGGGAGCCGGAGCCGGCTCCGCTGCACCGCGCTCCAAGCCCGGGCCCCCGTGGGCGGCCCGGTCAGAATCAGAGTCGGCCGCGACGGGGCTTGCCCCAGCGCGACCGCCATCGTCATCTTCCTCGACATCGACGTCATCAGACGACTCCGTGGAGTCGTCGTGCCTGGCCGGCCGCTTCCCCGCATCTGATGCAAGGGGGGAATCACCACCCGCCTCGGCGTCCGAGGCGGTCTCTTCGCTGTCTGCCTCCTCGTCGGAGGCACTCTCCTCGCTAGGGTCCGCCCGTTCCTCCTGGGGGGGAGCGGGCCGGTCCGCCCCGAAGACGACATCAAGGTCTTCGGCCCTTTGAAGATCGAAAATCTGCAAAGAGGCGCCAGCCGGATAAGCATACAGCCGGCTCGAAGGAATATGCGACGAGAAAGGGCGAAAGGAACTAACCACCGGAGCGCGCCGCACGCGTGAAAACGGCTCCACCCCGAACTGCCACTTCCGCTCAATCGCGTCGGTGATCACCTGGCCGGCCCAGCGTCGCAACTCACCCGACTCCCAGGCTTCCGCGCAAGCCCGGGTGGGGTCTCGGAGACCCGAATAAAAGCACATCTTGTGCGCTCTATCCTGCAGCGGGTACACCCGCCTAGCCAGCCAAGCCAACGTCAAATCCCTGGAGGTCAGGCCGCCTGCGATTAGGTCCTTCACCCGAGCCGTCACGGCCGCCTCCAGGCCTTCATCAAGGGGCGCCTTCCGGTTCCAGGACTTGTCCGTGGGCGATTGGTTCTTGAACTGGGGGAGCCCAACCCGGTCCTCTGCCGTGAGGTTCCGAACATAAAAGTAGCTACTCTGCCACTTCTTGACGGATTCGAGCAGATGAACCTTGGGGAAAAGGACATTCTTCGTGGATACGGAAACGCATCCGCATTCCCGCAGTTTCCTGCCGCTAGTCTGGGCGCGGAGGAAGAAGAACAACCCGAACAGCTCCATGCAGGGCCAGAGGCCTAGGTATGCCTCGCAGAGGGTCACGAAGCAGGAGAGCAGCGTAATGCTGTTCGCCCCTAAGTGGTGGAGCTGCAGACCGTAGAAGCTGAGGAACTCCCGTAGGAAGGGACTCGCCGGCAATGCCAGTCCCCTCGCCAGATGCGAGGCGAACACCACCAATTCATTCGCCGCCGCGACCGGTGAAATCTCCGCGTCGCCGGGAACACGGATCTCGAATTCTCCTTCGTGGCCGAGGAGCATCCCGCTACGGAGCTTCTTGAGCTCCTCGCTGTCAACGATGGACCCCATCCAGGCTCCAGTGCTCGCCATTGAAGTTCGGTTCCCCGTCGGAGAAGAGGCGATGTCGACGAAGAAGAAGGAAGTGTTGGGAGAACGCACGGGAAGGAGGTAATCTCGGAGGAGATTGGAGTCAGAGCGCAGGCACGAGAGTGGAACGGTAGCTCGAACTGTTCGTCACTTCCCCCTTTTGTACGAGCAAGGAGCCGTGGGCGAAGACATGCATCCGCACGACGCGTGGCGTGCGGTTATGCCAAACCGTCCGCAAAGGATCCCGCAAGCGAGCGGTTGCCGCAGGGGATCCCCACGACGAAGCCGAGGCGTTCTGCCTCGATCCCCGGGGAAGACCTCCAAGCGGACGGGACGTGGGAACGTGGCTGACGTAAGCCACGACCTAGGCCTTCAAGCCGGCCACTCCGGACCGCCAAGATCTACTGATCCCGCTCCACGTAGCCGAACAAGTCAACAACAACTTCGACAATATACAGCCAAGGTCAGGAATGCCCACGGAGCTTTCCCCACGGGCAAGTTTCATCTTCATCCGGCTCCAATTTCAGCCGGCCCTATCTCCAACCTCGACATTCCGGACACAACGGCCAAGATCAAGGGGAAGATCGAGAAGTCTTCCCAGCAAGCTAGCAAGACTCCACGATCTCGGGGGCTAGTGTCGGGGATATGAACCCCGGATATCCCAAAGAGATCCATTCCTTCAGAACTCCACGGGCCGGCTGAACAAGTGCCGGCTGACCAGTGCCGCCAAGCCGCCTGCGTCTACCCGGACACAGACGTCCGGCTGGGCTGGAGCCGGATGCACCAACCGACAACTCCGTACGGGTGGGCCAGGCCCGTATAACCGCTCCTGGTGAACAGTACCCCCTGTCGGGCATCTCCTGTACAGAATCATGACAACGAGCTCCAGCCGGCTCAGAAAGTAGATGATGTCATAGGGACAAACCTGTAAAATCCTTGTAACCTAAAACCCTAGCCCGCTGCCTATATAAGGCGGACTAGAGCCTCCTGCGTGAGGCAAGCAACCAAGGAAAGGAAGAAGCAACGAGCGACCAGAACACCCAAGTAGCATCATCTTCAACCTCCAGCCGGCTAGGACTTCCAGCCGGCTGCCACCCGAACACAGCTCAAGGAGCATCTGTAGCCCGATTCTGTGATCAAGCAATAAGAACAAGAAGAGCAGGACGTAGGGGTGTTACCTCCACAAGAGGGCCCTGAACCTGGGTAACTCGTGTGTGTATGCGTGCTAGTTACTCAATCCCGTGCGAGCATCCATCGTCGCATGCCCCATACTTCTTTCCATCTCTGATGGATATGCCGTGCAACCCACCACGACAGGCGGCGCTCTCGCAACGGAAGGGAGGAGTTGGTGCCGGCGACAGGGAGAAGGAGGCGAGGAATATGGCGAATCTTTTGGTGGAAAGGTGCGTTCTCTCGCCGACAGGGCTAGCCCGCGCGTTTTCCCCTTTCGCTGGTGCCCCCAGGCCGAACCCAGCGCGCTGGGTTCGGCTTGGGACGCCGGATAAATTTTGGGCCGAATCCGGCGAAAAACGAGGCTTTGGGGGGCTCTGGGGGGCGACTACGACGAAAATGGCCCGCCGACGTAAAAAGAAGGGTCATGGGGGGCTCTTGGGGGGCGGCTGGAGTGCTCTAAGGCGTGTTGTTTCACAAAAAAAAAGTATAAGGCGTGTTTCGTAGATCATATTCTCTTTGACCATCCTCCTTGGGTGCAAAATTTTGGTGTTTGGTAGGATGTATGAGTTTCGGGTCATGCCATCAAAGCATTGTTGAACCATATCGTGTTTCCGTGGAGCTATGCTGGTAAGTGGCTCCCGAGCACCAAATGGCACCAGCTGCTACACAAGCTCCTGCGAGCATGAAGATGGCGGATCGCACTCTACAGCGGGAGAAATTCGGTCACCTCTCGCCGAAATTATTCCCTTGTTTACATCTTCCACACTCACCTTCCAAATCTTGATCACCATTTTTCCCGATCAAGATCTCATCTCTGGTCGGTAAGCAGGTATGCGGCATGCTCATCTCCGGTCAACGGCGGAAAGTCTACTTACCTTCTCTATTCAAGTTGTCCTATTTGTATCCCACCAGTGTCGTAAGTAACCATCGATGTAGGATTCGATGACTAAGGAATTTAGTGTCATAATATGCAAGACTCTCAAGTCTCAACCCTCGCATGAGAATATAAGGCTGATGCTCGAACCGTGAGAAAAATTGCACATAGCACCAAGGTTTGGTGTCATTGTTGCACAGAACCCGGAATCAAAACATATTTTGCAACAAACCTAATTTCTGGTCTAAAATGTTGCAACTAGCCCAAATAACTGATTTAGGGCCTTAATTGTATCTGATATGTGAGGCTTGTATTTCTATACCGTATAGCGGAAATTATATGAAAAATGAAAAATGGGCAGCATAACAGTAGAAAAGATAGAAATTATACCAATAAAAAATATGAGAATCAACATAAAAACATTTATATTGAGACTGGCGATTTTAAGGTCGATAAAGTCGAGATCTGTGTAAATTTTCAAGGCACATTTTGTATTATTCTAGGCTAGTAGGCTACCCACAAATGGAAAACCTGGAGAATATTTTTCTTTTTAGATAGTGCACTATCAATCCAAATCTGCATATTTGTATTTTAGGCCAGAATACGACGAATTTTTTATTAAAATTTTGCACGGTGATATATCTCGATATTATCTACATCTAGAATTATTTTTAAATTTTTGAAACACAAAAAATACATATTTAATTATTTATTGAAAACCGAGCTACATGTAGCCCAACCACCGTTTTCACTTTCGGGCATGTATACTCGCATATATTTTGATGTGTATAATCTCTATATTTTCTACTATATGCCTATTTTTTAATCCATCGTATAGTTTTTGGTATATGGTATAGAAATACATCTCACGTGTCATATACACTTTTAAGGCTCTAAATCAGTTGTTTGGTCAACCTGCAACTTTTAGACCAAAAGTTGGGGTTCGGTGCAATATGAGTTTTGATTGTGTTTTCTGCGCAAAGATGACACGAATACCTCTCGAACCGTGGAACCAAGCTAAAAAAAAAACGCGCCCCACGCCACCACACTGCACAAGCGCACGGCCTCGCCTCAGCCGACACAGTATTTTTTTTCCAAAACTGGTCAGTTTTCACGAACTAATGGCGCATCTGGCCGCTCCTGAAAACTATTTCCAAATCTGGCCCCTCGGGTCGGCGCCATTCCTGACGGCGCCGACGTAGTGCAGGTCGGCGCCAGTGACGTCAATCGCCGAACTTCGCAGCTGGGTCCGTAGGGAATCTGACGTGGCAGGGTCGGCGCCATCCCCGTTGGCGCCGACCGTGCCAAAGATAACTGAATCTGGCAAACTTGCTCGACATGGTCGGCGCCAACACGAATGACGCCGACCGTTTAGGTTATTACGGGGAGTTACCCTACCTGTTCGAAACTCCTAACGCCCATCGTCCCTACGCCGCCGTCTCCCCATCGCCTCCCCGCCGCCGCCGTCTCCCCATCGCCTCCCCGCCGCCGCTGTCTCCGTCGGCCGCCATCTCCCCATCGCCTCCCCGACGTCTCCCCACCGCCTCCCCACCTGTGCTACTCCGCCGCCGCCTCCCCTCTGCCTCCTCACTGCCTCCTCGCCGCTGTCTCCCCGCTGCCGCCGTCGGAGCAGAGGTCGTCGGAGCAAAAGCCGCCGTCGGAGCAGAGGCGTAGTCTCACTACAACCATGGCGCCGGACTAGTGTCGCTTCCTTCTCCGTCGGCTGTCCCGGTCCATCTCCATCGCCTCCATCTCCGTCGGCTGTCCCGATCCGTCTCCATCGCCTCCTTCTCCGTCGGCAGGTATAAAATTGGCTATACTCTGATGCAAATAGAGTAGTAATTTGCAAATGAGTAGTAATTTTGTTAGCCCCAATGGAGTAGTTGATTTCGGTTCGGATGTGCATTTGTTTGGTGAAATTGGAGTAATAATGTCTATGCTGCCACTAATTGAATCTAATAGTGGAGCTATATTTTGGTTCCAATTATAGATGGCATACACAAAGGTTGTTCATGTTCATCACGGAGGCCGTGTTGTGCCCTCTAGTTGTGGTGTTGAGTTTGTGGATATGACGAGTAAAGTGTTACTCTTCCTGCATGGTCCTAGTCTCTATGAGGTTGTTGCAAAGGTAGAGACGGCGCTTGGTTGGTCAGGCTTTGGTGTTAGTTTGGAGGGAAGATACGATGCTGGTGGCTCTAGGTCTTATACTCAGATGATACCTATCGAAGACAACGAAGGGTGGGAGTTGTACAAAGAGCTTGTTGACAACTCTGAAATCAAATCACTTGTCATCTTTGTTGAGAAGGTAGACATCACCGGTCGTTCCAAAGTAGGAGTTGTAATGGATTTGAACAAGCATCCCTCGGCTCTTGAAACGATCTATGATGACCCAAGTGAGGATGATGCGGGTCCTAGTCAGCCTCCTTTGTGGGAGAATGAGAATGTTGACCATGAAGTAAAGGTGGAGTTGCTTAGGGAGGAGAAAGTAAAGGTTGCAACACCACATGAACCTCGTGTTGTGTCGTCTGTTATGACTAGAGGAGAGATCATCGAGGACAAATTAAATGTTGCAAGGTTGGAGGATAATGGTTTTGTTGTTGCATCCCCAATCAACATTCCAACACCACCTTTTGTATCTGCTATTTATTCTGTCAATTTGATTGCAAAAATGCAGAGCAGATGCTACCAAAATTTGTGCCATGGTTCGGCGCTGTTGGCTATGGCGCCGACCATCTTCAGGTCGGCTGATACGTCTGTTGCCGATGTGAAGCACGTCGGCGCCATTGCCATTGGCGACGAACCCTGGGAAGCATTTTTTGCCTCGAACCAGAGTTCCAGAGATCAAACAAAAAGGTGCCATGGTTCGGCGCCATTGGCTATGGCACCGACAATCTTCAGGTCGGCTGAGACGTCTGTCGCCGACGTGAACCGTGTCGGCGCCAGTGGCAATGGCGCCGAATCCTGGGAAGCATTTTTTTGCCTCCAACCAGAGAGTTCCAGAGAGCGAAAAAAAGGCCACGGTTCGGCGCTATTGGCTATGGCGCCGACCGTATTCAGGTCGGCTGAGACGTCTGTCGCCGACGTGAAGCGTGTCGGCGCCAATGGCAATGGCGCCGAACCCTGGGAAGCATTTTTGCCTCGAACCAGAGAGTTCCAGAGAGCAAACAAAAAGGTGCCATGGTTCGGCGCCATTGGCATGGCGCCGACCATCTTCAGGTCGGCTGAGACGTCTGTCGCCGACGTGAAGCGTGTCGGCACCAATGGCAATGGCGCCGAACCCTGGGAAGCATTTTTGCCTCGAACCAGAGAGTTCCGGAGAGCAAACAAAAAGGTGCCATGGTTCGGCGCCATTGGCTATGGTGCCGACCATCTTCAGGTCGGCTGAGACGTCTGTCGCCGACGTGAAGCGCGTGTCGGCGCCAATGGCAATGGCACCGAACCCTGGGAAGCATTTTTGCCTCGAACCAAAGAGTTCCAGAGAGCAAACAAAAAGGTGCCATCTTTCGGCGCCATTGGCTATGGCGCCGACCATCTTCAGGTCGGCTGAGACGTCTGTCGCCGACGTGAAGCGTGTCGGCACCAATGGCAATGGCGCCGAACCCTGGGAAGCATTTTTGCCTCGAACCAGAGAGTTCCAGAGAGCAAACAAAAAGGTGCCATGGTTCGGCGCCATTGGCTATGGTGCCGACCATCTTCAGGTCGGCTGAGATGTCTGTCGCCGACGTGAAGCATGTCGGCGCCAATGGAAATGGCGCCGAACTTCCCAGAGAGGGCCGGTACCGTTCTACTGATGTGGACAACACTCTACGCTTTCTCAGTGTCTCTTCTGAATCATTGAGAGACCCCATGTGAACAAACAGTGGTACCTCCCACTGTATCTTCTGAATCATTGAGACACTCTTTTCCAGATGATGTGGACAGCACCATGCTAAATTTATTAGCTTTTGCAGATGATGTGGAAAATACATGCTCCCTCCCACTGTATGTTCTGAATCATTCGTACAGCCCATGTGAATGAGCACTGCGTGCTTTTATTTCTTCCATGTATTGAATTTACTTTAGTTCCGCCCGTTGCGTCCGACTTTGTCAATAAATAGCATTCGGTTCCGCCAGTTCATTTCAATCAATCACAATAGAATAGCTCAATGGCCGGTGCCGGATCCTCTTCACGAAGAGAGAAAGGGAAAGGGCCTGCCATTCAACTCGTAGGTCCTCGTAGTGGCTCATTCCTACCACCGGACATGCCACCGGAAGAACAACTAGATGGTCATCAGCCCTGGATCATCCAGTGCGATTGCCGTGTGGAGTGTTGCTACACAGCTGATGCAGACAAGATTAAAAGTAACGGGTTCGCTGGTAGTTGGGGGTTTGTCTGCGGCTATACTACGGGTCCTGCACCATATTTTGTAAGTGTTCCGTATGCTTCTTACATTTCAAAACTAATAATAGATAGTACTAATTTTAGTTCTCCCTAACAGGAAGGAGCTCGTTGCAGAAAGCAATTCTGGTTCGAATCCGAACGACAATATGAAGTCTATTGGTATGGGGAAACATATGTGGAGAAAAAAGAGTCCAAACAATTAGAGGAGAAAAGGAAAAAAGACCACCGAGAGTGCAATCAAAAACGTTTTGAGGCATGGTGTGCTAAAAAAAATGGCGAACCGAAGAAACCCTTAGAACTTTTATGAAAATTGTCAAGACACTCTTATTTTCCTGTATTCTTGTTTCATTCAAAATGTAGCTCTTGTATCGTATGTTTAGAGGTCGATGACTAACATCGCCCGAGCACCATCACTATAATGTTTGCATTTTCTATTCAATAAATGTAGCTGTCTGGCATTTCTCGACTTATGAAACAACAAATATGGTAAGAAACAATAAGATATTAAGATCACATTAGATTGCACATAAAGGTACTTATCATTACAACCCAAAATAAAACATCCCGGTCCAACATTAGATTCAACATAAAGATACTCATCATTACAACCCAAAATAAAATATCCCGGTCCAACATTAGATTCAACATGGGAAACAAACGAACAACATGAATGCAAACTAATTGCAGTTCCAACAACAAGTGCTAGTGATTCCAAAGTTTCCAGTCCGTGTTTACTTTCTTCAACCATTCCTTGCTATCATTTACTTCTTTCCTCCTCTTCTCTTCCCTTTCCATTGCTTCTTTTTCCTTCTTTCTCTGAGCTTGTACCTTTTCGGCTCACCTCTAGTTCCTCCTCTAAGAGTTGTCTCTTCACAACATCTTCAACCTTCTTCCTCTTACGCTCCCTATTCTATCTTTCATTTTCTTGCCTATCTTCTTCATAAAAAACCTTCCATGACTCCTCCAAAGTATCGGGACCGTAAAGGGGGCACCACCGTGTCATGTCTTGACAATGCTCACACTAAACCATTGGAGAGCCTTGGGGGTGGTTGCGTCTAATTTCCATACCGCCGGTGGAGATGGAGCTGGGGGCACAAGACGTGTCCACGTCTCAGCAGGCCATGGCCCCAATAAAATTTCAATATCTGGTGATAGAAGATAGTCATCATATATCTCAGGCCCATCAATCCATTGGAAAAAGTAGCACGTACAATATTCATGTCAAATGCATAATGAAAGCAAGAATCATGAGTAAGCAATAAAGTTTCCACTGAAATATACAAAAAATAAACAAGAAAACTCACGCGAGAATCGCTGCACATGTAGAATGCACGACCTGCCGTAGCGGGGTGCTTAGATTGCGAGATTTCACAAAGTCTGCCGCAAGGACATTTAGGTACCGGATATCTTGGTGGAACCACAATATCTTTGCAAGATGTATTGGGATACTTGCCTTTGGTTGTTTTTACGATCTTCATCTTACGTACAACTTCATCGTAAATGTCTAAAGAATCTACAACAAAGCAAACAACTATGATTATAATAAAAGTCTAGCACACAAGCAAAATAACTTATGCAACTAGTGTGTTCTAATAACAAATATGAAAAACCTACCTCGTACTAACACTTGTGCCTCCTCAAAACATAGCCACCAAAATGTTCTATCTACTATACAAACTAATGAATTAATTGTCTACTACATACTAAGCCACCACAAAAAAGGTTCTATCTATTATACCAACTAATGTAATACAAATGCATTATAATTTCACCTCCTATTAATGCATTATATAGCAACAAGTACATACCAACCACATGTAGATATACTAATTCATTTCGAAATCCACAGAAAACTACACAAAAGAATAAACCATCTTCAAAGTTGCTAGAAATTTGAACCGAAATGAAAGCTAAATTCATATCCAAATGGATGGAAATAAGGGGATTTGATAGAGATTACCTCGGAGTAGAGTTGCCATGGTCTTGGTGGAAGAATCAACTCGTTTTATAGAGAAAATGAAAATTTCGGGCGGAAACAGGAGAGAGAGTGTTTGGGGCGGCGGCTAAGGGGAGGAATGGAGAGGCAGGGTCGGGGAAGAAGAGAGCTAGGGTTTTAACTAAAAGGTCGGTGCCATTCGTGTTGGCGCCGACAATGTCGAGCAAGTTTGCCAGATTCACTTATCTTTGGCACGGTCGGCGCCAACGGGGATGACGCTGACCCTGCCACGTCGAATTCCCTACGGACCCAGCTGCGAAGTTCGGCGCTTGACGTCACTGGCGCCGACCTGCACTACGTCGGCGTCGTTAGGAATGACGCCGATCCGAGGGGACAGATTTGGAAATAGTTTTCAGTAGCGGGCAGATGCGCCGTTAGTTCGTGAAAACGGCCAGTTTTGGAAAAAAAATACGCCGACACCAACACCGACCCGCACGGCAGGCACATCCTCCCCCACGCCGGCCACTCCCCATCGCTGCTCCCCTTCCCTCCCCCAACCCCGCCCGTCCAGTGGCCGGACTGATCCGCCGCCCGCATAGGGTTTTAGCCCGCCTGCCTCCCGCGTTCCCACCGATTCGGCTCGATTCGCGCTGCTCCGGCCCGCCGCCGCCGGCTGCTGCTGCCAGCCCCCCTTGTGTCAGGAGCTAGGGTATCTGCTCGCCGCATTGGCTTGCGCGCGCATCGCGATGGTGCCCAACGGGCTCTTGCCCAATGCCTCGACGGTGGGGGTGACGAGGCGGCTCGACCCCGACCGGTGGGCCGTCGCCGAGTCCCGGACCGCCGAGCTGATCGCGCGCATCCAGCCCAACGCGCACTCCGACGGCCGGAGGCACGCTGTCTTCAGCTACGTGCAGCGCCTCATCGCGAACTGCCTCTCCTGCCAGGTATAAATAAAACCACACTTCCGAAGTGGATCGATGGCTCCGACAGGGAATGCAGATTAGTGGCTTCCAGCGTCTCTCACAGTCTCACTCTCTTTGGTCTTAGGGAGTGCATTCGTAGGCATGAAGTGAGTCAGGTTGTTTATGCTAGGTTTGCTTGTGGCGTTCCAGTATGGGACTATGGATAGCTAAATAAGGTCACTGCTATGTGATTGACAGTGCTAGGTTTGCTTGTGGTGTTCTGGTATGGGACTATGGATAGCTAAATAAGGTCACTGCTATGTGATTACCAGAGTCAAATGGACCCCAAACTCTGTGTGTCCAAGCAACAAACCAGACTATTTATTCACACAGAAAATGGTATGTAGTCAATTCCTCTGCTCTTTGAAATTTCAAAAGCGCCACTTACTCGTGCAGAAGGGCATCTTGTTGTTGCTACTCAGTAACTTGTACCGTGTCCTTATCTGTGTACTATTTCCTAACCTGTTTGCAAGCTTTGAGTTCTTTTCTGGTGGGTAAAACTTGCAAGAACTAAACTTTCTTTCGGGAGAAGAGTATGGCCTTGCGGTCTCTGCAGTGTGTTATGGAACTGTGCTTCGATGCAACTTCATTTTCCCATGCAATGCAGCAGACTAGCACATACCATGTTAATGAAGGCCTATGTGACTACACCATTGACCTTAGCCTACAAAAAAGGCATCTCTTAGTTGGGAAAAGATTTGGAGTAGTACTGTTCTGCAGTCCTAATTCAATTGCCATGTGGTTGTCCTACTTACTGCATACCCGATGGAATCATCATTTGTACGTACATTGGGGTCAGCATCGAAGTCTTTCCTTGTTTCTTGGAAGATGGAAATAAAACTGTTTCAGTTTTTGCTTTCCTTGTGCAAGTTTTTTATTTGCACTAGCATTTTGCCACTTCCCTGGTCCTACCTTTTTCCTGTGTTCCCAATATATTCCATCTGCTATTATATGTGCTTGAAATAGAATTGATCTCCCCCTCCTTCAGGTTTTTACTTTTGGGTCAGGCCCTCTGAAGACTTACTTACCGGACGGTGACATTGATGTCACTGCTTTCAGTAACAGTGATGAATTAAAGGATACCTGGGCAAATCTTGTTCGTGATGCTTTAGAACATGAAGGGAAAAACGAAAATGCTGAATTTTGTGTAAAAGAAGTTCAGTATATTCAGGCGGAGGTAGTCTCTCTCTAACAAGTTCAACATGATATTATTTTGTAGTTAATTTTGTTCGTACATACATGACTCTTGTGATAACTATATTGGAACTCCATTACTGTATTAGATCTGTTCCACATGGGTCGGAGTAGAACTGAACAAACACAACTCATCTAAAGTGATAGTTCAGTTTATTATTTATACACTCTTTCACACACTGCCCGCGCCAGTCCATGAAGGGCTTTTTTTCTGCTTTATTGGCCCAATTTAGAGCTTCTTATTAGGGAAATTGATGGTTCCTTACAGCCTATAGAGAAAGCGAATAAGAGAAGCGTAGAAGGAGTGATCCGCACCTGCGGTCGCCCGCCCTATCTATTTGCACGCTGGCAGGTAGGGGCAACCCTATGTAAGAGGACTCCCGTAGAGGGGAGGGAAAACCCGCTTAGATAGGGCGATGGCCCGTTTTTATTGAATATCCTTTACATTGCTTTTCTTCTATTGAGGTATACAGAAGATATGTGTCAAAGTAGGTAAGAGAAGGGGACACTAGTATTAAGAAAGAACTGTGTATTTTGACAAAAGTGGGATCACTACTTTTAACTGTGTATTTTGACAAAAGTGGGAATCACTACTTTTAACTGTGTATTTTGACAAAAGTGGGAATCACTACTTTTACGTTCCTTCGCTCGGAAGAGGTGACGTCAATGCCGCTCCCAAAGGATGTTGAGTCCATTTGGATCCCAAGAAATGCGTATAGCCCTTCCACACGGGACTCCCGGATCACTATGGCTGACTTATGTATATGTTCAACCTGTCGGTCTCACAGTCAGGCAGGCTTATACCATTACTTTCGCGAGCAGAAATAAAGCTTGAGCCTACCTTCGCACACCTACTCTTTAGGAGTGGATATTCTGTTTGCGTTAGAATACTCTGGCACCCTTAGAGCAAGTCTAACAGACCCCCTAAAAGACCCAACCCCTATAAAATAACCGCCGAAATACGGGGTAGGGCTCTACCCGGGCGTCTAGCAGACCCCGTAAATTAGGCCCCCCTAATCGAATTTTTTCAGTTTCGCTACGGGGCGGCTCCTCGCCCCCTACTTGTGCGGGGTGGGAGGGGGAACACAGGGCCAACCCACCATTTCGTTTCAGCTAGGGCGGCCGGAAATTTCAGTTTCCCTACCCGTTTTCCCCCGCGCCGCCGCCACAGCCGCTCGCCCGCCGCCGCCGGAAACCTAGGCATCCGGCCCCCTCCGCCGCCCGCCGAGTCGCCCACACTGCGTCGACGGCCGCCGCACCCCTGCCGGACCTCAGCGCCCCTCGGCGCGCCCCGCCGCACCCCGCCGCGTTCTTCTCCGCCGCCAAACCCACGGTACAGTACTCCGCCGCGTTCTTCTTCGTTTTCACCGGTACAATCGATGAGCTTGGAGGCTGATCTATGCTTCACGGTGGTAGATGACTTCGGAGGTGACTATGGAGGATTTGGTGGATTCGTTGACCGATTGGTCATCCTCGGGTTCCGATGATTCGGACCTTGATGAGCTGCTGAACGACGACGACACGGAGATGATGCTGCTCCTCTTCGGCATGAAAGAAATCGAGGACCGCGCCAAGCTGCTGGATCAGAGAAGAGGGTCCACGATGGGGCACATGTGCATCCCGCGGAACCGCGCGCTCGGCCACGAACAACTGATGCAAGATTATTTTGCCGAGGTACCGACCTATCCTCTCCGCCTCTTCCGTAGAAGGTATCGAATGCGTAGGAATTTGTTCACGAAAATCGTCAGAGACTACGAGGCAAATTGTGATTATTTCAAGCAACGGAGGAACTGTGCCCACGTCATGGGATTTAGCCCATTCCAGAAAATATCAGCTGCCATGAGGGTGATTGCATATGGTATCCCAGCGGACTATACCGATGAGTACCTTCGCATTGGTGCACAAACAACCACGGATTCCGTGCGTATGTTTGCCAAGATGGTGATCAAGTTGTATGGTGAGACGTATCTCCGAGCTCCAAACGAGCAAGATACAAAGAGACTCATGGAGAACAATGAAAAGAGGGGGTGGCCGGGGATGCTTGGTAGTCTGGATTGCATGCATTGGACATGGAAAAATTGTCCAAAAGCATGGCATGGAATGTATGTGTGAAACATTTGTTATTTGTTTGATTGCGGGAGCATTTGTTATTTTTTTTTTCATTATTCCATTCGAAAACCCTGCTTTTGACGGGCCGAAAACTCGTCCAACCTAGCAGTGTCTGCTAGGTTGGACGAGTTTTCGGCCCGTCAAAAGCGAATACAGGGCCCTCTACTTGCGTTATACGGGGCAGAAATTTAGGGGGTCTGTTAGACATGCTCTTACTTTCCAGTATATTTGATGGAAAGTTAGGCTACTCACTACAGTAAACTGTGCTAACTTATGATGCCCCAGTGCAAACAACAAGGTGGGAAGTTATGCTACTTTGTATTGTAAGATGCACGAACCTATTATGTCCCTGTGCAAACATTCAGGTGGATCGTGTAATGGGAAAATACTTCTAACTTCCTCCTAGTTTTCAGAATAGGGAAACATACTCTTCTATTTATGCTACTTATTTTATGGATTGTGCTTTGTTACTTGTATTATGCTGTCTTGTGTCTTCATCAATTCAGTACCATTCTCATATATTCCGTGGATCATGGACAGGTAAAGCTTATCAAGTGTCTTGTGGACAACATTGTTGTTGATATCTCATTTAATCAAGTTGGTGGATTGTGTACACTTTGTTTCCTTGAACAGGTATGTTCTCTTGTTCAACTAAACTGAATGTGTATACTATATGTATATGAGCTGCTTGAATCATTCCTTTCTGTATATCAGTAGTTAATACTATCAAATGTACAGTTATGACTTTATGGCTATGCTTACCGCATATAGGTTCGAGGATCAAAGCTACTTGGCTTTTCTGCCTATACTTGCTTCTAATGAATTTACATTTTATTAGGTTGACAACTTGATCAATCAAAACCATCTATTCAAGCGGAGCATCATATTGGTAAAGGCATGGTGTTTCTACGAGAGTCGTATTCTTGGAGCTCACCATGGTCTTATATCTACTTACGCATTGGAGACCCTGGTTCTGTACATTTTTCAGGTGTTCAACAACTGTTTTACTGGACCACTTGAGGTAACTTTTCTCTCTTGGATTTCACTATCTTGACATGAAAACAGTGCTTATTTGTTACTTCTGCATTTGCAGGTATTATACCGTTTCTTAGAATTCTTTAGCAACTTTGACTGGGAGAACTTTTGTTTGAGTTTGTGGGGCCCAGTTCCTATAAATTCACTTCCAGATATGACTGGTAATATATGTTTCTTAATTTTACTACTGTTTCATAGTTAATTGAATCATGATTGTTTTAATAATTTGTTGTTATGTCATGCAGCGGAACCCCCGCGGATGGACACTGGTGAACTGTTGCTGAACAAGGCCTTCCTGGAGAGATGCAGTCAGCTGTACGGAGCTACGGCTCGCACCCTGGAGAACCATGGTCAAGCATTTGTTTCGAAGCACTTCAATGTTATTGATCCACTACGAACAAACAGTAACCTTGGAAGAAGTGTCAGTAAAGGTAACTATCAACTTACCCAAAAGAGTCAAGATTGTGAAATCTAGATGAATTGAGCAGAGTTCATGCTTGCTGGTTTTTGCCTTTTGCTAGTGACGCTATCCTTGTGTTTGGATTAAAGATATTTTGTAAGTCTACATAACCATATTTTAGACAGGCTAATTACTATTTAAACAATCAGATTAAACAACAGATAAATAATGTTCTCTCGAGATACTTCCATATGTTGCACGGATATGGCACTAACGTACCATTACCGCCGCCCGGTGCATGTGGGATACATCATATATGTATCTTTAAGTTTTTATTTGAAAAGAGAAGATAAAAAAGAGATACTCTAGGAATATGGCCCAACCCAAGCTGGAGAAACCTATATAGAAAGAGGGAAGCCGCTACACTCGTGGGCTTGACCCCTCGGTCGTTCCACCATGCAGCCCTCCTCCAGGCTGGCAGCTGCATCTTCTAGGGTCTAGGAGAGAGCTGGCGCAGTGGGACTAAGGGGGAGCTGAGATAGTGAGCTCCGGATCTGCTAGGCTGAGGTGATGAATCGAGGAAGCTTGTTAAGAAAGAACAAAATAGAGAGCTCCATATGGATTTCTGTTGTGCCTTCCCTAGCTTCCATTGGCGTGGTGGGCTAAGTCGGTTCTATGGGTGAGCCAGCCCTTTATGCCCTTTATTCAGTATCATATTCTTACTTATGGATCTTCTATAAACCATTATACTTACATTTAATTTTGGTGTTTTCCATATCTGAATTCCCATTCTGTGCAATAAGCTTGTGGGAGTATAATGCTGAATTTATATATATATATATATATATCTATATATATATATATATATATATATATATATATATATATATATAGAGCAGGACTATTCTAGAACCCCTCTTAAGAGGTTCTAGAATAGCTATTCTAGAACCCTGTCCACCTTCTTAACCCGACCGGATCCCCCACCCAGCAGACACCCCGGCCCACTAACGCCCGCACCCCACCCACGGCCTGCTACCTAGTACCTACCCACGCACTCCCGCACACCACCCACCACCGCACGCACCACCCACCCTCCTAACCGCCGGCGCGCCGCCCCCGTCCCCACCGCCGGCGATCCGCCCGGCCACCCACCTCCCTGCTCCTCGGTACCCAGCCCCTGCTCCGGCGACCTCCCCGCGCGCCTCCACCGGCCGGGCCGCCTCCCCGCGCGCCTCCTCCGACCGGGCAGCCTCCCCGCGCCCCTCCTCACCGACGGGCCGCCGGATCTCCGTCCCGCCGCGCCTCTCTGCCTCCCTCCGCGCCCCACCCCACTGTCGCCTTACTCCGCGTCGCTGCCTGGAGGAACCAGCGCGCCTGCGATGGCTCACACCTCTCGGGTGCATCCTCACTCAGGCAACCGACGAGGTCCATCTCATCTCCTCCCCGTCCCCTGCAGGAACGACGACGCCTCGCACCTACCAAGCCGTGGGATGGACCGGCGTCGCGCCGCCCCTCCTTTCTACTGCAGAATCGACCGGCGGCACCTCCACCGGAAGCTGTGCTCCACCAGGGAACCCACCAGCGCCGTCGGCTTCCCTCTGCCCCGCCGCCATTCAGGAGGTGGATTGGGGATTCCTCCCACCGGAGTCCCTCCTGCTGCGCCCGCCACGGCCCTCCTGCCCCGCGCGAGTGTGTCCCTCCCCTCCGACTGTTCCTGCTGACCGGCGGCGCCCTGCGTGTTGGTCTGCATGTTCTGAAGTTCAGTTTTTGTATCTTTTAAGTTCAGTTTACTATTCCTCCCAAGTTCATCTGTGGATTTTTGTGGACTTGGGCATTCGGAGCACATAGAAAAAATGAAGTTCAATTAGTTGATTAAAGAGAGTTCAGTTTTTATTTTTTGGAAAATTTCATCATATCTGTGCCATGATCTTGGTGCTTACCAGTTATGTGTCGTGGCGGTGAGCTACAATGATAAGTGAACTCGGTCTGCAGCAAATGTAGTCAAAGTGGCTCGAAAAAATCGAGAGGTCGCGAAAATTCTTTCGTTCATAATTCTAAAAAAATATACTCAAGTAAAAAACTAGTATAAAATTTACTCAAGTAAAAAAACACAACATAGTAAGTTGCCGGCGGCAAAATTTAAAATGAAGTTCACTTAATTATCGCGAGAAAGTTCAGAAAAAATAATCTGGCAGAGAGATTCACTTAAGGAAAAAAAATAGAAAGTTCAGTTACGTCTCCCGTAGAAGTTCACTTCCGTGACGAGGAAAGTTCAGAAATGGTCCAAGTACGAAAATCAAACAGGTAAAAAAATTCAAAACAAAGTCAAAAACATGAAGAGGTCCTCCGTGAAGAAGTTCACGTATGTGTTACCAAGAAGTTCAGTGTTGTGAAGTGGGAAGTTCAGAAAAAACGAGAATTCTAAACAACAGAATTAAGTATATTTGAAACTGCTCTTAAACCGTAAGGAATTTCGAAAAAGTGCGTGAGATAACAAAGTTGCGGCTTTTTCATAGCTTTCCAACGGCGTATCATTTGCATAAATCCGATAAACGGTTTGAAAATGGCGACCAAAATACGGTACGGACGCGAAAATAGTGTTAGTATATTTGAAATTCTTTAAAAACCGTAACTAATTTCGAAAACCCGTGAAAATGAAAAAGTTTCGTAATTTCCATAGCTATCCAACGGTATATCACATGCGTCATTCCGATAAGCGGATCAAAACTCGCACTAGAAAATTTTTCCGTGAAGGTGGAGAATCAGTCTGTTCCGTCAGGAAGTTCACATTAGCATTAAATGAAGTTCAGTGTTGTGAAGTGGGAAGTTCAAAAAAAACGAGAATTCTAAAATAACAGAATTAAGTATATTTAAAACTGCTCTTAAACCGTAAGGAATTTCGAAAAAGTGCGTGAGATAACAAAGTTGCGGATTTTTCATAGCTTTCCAACGGCGTATCATTTGCATCAATACGATAAACGGTTTGAAAATGGCGAACAAATTACGGTACGGACGCGAAAATAGTGTTAGTATATTTGAAATTGTTTAAAAACCATAACTAATTTCGAAAACCCGTGAAAATGAAAAAGTTTCGTAATTTCCATAGCTATCCAACGGTATATCACATGCGTCATTCCGATAAGCGGATCAAAAATCGCAATAGAAAATTTTTCCGTGAAGGTGGAGAATCAATCTGTTCCGTCAGGAAGTTCACATTAACATTAATTGAAGTTTATCAACATTACGAGGGAAGTTCAGAAGTGGTTCCAGAATAGCTATTCTAGAACTAGTTCCAGAATAGCAGACCTATATATATATAGTATTTGTGTCATAACTTGCAACACAGCTTTTCCCCTGCTAACAAGCCTCTTACAAAAACTGAATGGAGCAATCAGTGATTCAAGCTAGTTTGACCTAAGTAGAAAAACCTTGTAGCCTAATAGCCCAAGTGGCATGGTGTTTTGTTGTACCAAGCATCCCTCAGATATTGCATCTGTCTGTGACGGCTAATGTTATAATTGCTATTCTGAATTGTGCTGGTTACTATTTTTTTGGTTATTTGTTAGTAGTGGGCTTCAGTCAGCTACTCTTGGTAGTAGACCAATAACAAGCATGAGTTGACTGTATATGAAATACATGTTTGATTAAGAGATGATGTCCCTCTTATTTTGATTATTTAGCAATTCAAAACCAGAATATGTATTGCCTGTATGTACACACTTCATTGTCTTGTCTTTGTGGTAATTTTGCTGCTGTGATTGATAATCTTCTTGAATGCTGTGAATTTTATGTCGTATTTTGGCTGTGTTGATAGAGAAGTTCTGTTTTGTAAGACAGGCGAAAGTACATCGACATGTTGTGTTGATAACCTGTTACTTTTTCAGGCAATTACTTTAGAATACGCAGCGCCTTTTCTTTTGGGGCAAAAAGGCTGGCAAAGTTACTCGAATGTCTGAACGAAGATATAATTGCTGAAGTAGATCAGTTCTTTACAAATACAATGACAAGACATGGGAGTGGCAATCGTCCTGACGCGCCTGCACCAAATATTTTTCCTGAACATGCTTTGAAGGTTATCCCCGCTGAAGCGTCAAACAGCCATGAAAGGTTGCATCCCGGTGTCCCATGCTAGTGGTGTGACGAATGGGTGCAGGTGACCCAGTTCGCCGGCGAGGTGGTGCTCTTCAAGAACTGGAAAGACTTTGTCATGAAGTACAACATGCCAGTTTGGCGGCGAGGTGGTGCTCATCAGGAACTGGAAAGACTTTGTCATGAAGTACAACTGACAAGCTGGTGTTCAAGGTTCTGGTCTGGAGCTTGATGGTGACGATCTACAAGGCCGCCACCTCCGGTGTGAGGCCATACACCTGCCCTCGCCATGGCTAGCTGACGAGCTCCTGCCTATATAAGTATATATGTGTAGGATGTAGAGATGAACTAATGGTAATGTGTATTTTGATCACGGGGTATCAACCCCTGAGGGAGTGGGGGTGACATTTTGGTCAGGAGCTCACCCCTGATGCTAGTGTGCAGGGGGCATCCCTGCCCTGTTGATGCAAATTGTATAGTTTGGTCAGGGGCTCACCATGTCACTATGCAGGTGTTTAGAAAATCTTCTTAAGTATGCAGGTGTTAAGAATCTGCCTATTTTTGTTCAATTACAATAACACTATTTTGAACTAGAATTTACATAAATATACATCATCCTAAAGTTTAGAAAGAAAGTGAATCGAGCTACTAGTATAAAGGAAACACTTTTTTTCATCCAAAGCAAAGTCGTATGATGCGGAAAAAGCAATTTGGAAGCAAGAATTATTCGTGATTGGCTTAGAGTTTGAGGCATGTTATGTTTATGGCATCACTATTCTACTATTTCAACTCTTCACCTAAGAAAATATGGTTTTGGCGCCATCCCACCAACTCCAGTTTGAGTGCTTCCACTCTCAACTTTAGTGATGTTGCACAATTCCTCCTAATGAAATACCATGGGGCTCCTCGCACATCGGTCATTTTTTCAAGGGGCGCCTAGTATATCAACAACCCGGTGCATGGTTTGTCGAGTTGGGCCCACATATGTTAGCTCCATTCCCCCCCCCCCCCCACCCCCTCGTTTTTTTCAACCTTGCCCTTCTCCCTTCGCCTCTTCTTCTCGTGAGAAACAAGCACTATGGGGAGCTTCCGTTGTGAAGAAACTTTTCGTGCTCGTGTCATCATCTAATGGGGTACGGTAGGGTATGCTCTACAAACCTAGATCTGTCTGTTGTATGGAAGCTCAACCTTTGACAGGATTGTCTTCGTCTTTCACCACAGGTCGCAATACGAGCGTGCATTTTCTAACATGTACGACACCTCTCTCCTCAAGCACCCGGCGACCTCTCCAGGCAGGGAGGAACCCGTGGGGGGCGAGCTGGGGCCTGGGGCCATGGCTCCCCCCATGATGGAAATTTTTGTCAAAACCTCTAGCTAATTTGTGGATTTGAGTCCAAAATTTGTCCAAATCTAGCTATATGCCCCCTCCAACTTATTTAATAGGCAATTGGCCCCCCTTATATTCCAATCCGGGTTCCTTCCGTCTCCAGGGCACTCGCTTTGGCTCGAGAGTGGCATCCAATCCTAGTTTGCTCTGCGGGACAGCAAATTGGGAAGGGAAAGCATACTAATCATCCGGGGGATCAGCGTCTCTCATCCTCCGCCTCCGCTGTGCGCCACGCGTCCCTACAAACGAACGCGTTGATCGTGCTAGACCCACATCAAATCTTATCTCTTCCGTCGGTGTTGCCCTCCACTCATTTTTTTTTCTGTTTTCTTTCTCGTCTCTCCCATCTCTCACACCGCCATGGCTTATCTGGCCGCACCTCGCCGGCTCGCCGCCGAGTCCCCGTGGGCTGCCTCCGCCGTGCTCCAGCAAGGCTGCGCCGCCGCGTCCCCGTGGGCTGCCAAGGGCTGCGCCGCCGCATCCCCGTGGGATGCCACCTCCGCGCCCCCTAATCTCCTGCCGTTAGCTGCGCGTTGCCCCGTGGAGCACCGCTGCCGACTCGTTTTCCCGCTGGAGCCGGCTAGCACCTGTGCAGTTCCCCACCAAGCAGGCCGCGCTGGCTTTTTGTGATCCATGGCGCCGAGATGGAGGCCATGGCGCCTCTAGCTTTCCTGGCGTCCTACTCTCGCCGGAGATGGAGGCCGCGACGGGAGGCGCCCTGCTGCCGCCGGAGATGCTCCCGACGGCGTGCGGTGTTGCTACCAACGGTGCATGTCGATGCTCCCGACGGCGCGCGGCGTTGCTACCGACGGTAGCCACCGATGCTCCCGATGGCGCGCCCCGTTGCTACCAACGGTGCATGGTGTTGCTACCGACGGTAGCTGGCGCCCGGCGATGCTCCCAACAGCGTGCGGTGTTGCTACCAACGGTGCACGTCGATGCTCCCGACGGCGCGCGGTGTTGCTACCGACGGTGCATGGCGTTGCTACCGACGGTAGCCGGCGATGCTCCCGACGACGCGCGTGTCTGCTACCAACGTCTGTGGCGGCGTTTTTCTCCGGCGACGTCTTCTCCGGCGATCTCCTCCGGCGATGGGCGGGGCTCATGAACCAGCGACGGATGACGCTTGACTTTTTCTGCAGCATGGTGTTTTTTTTTTGTTTTTTCCGTGTGCGCAAACAGTTCCGTGTGTGGCTATTGCATGTGCGTGGGTGGCCCCGTGGACACGTGTCGGCCTCTCCACCCAGGGGATCGGAGGAAATTATCCCTCGGGGGACGCTCAGCACTGGCCAATTGGGAAGCGTGCTCGCTCTAACATGGCGAGAAAATAGACAAATATGGTCTTATAGCCTTTGCTGTTCCTCCAATGACGTTTATTAATCGTTGGGGTGTATAATGTTGCGCGTACAATCAATGCAAACCCTCTTGCGGATCGCATATATCTCTGTTTTGTACCCATCAACCATGGCAGTACGAACGAGCTTCCATCGTTTATTTCACAACCTTATACGGTATATACGGTCCATTGAAAATGAATGTGAATATTACATCAGTCTCCTTCTCGGCTCCCCTACTTCAAAGTTCAAACCCGACCGCCCGTAACTCCAGCTTTTACACAAATCCATCCACCAATTCCGAGGCACGGCCACGAAGGCCCTCGGATCACTCACAGATTCGACAACTGAGAGATCGATCAGATGCTCCTGGCGATCATCTCCTGGTGCCTCCGGTACGACTCCTGCTTCTCCAGCAGGAACTTGGCGTGGAACCTCGCGATGAACTTCTCCGCCAGCCTGTCGATCTCGTTCACAGCCACATCAGCGTTGCCCTCGCCGGCGGCGTCTTCCTCCGGCCTCTCCTCCTCCTCCAGCCAACACAGGTACCCGCACTCCGCCGTTTCTTCGCATACCTCCACCACCTCCTCCTCTTCCTCTGCCGCCGCCACCGGCGCGTTCCACGCAGCCGAGTACTCGCAGTACTTCGAGCGGCCCGTCTC
Source organism: Puccinellia tenuiflora (assembly GCA_012064385.1). Classification (NCBI taxonomy): domain Eukaryota; kingdom Viridiplantae; phylum Streptophyta; class Magnoliopsida; order Poales; family Poaceae; genus Puccinellia; species Puccinellia tenuiflora. Next base: position 1,155,310 of record QRDG01000202.1, on the reverse strand, counting down.
ATAGTCCAGCTGATGCCTCGCTCGAGCCGGGGAGGAGCTGGCCGTGAACTGCATCTTCACGAAGCCGACGATCTTGCTCGTCCGCTTCTTGCCACCGCTCCTCTTCGTGGAGCGGCCGTAGTAGCCGTACCCGTCGCCGCTCCTCTTCTTCTTGCTGAGTATCACGTCGACGAGCAGGGCCTTGAACTTGGCGACGGCGCGGAAGACGTGGCCGACCTGCGGGTAGATGTGGGAGTGGAGGATGGAGTCGATCTTGGGGGAGATGGAGCTCGGGAGCAGGGCCTCCACGTGGAAGAGTGGAGCCATGGTGGCGGAGGAGCTAGGAGGATGAGGAGGTGAGCTCGCCTGCGCGACTCCCATGGGTTTATATACACAAGGGCTCGTACCTACGTCTTGTGTCGTGTGGCGAAATGTGTCACAACTCACAGCTGCAATGCATCGCTCGTGTGATTCGCAAAAAAAAAAAAAAAAAAAAAAAAAAAAAACATCGCTCGTGTCAGTTAGCCGAATGCTACGCTGGCTTACTTAAGTGCCGGAGCAGCTGGAGCCCATGTTTCCATTGCATTGTACTCCTATAGACGTTGTACAATTTTTTGTTCACCTAAAAAGAATTCCCTCCGGTCCAAATTATAAGATGTTCTAAATATTTCAAAATGGACTACATACGGACTAAAATGAGTGAATCGAGACACTAATAATTTTTTTGCAGTATTTTCTGTTGAAGTTTAGTTATTTCTCATATAATGGAGTCAATTGTATAGCCTGGATATTAAGAAGAGTAAATTCCACCTTTTATCATATAGTTATATATCTGTGATACTAATTATCCCATCTAGTAAAAGTTGTCTAGATTACCGATTTTATGAACTTCCTACCATTTTTTCTGATGCATTTCCGTTGGACAAGGTCTAAGATAATGGTTGAGGCTAAAAAATGTGAGGAAAATGACGAGAAATTAAACAAATAGAGAAGAGAGTGTTGGACTTTATCGCCGATGATGACCTTCGATCTTTACATATTTTTACGCACTAGACCTAAGATGCTGGTCTATTTTGACGAAACATGCCGAATGCCAAAATGAGGTAAAGCTGTTCAAATTTTTTATTTATGGAGTATTTCTGTTTTTCTTTGGCTAAATGGGACAATAATTATCACAACTGCACAACTGTGGGATAAAAAGTCGAATGCACTCTATTAAGAATCATAAGTACAAAATGACCAGGTTGTGTTTATGTAACTACCAATTTGCCAATTAGTACAGTGTAATTTATTCAAAAAAATTACTTAGTAGGTAACAGGAAAACTTGCAAACATCATTAATATTTCATATTGTGTGATTTTTCTTCGTGGTTTCTGCTCAAGTCATAGGAGAGATATGATGATTTTTTTTCTTCAGAGGCCGCGACGATGATGAGCGGCAGCTCCGACATAGGCGAGGGATTGGATTCCAAGGCGGAGGTAACAAACCATCACCGCTAGTGGAGGTGAGATTGGAGGTTAGAGTTTGGGCCGGGGTAGGAGGTGAGGATATATAGGGCATTGCCGCCGAGAACAATAATTGTACATAAAGGCCTGAAGGAAGGGACAAAGAAGGCAAGGGGATAGACAATGGGAAACGTGGGAATATACGATAATAATGTCGACCATAGACTGGTAAGACAATTTAGGAGGGTAAAATAGAAAAAGGACAAGACCGAGAAGAAGGCGTGTCACCGGCGGGTATGCATGTTATGTTTTATGGTTGAAGACAAGTGAAGGATTCCGAGTTGTTGCATAGAGGTCCGATGGCTAAATTTCCTCCAATTTTGAAGTGATTTACTAATGATGCCCCCATAACTTATAACTTATCAGGGGAACGTATCATGCATGCACTCAATTATTTCTAGAATATGAAAGGGAGAACCCTCCGGTTCGTGCATCATGTGATGCACACAACCTAGATTTGTTAGAGGCGTTAGGCTGTTGATACGCATAACGCGTATGTAATTTTGTGTATATATGAATATGATGTATCACAGCCAGCGGAGCAATACTGCTGATTCAGGTAAGACAACAAATCCTTCACCGTGCCACCTGGACAAAGTTGCTGCTGGTTTGGGAACAGAAATTCCACAACTACGGTAATCTACTGAATTTATATCCTGATGAGTCTACTCCTCTGACCCTATATATGGATATGAAATATGAATGACAGAATGAGGACATATCATATTTCTTCCGGACTTTTTTACTGGTCATCAACAGGTACTACGAAATCTGATCAGCAAAACAAGAAAAAAAAGCCTTCTGAATCTCCTTGATTGCCGCATAACAATCCTGTCGCGCGTGCCATTGTGCATTTCTGTGGGTACAGACAGCTTGGTCAAGATTCAGCCAAGGAGTCATTTCAGATTTGTGCAAGCATGCTTGCTGGATATACATAGCAAAACCTGCAAATAAATGGGCGTTAATCTGTACGTTCTTGCCGGACGTCACAAACTGGCAAGCTGCAATGTGAAACAGATTGCTAGCTGGGGAGAGAAGTGCGGAACAGCTGGAGTCGACGCGGCTAGCTGGAGCCCCGTTTTAAGCGCAACAAACCCAGATCAAGAAAGGTCATACATTGATACATAGCCCGTAAGCCCTTGTTCCACGGGACGTTGCGTGGTGCCTTAACCCTGTCAGTTTTCAGTCTGGACTCACAAACCCTCCACTGGCCAGTCCGAGCTGGCGCTCGATCTCCTCTTCTTCTTCTTCCCGTTTTTGTTGCGCCATTGCGTGTTGCCACTGTTGTTCAGCTGGATAACAGCCATGAGAGAGAGAGAGAGAGAGAGAGAGAGAGAGAGAGAGAGAGAGGTGCGAGAACGATGATGAAGTGTACGTATCCCTGTGTGATGGAATGATGGATGCATGCACCTGGGCGGTCACGCGTCCGGTGTGCGCGATCGCGGGAATCTAGTTGTTGGGATACCGGATACGTACTGCTCGCACAGTTACATCCGTCCATGTCCATGGAAGCTAGCGAACGAAGCAAATCATTCGTCGCATGTAGCTGGGGATCGATCGATCACCCGGCATGAGACGCGCTTGAGTTGCGTGGCCCTCGATCGGCATTAATATGATCGGCGAATGATGCCCTCGATCGGTCGTTGCTGGTTGCGTCGCCGGCGCGCGCGCGCCACACGCGGAGGGAGCTTTGGACGGCGATGCATGCATGATTGGTGAGGAGAGGACGACAAGACCATCATCTAGAATATGGGCCGATCGAGTGTCCGGCCCACACGTGCTTCGCCAGGGGAGCGCCTACCCGCGGGAACTCCTATATGCCGCTTCGAGGCGACGCGGGATCGTCCCGTCGCCTGCAGCGCCATTAAATGGGCCGCAATAATGCCGCACAATTAACAGGTGATTTTCCTTTTTATTTTCTATTTGCTGTTTTTTTATCTGAACATTTTTAAAATCTGAACAATTTTAAATTATGAATAATTTTTTAAATTTTAAATTTGAATAATTTTCGATTTTTGAAATCTAGAAACAATTGTCTAACTTGACCAACTTCAAATTTAAACCATTTTTAAATATGTTAATAATTTTCTAATTTGAACATTTTTAAATTTGAACAAATTTTTGATTTTGAATATTTTTCAAAAAATAAAAACATTTAACCCCTGGAAGTTTTTCAAAATTTAAACGTTTTTAAATCTTGAACAATTTTAAAATCTGAATTTTTTTCAAAACTAAACATTTTTCGAATTCGAACAAATTTCTATTTCGAATGTTTTCAAAACTCAGTATTTTTAAATGTGAACATATTTTGAATTTGATCAGATTTTCAAAACTGAACCTTTTCAAATCATAAATAAAGTGACAAGAAATATAAGCAAAACAAACAGAAAAAGAAAAAAGAGAAGAAGAAAAATAAGAAAAAACAGAAAAAAAATACCCCCACCAAATGGGCCGGCCCATCGGCAGAAATCGTTTAGGCCTTGTTCGGCTGGAGTGTTTTGGGGTGTATATTACCTAGTGTTTTGGGTGAAAACACTCCTCACACCCAAAACACTCCAACCCCTCCCAATCCCCTTCTCCACCAAAACCCCCCACCAATTCTAGTCGTTTGGTACACAGGTTTTGCACACAAGTGTTTCATCAATATTTAGACCTGAATTTTCTTTCACAGCACATAAGCACAACGTATGAGCAATTAAAAAGCAATTTCACACACAGGAATAAGAGCATCTCTTCATTTTATTACAAAAATAATTTAGTTTGTTATTGAAATTCGGACACAACATTCCAGAAGTAAGAACAGCCCATCATTCATTACAAAAATGGTTTGTTGCGCCTTGAGAACATGATTTATCAAACGATGATTTCGATCAGGATATTACACAAACAAGAACATCTCATTAGCCTTGAAATCAAGATTATCATCTGGCGCGGCATTGTAAGCAGTAGAAGTCTTTGTTGCGCCACATGGATCCTGAAAGCTTGATTCTGCATACAATGTAGAAAATTTAGAAATCATATTACTAATAAATTGTGCACAAGGTGCCTAGAGTGGATAGCATATTACAGAATGGAGCTACAGCAAGGTGCCTACAGCAAGATTTACTACTATTTGTCCTGCTACTTGAGTTTTCTTTGGACCAGAAATATAGGTTAGTGGGGAGTCATGTATATCATTGCCATAACGTCTGAAAAGAGGCACATTTTAGTTGCGGGAAACACTAAGCCAACATCAAACAGGGGAAACTTTTCCTCATTTTCTTATTCTATACTGTAGGGAAACTTTGCATTGCTCTGAGAAGAAAATAAACAACAACAGCTACAATTTCTTTGCATCATAGTTGACAAAGGACATAAACAAATATCACAATGTAAATATCAAAGCAGTAGCTTAACTTAAGGTAGCTTGGCTATCTGGACACGAAGCCACTCGATCGCTGTTCCATCATTATCCGCAACAAGGTTGACAAACATCTCACGGTTGTCTGCATTTCTGAAAACCTCCAAGGCCGGGATCTTGTCGCTAGCTGTGACACCATCTAGTAGTCTATTTCGGCACTCCATGTAACAACCATCGAATGATCACAGAAAATATGAGACAACTAATGAACCTGTACTGGACCCAACAAAACTGCAGATAAAATTCAGCTTACTTTTGCAAACCATGTGCTATACATGGGCTGTACTGGAGTATGTCTTTTGCTCAAATGTATAGTACATGTCAGATTACTTTTTATACTCAGGTGATACATGGCAAATGAAGTACGCTGAGCGCTATTTATTATGACTACTGCAGGTTGGTACTAAATTCATCATAAGACTTCAGACTACAAGAGAAATATCTATTTTCTAACCTGAGTTGTGCAAAACGAATCAGGCTTGGATTAATTTGGCAAATCGCTAGTACCATGCAAACCAAAACTGTAAGACCAGATTTGACTCAATCCTGCTCCTGGTTCCATTACAGCCAGATCAACACCTCCGCAGCAATTATATGAACCAAGAACTCAACAGAATCATGGTACTACATCAACACCTCCGCAACAATTATCAAGAACCAAGAACTACCAGTTCATCCTATACAGTCGCATGGAAACCCTAGAAACGCCCATGGAAACCTAGGTCAGATCGACAGAGGACGGGACGTCGGGACGAGGCGTACCTGATAGAAGTCGGCGTAGGCGGCGAAGAACGTGAGCTTCGGCGGCGTCAGGAGTTCCGGCGGCGACGGGATCGAAGAACCCATCGGCGGCGCGATGGAGGAAGGCGCCAGGAGATTTGGAAAGCCTTGATGTCGGGGAAGAAGAAGGCTTGCACGTCGGGGTTGGCAGAGGGGACGAACGTCGGCGGAGGGCGGAGGCGACGAGCGACGGCGTCGGCGCTGCGTCTTCGATCCCGTCCAGAGCTGCGCTGCGTCGCCGCCAGAGCTCGAGACACGCAGAAACGCGAGTCCCCCCTCGCGTCTTCAATCCCGTCCAACCCGACGTGATTCCACCGGTCTTACCGGGTTTAGCCCTGCCGAGCCCGGCCTGCCGAACAGGCTTGGAGTGTTTTCTGGTGTTTTTAGATGGGCCGGTAATTTACACGCAGAAACCGGCCGATACGCTCCTGCCGAACAAGGCCTTAGGCGACGGAAGCCTCCTGCGTCGCCGCGGGGCGATCCATAGAATTTACCGACGCCTACCCTATGTTCCGGAATCACTATATCTCGCCCATGGCGAGTCCTAACACGGACTCGCCCACGGGGAGAACGCTCCATGGGCCAGCCCATATAGAGCTGGTTTTTTTTTCATCTTCGTTTTTCTTCTTCTCTTTTTTTCTTTTCCTTTTTTTCATTTTGTTTATTTCTGTTTTTGTTTCTTTTCTTTTATTCGTACTTTTACAAACATGAATATTTCCTAAAATCTGAACAATTTTTCATTTTTTTATAAAAATCCGAGTTTTCTAAAAAATATATATTTCTAAAATTTGAACCATTTCCAATAAGAATAATTTTCAAATATGAACAATATTTATATAAAACATTTCTTTTCAAAAATCCATTTTTGGTTCACTATTATTTTCGGTTCATCCGTATTTTGTTTCCTTTTCGGTTCACTATTACTTTAGCTCACCCAAATTTTCGTTCACTATTATTTTTGGTTCACTCGAATTTTGGTTCCTTTTCGGTTTGTTCACTATTATTTTTTGTTCACCGACATTTTTGGTTCACTATTATTTTTGCTTCACCGGTATTTTTGTTTCACTACTATTTTCGGTTCATCCAACATTTCATTTTCTTTTTTTTATTTTCTTTTTGAAAATGCTAAGATTTGAAAATATTTAATTTTTTAAATATTTTGGATTAAGAAAAGTTCAAAATTAAATAAATTCAAATTTGAAAATAATCACGCATTATCCAGGAAAACTTAAATATAAATAAGAAATAAATAAAAAAGTTATTATCATACTTGTTAATGGGCCGGACCAAAGTCGGCCCAAAAGAGCAGCCGTGGGGCGAACACGCGGGCGAGGCGAGTGTTCCCGCTCGCTAGGAGCGACACATAGGAGGTCCCCCTATGTTCCGCATTTATCGGGATGAAGATTGGGTATGCGTACCCCATAGGTGGTTCTGAGCTTGGCCCAACTACTTGCGGCTGATCGTACCACTGGTTACTTGATCATTCAACTAGCTACAGATATGTGGTATATTTTATTTTACTTTCCCTTTTATATTTTATTTTCTGTTTTTATAGTAAATAAATGGGTTTATATTTGTGAGATAAAGAGAAAAGAACAAAATTCATTTTAAAAATAATAATTATTCACATATGTAAAAAATAATAAAATAGTTATTTCATTTGAACGATTTTCAAATATGAATATTTATGTTACTAAAATGGATTTTTACGAAATATTATTTTTTGAACGATTTTTCAATTTGAAACATTTATCTTATTTGAAATTTTCAAATATGAACATTAATTTTATTTGAACAATTTCAAATTTGAACATTTATATTATTTGAACATTTTTTGAATATGAATATTTATGTTATTTGAATGGGTTTTCAAAAATAATATTTATTTTATTTCAATGGGTTTTCAACATGAACAATTATGTTATACGCAAAATAACTACCAATATTATTTCCACAACATAAACATTTTTGAACCCGGTAATTATTTTCTACATAGATGAACATATATTTTCAAAATAATGAATATTTTGAAACATGGTGGACGTTTTTGAACTCATGAACAATTTTTTGAACCTTGTGAACAGTTTTTTTTTGGAATCCATGAAACAATTTTTGAATCCATTAACATTTTTAAGAACCCATGAACATTTTTTAATCACTGATCGTATTATTTTAAAGCCGTGAACATGTTTTCAAACTACGTGCACAATTTAAGAAAAACAAAAGGAACCATTTTTAATCCATGACCGTATTATTTTGACCCCAACAACATAATTTTGAACATCGTGAGTATTTTTCCATATTTATGGGCCTAATTTTAAAATTTGCGAACATTTTTTATAAGCTCATATATATTTTTTAAACTACTTGAACTATTTTAATATGAAAAATTGAAGAAAATAAATGAAATAATAAATAGAATAAAAAGTTCATAACATAAATAAAAAGGGAAAATGAAATGAAATAAAAAAGAATTTGTACATAAAAATCAGAAAATGGAAAAAAGAAGGAAAAGAAAAGAACACAAACAAAGGAAATGAAAAGAATGGACAAGAAAACCAAAACAGAAACCCGGAACAACAAAAAACAGCCCAGAGCAGCTAAACTATAGTGCCGCAAAAGGAGCTACGTCGGGGTAGAAATGGGCGCAACCTAGTAGCCAAATCCTTCATGCGGCACAACTGTTCCGCGACGCATTAAGCGATATATAGGATTTTTGGGCGCCAACAAAGGATTTGTGCAACACAACGAGCGTATGGGCCTCCCCATCTTTGTCCCCACGACGGGTTTCTTCGGTTTGAAGTCGCGATTTTCTGTCTAGTTTCCCAATTTTTTTGGTAGCTTCACGCTTCCTTCGTGTATTTTTTTTGTTTTTTTTTTGTTTTTTCTTCTTCATTTGTTTTGTTTTTTCCTTCTTCTAATTTTTACCGCATATGACAATTTATTCATGCTCACTTGGACATTTATTTTTAGCACGTAAACATTTTTTTGCATTATACATTTGGTACAAAATTAAATTATAGAATGTAAAATATATAGGACCATTTAGGCTGTGGCATATAGGAGCCCCTACTTTGGCATATAATAAGATACTCATCTGTTAAAGACCATGCCAAATGCGGCCCATTTAGGCTGTGACATATAGGAGCCCCTACTTTGGCATATCTACATGGTGCTGGAACAAACGGAGGAGCAACATGTAATGAATTTTAGTTTCCCTAAAAAGGCCAATAAAAGTTAATGATAGTTGTTAGGAAGAAGATCACACATTGCATTTTGCTCTTCTCCCCTTTGCGACAATGCACGTCGTGTGCGGGGGGGGGGGGGGGGGGGGGGGGGGGGATGGTTTAGTGAAAATTTTCTCTCTCGGAGCAATGTGAGTTCGATATTGTACGGGTGTATTTTCACTGGATTTAAAACTCAAAACGAAATAACTTTGTAATCTTTAGAACGAGCTCTTTGCCCTGGACGATCTGATGCCTCCACACCCAAGCTTTGCTCGTGTGCAGTTTAACCCTGCCTTTGGTTGACCACCACACCCTAGCCTCACCACGAGCTCCGCGTCATTGCCTTCTGGCTCGGTGCAACCATCATCCTTGTCTCTCTAGCCCCCCACCCCGTGTCTTTCATCGGATGTGTTGTCGTTAAAATTTCAAGTGGGATGGGATTTTTCAGTTGTCCCGTGTCCCATCCCATCCCGATAGTCCCGATTATCCCTCTAAATACGGTCACTAATCCCGTACACTACTAGGGAAAAGGCTACCCGTGGCGCACCAAATAAGGCTACCCGTGGCGCAGGGGCCTGCGCCACGGATTGCCACGCCACGGGTAACCAACCTTACCCGTGGCGCAGGCACAGATGTGCGCCACGAGTATTACCCATGGCGCACATGTCTATCCTGCGCCACGGCTAGGGTGCGCCACGGCTACCTTCTGTCATGCGCCACGGGTAAGTTTTTCTGTATTTTTTATATACAGAAAATACGGTATTTATACAGGTATTTATACAAACAGATATATCACATTACAGGAAATTCATATTCCAATATTATATAGAGAGAAATATTTGATAAACCAGTACAAATACACAATTTCCAATCATAGTTCATCGATCATATTATTACACAAAGTTGATCATAATCACAGTTCATCGATCATATTATTACATATCCAGTAGCTAATACATGAAGCTTAGCTAATTTCAACATGAACCTTCTGATTCATCGAACTGTACTGAGTCGACGGCGGCGCTACGCATCCAAAGAGAAGGAACCCTCACAGGGTCATAACTCACGTGAGCAGGAACCCTCTGAAGAAACGACCACCTACCGTCATACTGCCTAACCAGCAGATACATGTATCGACGGACGTGCTCGTCCTCCTCCCTAATACGGCGACGTACCTCCTCCTCAGGGGCCGGCTCCCTCTGCACCGAGCGTGGCCCACGCGACTGCCACCACAGAAGATCAGGGTCGACGACGTCACCCGGATTCCTCACCAAGCTGCGCGTCCCGGAAGGTAGCACCTCCCAGTGCCAGCCCGGTGGAGCCCAGTCCCGCACATCGCCCCTCTGGTCCAACATGGACATCGTCACCGAGAACACCTAAGTAAAAAATGCTTAAGTCAAAATTTTGTTACAAAAGTAATATTAAAATTTACGAAATGCGAGAAGTTAACAATGGAAAGCCTCATATATCATTGCCGTGCAAAACAAGGCAAAAAGAGTGTGTACAAGACCATGTATTAATACAAACACTCCAATTGTATATACTACAAGGCATTGTACACACTCTCCTTGCCTTTACCATGGCATAGTTTAAATCATCGGCTTTGTCAATTCATAGAGAAGAAACAAAATGATTTGAGTTTATGCCTCATACTTAGATTGGACACACATTGATCAGGAACGGGGCAAGCGGACCAAGTAAGAGTATGCACAAGATGTTTATTTGTGCATATCACAAGGTCCGCTAGCACCTCCCTGAATCACATAGTGTGACACAACATTTTAATCATCGGCATTCAGAAAGAGAGAAAAAACAAAATGATTTCGGATTTGCGCCTCATACTTAGGTCGGACACACAAGCAGACCTGCAGGATCCTCGGCAATTCATTATTGTGTCACCCAAATCCAGTGGCTGGATTCAACCTACCTGAGGGCTTGTGTTTCCAACAGCATCGTTGTATTGTCTTTATTCACCGACCTACAGGAGGTGGATCCAATGGCTGGCCGGTGAACAAAGACAACACAATAATGCCAGGGAACATGCCAGCAGGTAGGCTAAATCCAGCCATTGGGTTCGGTGACAAAGGTAGACGCTCGTTGTGTGTCGTTCGCTGCAGGGAGGCTAAAATGCCTAGTGTCACAACATTTTAATCATCGGCTTAGAAGAAAAAAAACAAAACAAAATAAAAATGACTTAGATTTTGCGCCTCATACTTAGGTCGGACACTCAAGTAGACCTGCAGGATCTTGTAAGCCAAGTATGATGCACAAGACTTGGTACTTGTGCATATCACAAGGCTCACAAGACCTGCAGGCCTACAACTTAGTGCCACAACATTTTAATCATCGGCTTTCGAAGAAACAGATAAAACAAAATAAAAATGACTTAGATTTTGCGCCTCATACTTAGGTCGGACACACAATTATTAGTAGCCCTGAAGGATCGGCCGAGCCAAGTAGGATGCACAAGACTTGTACTTGTGCATATCACAAGGCTCGGCAGACCTTCAGGGTTACCACATAGTGCCACAACATTTTTAATCATCGGCATTCGGAAAGAGAAAGAAAAAACAAAATGATTTTGGATTTGTGCCTCATACATATTTAAATTGGACACACATTTCAGAGACGGAGCAAGTGAACCAAGTAGGATGCACAAAATATTTATTTGTGTATATCACAAGGTTCACTAGCTCCTCCCTGAATCATACAGTGTCACAACATTTTAATCATCGGCTTAGAAGAAAAAGACAAAACAAAATAAAAATGACTTAGATTTTGCGCCTCATACTTAGGTCGGACACACAAGTAGACCTGCAGGATCTGGTGAGCCAAGTATGATGCACAAAACTTGGTACTTGTGCATATCACAAGGCTCACCAGACCTGCAGGCCTACAACCTAGTGCCACAACATTTTAATCATCGGCTTTCGAAGAAAATAAGTTCGAAACAAGCACAGAATTCAGTCCGGTGGTTAAGAAAGAAAATAGCACATATAATGTAAGAGAATACCAGCAAGTAGCAGCCACGGACCATATACATCTAGTGTACCTACTCAACCAGAGCAATTAGCTAAAGCCATAACCATTACGGCCATTCAAGCCAGCAGCTCACCTAATAAGCCTAACTAGTGTTATTGACCGGAACACTAAAACACTAGAACCAAATCCTGACCCTAGCTATCAAAACCCTAACACTAGAACACGCTGGCCATAACTCGGAGCAGAGGAGCTGGAGCTCACCTAGACAGGTTGTAGCCGATGCCGATCTCATTGCACGGAGAGGTGGCGAGACCTAGACCATGTTGCGCAAAAGCTACACATGCACACTCCAGCCCCATCCCCCTGGTCACCGCACCGAGCGACGGCACGCTCTCGCACGGCTCCAACCCTGGAACTCCCACTGCTTCCGGGCAAGGACGCGCCTCCGAGAACCTCCAGTACTTGCTGATCCACTTGACGAGGTACCTCATCAGGCCGGCCACCTCCCCGCCGTCCAGCTCAGACACGGCCGCGGCCAGGACAAGGGAGTCGACGCAGTCCACGGTGCTTGACGGCGTTCTCCTTCTTCCCTGCGTCCCTTGGCGTCGTAGGCGGCGTCGGAGGCCGGGGAGATCGAGGAAGCAGCGGAGCGCGGCGAGGAGCGGAGGTCGGCGGCCTGGCGGAGGACGGCGCAGACGAGGTCGGGGCGGCCGGCGTCGGCAAGGGAGGAGAGGAGGTCCGGCTGCGGGTGCGCGCGGGATGCCGCGGGAGTCCGCGAGGGCGAGCACGACGTCGTGCTCCGCGAGGCGGCCGGGACGGAGTGGACCGCGAGGGGAGGTATAGGGGGCGGCGGCGCGGACCACGAGGGGGAGCTTGGGGGAAGGGAGCGGGAGGGAGAGGGAGTTGGAGAGGGCCGTCAATCCAGGGTTAGGGGCGGGGGAGCAGGAGGGCAGAGAGGAGGCGGAGGAGGGTCAGGGGATAGGGGGCGGGGAGGTGGCTTACCAGTGCCGCGCGCCGTCGCCGTGGAGCAGCGGATCGAGCGCCGTCGCCGTGGGGTCCTCCTGCTCCTGCGGGATTCCTGGTGGCGGAGGCGGAGGCGGCCGGGGAGGAGGCGGAGGCGGCGCGGGGAGGAGGCGGAGGCGGCACGGGGAGGAGGCGGAGGTGGCGCGGGGAGGAGGCGGAGGCGGCGCGAGGAGGAGATCGATCGGGGCCGGATCGAGAGCGGCGCCACACTGGATCGATGCGCTCTTATTTCCCCCTCTGTGTGGGCCGGCCGGGTGCTACACTTACCCGTGGCGCAGGGTATTACCGTGCGCCACGGATAAGAGGCTACCCGTGGCGCACATGTTTGTGCCGCGCCACGCCTGAGTGCGCACAGGCCGCGCCGGCCAGGGCCCATCTTAGCCGTGGTGCAGTTATTAGAATGCTGCGCCACGGCTAAGTTCGAATCAGTGGCGCAGGACCGGACGGTGCGCCACGCATACTTAGCCGTGGCGCACTGTTCTGTTGGTGCGCCACGGACAAGTGGCTTACCTATAAGCCTTTTCCTAGTAGTGGTACGGGCAGAGTGGGACGATCCCAACTAGCCCAGGGACAGCCCACGCGTCCCTCTCCCTCACTAGTCACTCCCTCTCGAGTCAATCAGCCCGGTAGCAGCCTCCGTCGTCTCCCACTCTCCGCGCCGCCTCTTCCCCACGCGATTCTTCCGCTGCCGCCGTCTCCCGCTCTCCGCGACGCCTCTTCCCCACGCGATTCTTCCGCTCACCACTTAGTCTGTCTTTTTCAGATGTCAACCTCTCAGGGTGAGGGACATGATGTTCCTAAAGAACCTATACTCAGAATGTATTTTTCCCCATCGTCCCAAGCAGAGCAATCACAGCGAAGGCCTCCAATGACCCCTGTTGTCGGTTCTACTGGTCTCAGGTTGTATTTGAGCCCATCCTTTGCAAGACGAAGGAACTCACCGTCTGTCAGGGTTTCATTACATTCAGAACTCTAGTTGTTGTTTCTGGTTAGTGGTTGCCTTGTTCTTATTTGATCTTATCATGTTCTCTAAATTTTGACTTCTGCAGTCATGGTCCTAGGCTCTCAAAGTGCAGACGACATCATTGACCAGTGCTACACCAAGGGATATGCAGAGTACCTCCCCAAGTGTTGTTAATTTATTCTTCAGACTGATCAAATGTTCTCTCCAAGTGTGTTATTTTATCTGTCTTCAGACTGATCAAATGTTCTCTTCAAGTGTTGTTAATTTATTACTTGTGAAATGTAAACTTGTTCTCAGAGTATAAATTTTCTGTGATGGTATTTGTATGTTAGATTTATTTTTTGCTCGTAATGGTTTTTGCGTTGTCTTTGCCTGGAGATTTGATCGATCAGTTAGGCCAAGCGCCAGTGCGTGAGCGCGTCATGCCATTTGTATGTATGTATTCATAGGCCAAGGGATCTCTTTCCCTGGGACATGCAGCGGCCAGGCACATGCATGGAAGAATCGGGACATCCAAAAAATCCCAACTAGTTTCGCTGCAGAGGATGATGAGGCGCCTCCTATACTGAATATTGGTTTGTTGCATGGATTTAACGCCCAGATGTGCATGCATTATTGTTTTGGATGTCCTGGTTTACATGCGTGCATGAGAGGTACTAGTTTTTCCCATTTGCATGAAGATATTCATGGAGTTTGGCCTGAGTATTTTTATGAGAGGAGTCGTGGCTGTTTTGTAAAGGAAAATATCAAGCACCTACGACACGACCTATTTTTATTCCTGCCGGTCAAGGAACGTTTATGGGAAGGCAAATGTGTACGTGACCTGCTATCGTTGAAGTGCTTAAAGGAAACAGGATGGGGCCCACCAATATGCATGTCAATTAGAGATAGCGTGCAAGGCAGAAATACTAGCTACGATTTGTTTAGATTTCCTAGTTCTAGTCGGTTGTGTATTTCCTTTTGAGTCAAGTTAGATGCGTATGGGTCGGCTATATAAAGCCAAGTTGCGTCAATGTAAAATGAGGTGGAATTTTATGAGTTAAAAACACATGTGTGTTTTGGCTGCCGTGTCATGCGGTGGAAATCCCTGTGTGTATCCGTTGAGACCGATCAAAGGTTGTTTCTTTGCGTTGGATTGGAGGTGTTGTGCTTCTAATTGCTGCGTGGTTCGTCTAGAACCGTCCAAGTAATTCTTCTCGCCGAGAAGGGTTTGCTTGTTGTTTGCGTGAGTTTGCATCGTCCAGATCGTAAGCCGCGTTACTTATGGCTGTTGCTACTTGCTACTGATTGCCGTGAAAGATTGGGCTTAAAACCATTTGGATCACGTTGATCCATATCATCTTGGTATCAGATTCGTCGGGTTTTCCACGGTGATTTTCTCTGCTAAGATTTACTACTGAGATCGATCTGCTGGTCGAGTTCATCTACTGGAAGTTTGATCTGCTGAAGTTTTGCTTCCGGAGGCTTCGGCCAACACACCGGTTATATTCATCTGCTGAAGAGGTTCTTGGTCGTGGAGATTTTGCCGCTCGCAGTTCTGCACTGATTCGGATCGTGATTGGAGTCGACACTTGCGCTCCTTTTCGAATCGCCGTGCTGTTTCCGAGGTGATCTGCCGCTGTTTCCGATCCGGCGTGGTCTCGTTCTGCTGATCCAACCCGGCCGGCCGCTAACGACTGCCAAGTGATCGTGGTGTTGGGCACTTGGGCAGCCAAAGAGAAAAATTAAGGAAAGAGACCAGGTGTAGATCGAATTACAAATTCCTTGCACGTGGATCCTTAGGACTTGCAATCATCTTGCTATACGTATGTATCACGGGAGTTTTTTTCCGGTAAATCTATTCCTGGAATGGTCGGTAGTTTGTCTAATCTTTAGAACGTACCGCGCATCGTTCTATTGAGCGAAGGCAGAGCAACGATGGGAGCATACGAGGGGAGGAAGTGCATGCAAACAACTTTACGTTAGCCAAATTTAATATGAAATCCGAAAATTTAAAAACTTTTGTAGTCCAAATCGTTAATCCGATTTAGAATCCGTTTTCACCATTGGACTAGTCGCGACGAGATCTTCGAAACTAGATCCCATATTGATAGGTTTCGGACAACTTTTTTTTTGACCAAAAATTTACCCGCCCATTAACACTTAAGTTATCAGCTCTAATATATAAATTATCCACCTATTAAAAAATTAGTTCATATTTGAAGTTAGATCTCAATTTTACATGTTCTGTGAACACCTAGTTTATAAGTGATCTACCACTTGGGATGGTAACTACATCGTGAAAAAATGGGCAACTAACTGTATTGATGATGGTCTTGTTCTCACAAGTCGACATGCCATCACGATACACATGTCGACTTGTGAGCACCGTACTATACTATAACTTGATAACTTACATACTATACCTTGGATAACTCAGGTGTTACAGGTGGGTAACTTTTAGGTACGAAAAAAGACTCGAAACACACCATTAATATGGTGGGTAACTTACATACTATACCCTGGATAACTCAGGTGTTACAGGTGGGTAACTTTTAGATCCGAAAAAAGAGACTCGACACACCATTCATAGGGTGGGTAATTTACATACTATATCCTGGGTAACTCACGTGTTATAGGTGGGTAACTTTTTGGTCAAAAAAAAAAGAGACTCAACACACCATTCATAGGGTGGGTAACTTACATACTATATCCTGGGTAACTCACGTATTATAGGTGGGTAACTTTTTGATCCAAAAAAAGTCGTCGAAAGATATAAAAATGTGATCTAATTTTGAAGATCTTGTCGCGGCAAGTTCAACAGTGAAAACGGATCCTCAATCCGATATAAGGTTTGAGCTAGAATTTTTTTTAAAATTTTGGATTTTCAAATTTAATGCCGATGTCATCAGCAATTTTGCCTTTTCTGATGCATGCAAAATAAACTCCATACATACCGTTCATAGTGTGGGTAACTTACATACTACATCATGGGTAACTCACGTGTTACAGATGAGTAACTTTTAGGTCGGAATAAAAGAGACTCAACACACCATTCATAAGGTGGGTAACTTACATACTACACCTTGGGTAACTCACATGCTATTGGTGGGTAACTTTTAGCCCCGAAAAAAAAAGTTATTGAAACATATCAACATGGGATCTAGTTTCGAAGATCTCGTCGCGACTATTCCAACGGTGCAAACGGATCTTAAATCGGATAAACGGTTTGAGCTACATAACTTTTTAAATTTCCAAATTTTGCATTAAATGCAGATGACATCTTCCGTTTTGACTTTTCTACATACCTGCTAGAATTCTCACCACCCGTTCTCTACTTGCCACTTTTTTAATCATTACAACCATATTGTCCTAATGTTCTATAGTTAAGCTTAACTATAGAACGTTCTAAACGTAGCAGCGTCATTTTTTTTATAAATTTTGCCACCCGAGTTGTACTGTCCTCCTACTATTCTGCAGTACCGTGACTGCATCTACCGGGCCTGCACCTGCTGCTAGTCTTCGTGAGGCTGCTAGCTGTTGTTTTTGTTTGAGGATCGTTTCCGTTCTGTTTTCTGCCGCAACTTGGGTGCCGTCTGTTCTCTGTCAGCTGCAACTATGGAGGAGATGGCCAGCGCGTCATCGGGAAGGAGCTATTGGAAGCTGTCTAGCGACTTCTTGCTGGAGGAGGAAGGCTACGCCGCTGAGCTTTTTCATACCTACTGTAAAGTGGGAGATAGAGCTTGTGCAACGACGATCGACCACGACAGTTTGATCAACGCGGCATGTACAATGGTAGAGATGGCGGGCCTTCTCTTAGCCCTCCACGTCATATAGAGAAGACAATAAATATCAGTCATATAATGCATTATCTCTTATTGTCTTCTCTAGCAATTAATGTGAATTAATTAATTTTAGTATAAAATTGTGTTAATAAGGGAGCGCATATGGTACAATGGAGGAAATAAACTTCCCTTAACTTTTAAGAGATCATCCCTTAGATAAGAGAAGACAACCCTCCATTCTTCATTCTCTCTCCTCCAACTAAGCAAAAATCCGACGTGACATCTATAAGAGAAGGCTGATGTCACCCCATTGTACATGCCCTAAGCTGATGAGATGAAAGGAACATGGGACATCGGAACAGTAGGGACGTGAGAGAATGGGAGGCGGACGTCCCGAGTCCATCCCACTTGAAATTTTAGTTGTCGTCCGTACTAGGTGTGGATCACGAACCACGGCTGGCACACGCCTTGGCCTACCGCCGTAAACAATAGAGCGAGATACGGCCACGGGATGGGCACAAGTTCGCGACTACCGGGTGAGAGTGCGCACATGAAGTGGAAAAAGAAGATATGTGGATCTGTAACAACCACCAGACAAGCTACTTGTCACACATGTACCGCGCGACAAGTGGGCCCCACATGTGAGAGAGCAGTGAAAGGAAGCCAAAGCCAGCGATTTGGGTTTCGTGAAAAAACTTCAATAGTCGCACTCAAACGGAAAAAAACTGGTCCAATAAAAATCCATAGACGCAATTGTTGTGATTTTGTTTTATTCATTACTCCCCCCAAAATTTTAACTACAAAAACGTGCCTGATCGGCTCCCGCTGTGGCGGAGATCGACCGGAGAGGTGTGGCCGGCATATGTAGCTCGTCGTGACATTGTATGTCAGTATGACGCTGACGAGGACAGTAGTTTACAACGGCACACCCAGAAACAACTCGAGAACTGGTATGTGTGACCTAATCATCCAGGGCCAATTAGTTAAGCTAATCTCCAAGTCGACGATGACTAGTACTGTACCAAAGATGCCATGGCTTTGGAACTCATGGCCTGCCTGAAACGGCAACATAACCATGACCCTAATTCGGGGCTGGCACTTACACACATGACACCTGTACGTGGTCTCTCCATATCGCACTAGTTTACCATGTTTGTTTAACTGATCGAGGTGGCGTCGACAGATCCAATGAGCTAACTACAATAATGATACAAGGTTTCGGGGAGCCAATGAGCCGGGCAGGAGGCCGCGCGCGCCATGGCTCTTCAGGCTTTCAGGAGCTAGTCTTTCTTCCCCTACCTCTTGGCACTCCTGCAGCACCAACCAAACCGGCTATATACATACATATCCAGATGAGATTCCTCTTTCTTTCTCTAATCCGATCCAGTTCCAAGTGGGACACCGGCACGTCCACATCTGAGGGTTTTTTTCTTTGATTTCTCGACAACAGATGGAGCTAAATTTATATATACTATTAATTATCTTCGTAGTCTCACCCTCTAGGTATCTACCGTTGAGTGGGACGTTTTAGACCTTGGTTTCCCTTTCTAATGCCAAGTGGAGATTCCAAAGATGGTTGTTCAATGCTTATCAAACACCTGCAATCCTTTTTGAAGGGCCAGAGTGACCCGAATGGATTCCCCAATAAACTAACGAGAGTCGACATATTTAATGGGCCATCTTTGGCTTTACTATGTTAGTACCCTCTTGTAAAAAGCTGGAGATCAAGGCACTTAGGTACATTGTTGCTTTGCTCAAGAAAATGAGCTGTTAAGTTATCCATGGACTACTTGTTTGATTCTCATGGGAAATGCAATTTCTTTTTAAATAAAATCAGTCATGAGAAAATTACATCAGTTGACGATTTCAAGCCGCCCGGCCCCCGCGTCGCTCCGCTCTGGGGCGACACGGGTGGCGACCTAACCCTAGCCCGCCGCCGGCCCCCCTCCTCTCTCTCCCTCTCCTCGCCGCCACCAGAGACAGCTGTCGGGGAAGCTCGTCGACTCGCCAGGGACGATGGCGGCGGGGATCTCGCCGCTCCCTCGTGCGGAGGGCTTCGGAAGCCGAGGCAGCGGCCTCGGGTGGTAAGGCGGCGCTGGCTCTGTGGCGAGCAGCGCACGCGTGTGCTGGTCCTGCTCCCCGGCCGTGCGGGCGGCGTGGAGTTGGTTGGCGTTGGGCATGGTGCGGAGCCGCGCTGGCGGTGCCCCGGACCAGATCTGAAGGTGCTGGAGATGGGAGTCAAGATAGGGAAGAAATCCCTGGCTGGCCTGCCAGCCGCGACCGTGGCGACGCCCGCGGGCGCCGTCTTCCTCCATAGAGGCACCGGCGAGGTATCTTCGTCCCCCTCCCTCCCCCATCTCGATACCCGGGTGAAAGCCAAATCTTAGATTGGGCGGCAGCGGCGCTATGGCACCGTCCCCTTCCTGAAGGTGCCGCCTTGGGTGAGTTGGGGGGGTGGGCTTGCCGAGAGGCAGGTTCCAGCGCCGAGGTTCGAACCTTGCCTCGATGCCCTGATGTTCTCTGAGCACTAGCTTCAGAGAATCATCTCGATGTATTTTCCTTTCCAGTTTCTGGGCGCGATGCTTAATCATTCTTGGTACTGTAATGCTGTTGTAAGACTTGATGGTTTCTTTTCTATGAAATGGAACCGGGGCGGGGCCCTTTATATCAAAAAAAAAGAAAATTACATCAGTAGATATGCATATAAAGTGGATAGTTATGGTGAATGGGGAGAGGCTGTTGCAAAGAGAAGTGGATGTACAATCCGGACACCTAGATTTAAAATATTAACGGACACATATTTAACTTATTATTTAAAAAAACTCGTTGTACGGGCTCCCCTACCGCATTCCTAAAAAAAGGCTAGTGCAAAGAAGAACAGGTTTGTTGAAACATGTTGAATATTGCGGATGGGCTGTAGGCCCATATAACAATTTCAGAAAAATCCCTAAGGCCCATGCTGTCATGGCAAGTGGTGGAGGTTTAGTCCCACACGGCTAGTTGGGAGAGTTGCACCAATTTAAGAGCTCCTCTCACACTAGTATGAGTTGGTGTGAAAAGAAGAGAGGCGTTCCACACGCGCGCTCCTCCTCCTCCGCCGCCCGCCTCGCCACGCCACGCCTGGCCTCGTCACGACATGCCACGTCATGCCACGTCGCGCCGCGGGTTGCGGGAATCTCGCCGAGCCGATGTGCTCTTAAGTACGGACGTTACCAGAATTCATTGTGATTCATTACGTGTGTTTCTGTTGGACCGGTCGCCTCCTCCCGTGCCTATATTGGAGGAGAGGTCGCTCCTCTCCAGAATACAACAGATCACATCTGCTCAGCCTTCTCGCTCTTGTCGTTCCTTTCGCTGCTGCTGCCGCCGGTGACCCCATCCCGTCCACCGCGTACACGGCCGACGGGAGAGCAGGCCTCCGAAACCACGCCTCTCCAGATCCTGTACGGGAGAGGGGCGATTAGGTTTTTGGGGAGCGTCTCCTACGCGACTGCTCGCCTCCGTTCATCTGCATCCACTACTTCGTCTACGTCCGCGTCGTCCCCTTCATCACCAAGTCCACCGACGCCGACAGACTTGCTGCTGAGAAGGCTGCCGCTGACAAGAGGGCTGCCGACGAGGCTTCTGCCTCCGCTGCTGCTACGGCCAACTGGCCTATTGGAGGGTATAACTCGTTTATCCCGCTCCTGATTATTTCCATGTCTACAGTACTAGTGATTTGCGTAGATGCTTCTACAATATGCCTAGTACATGAGAAAATGATTAAGTATCAGTATGTGCTTAGTATTGTTCACGTCATGTTCATGATTTATTCTTGGATTAATTTAATCGGAAAATTGCTTATACTCACAACAATCCAAAAACCTAATTTGTGTAGGCAATTTTCGATCCAAGGCTTTGCTGCTACACTGAAACCGGCCCCGTTTACGGGGACGTACTTTAAGCGTTGGCAGACCAAAACCACCTTATGGCTCATGGCAATGAACGTGTTCTGGGTCGCCGGTGTTACTCCTCCCACGGGAACGATTGCTACTGAACAGGAGAAGGCGTTCAGGGAGGCCACCGTCGTCTTTGTTGGAGCCGTTCTGAGCGTGATCGGAGATAAGTTGGTTGATGCATATTTACATATGCGGGTTGCCAAGGACTTGTGGGACGCGCTCGAATCTAAATTCGGCGCAACCGATGCTGAAAGCGAGATGTATACCATCGAGCAGTTCCATGATTACAAGATGGTCGAAAACCGTTCTGTATTGGAACAGGCTCATGAGATACAGTTCATCGCCAAGGAGCTTGAGCTTCTTAAGTGTGATTTACCGGGCAAATTTATCGCGGGATGCATAATCACTAAGCTTCCTAATTCCTGGAGGAATTTTGCTACTTCTCTGAAGCATCAGACACTACTAGGAAAAGGCTTATAGAAAAAAAGTTACCTCCGGCGCACCACATTTTGGGTGCGCCGGCGCTATTTACCGCTGGCCCCACCATAGCCGCGCGCCGGCGCTACCAGGTTACCCCCGGCGCACCGATTCTTGCGCGCGTCGGCGGTAATACTTGGGCCAGACCCGCCCCCCACCCGAGCGTACCCCCGGCACGTCGCCCACACGCGCGTCCCCCGTCTCGCGCGCTGGCGGTACGTTATCCCAGCAACAAAACTTATCCCCGGCGCAACGGTGAAAGAGTGCGCGGGCGGTAACCGCATCATATTTTCACTCCACGCACCCCCCCACCCCCCGTGGATCGCCTTTTCAGTTTTGCACCAACTGAAAGAAAATGATAAAAAAAATTCAAAAAATAAAATCCTTTTAGATATAGGGAAGGTTTAGGGTCTAGTTGTTAGTAAAAAATAAAAATACACATTTTGACTTTTTTCCCAAAATTAGGTGAAAAAATATTAAAACGGTCATAACTTTTGCATACGACGTCGAAAAAATATGTTTAATATCTCAAAAAAAAACTAGAGAAAATTTCGGACTTGATTTCACCGGGGTTTACCCGGTTGGACTTTTCTCAGATTCTCAAAATTCCAAAAGGAAAAAAGTTATTTTAGAAAGAAGAAATTTTCCTACAAAATCAAAAAATTGAGAAAAAAAATCCAAACCCGGGTGAGAATCCCCAACTATATATACCCCCTTCTCCCTTTCCCCTCTCATTTCTTCTTCTTCCTTCCTCTCTCTCCCTTTCTCTCTTCTCCCTTCTTCTTCCTTCCTTCCTTCCTTCCTTCTTCCCTTCTCCCTACTCCCTCTCCCTTCCTTCCTCTCCTCCACCTCCACGGCCACCTCCACGCCGTCCGCCTCCTCCCCACGCCGGCCACCTCCACGCCACCAGCCACCTTCTCCAAGGCCACCTCCACGTCGTCGGCCACCTCCTCCCCACGCCGGCCACCTCCTCCCCAAGCCGGCCACCTCCTCTCCGGCCACCTCCACGCCGGCCACCTCCTCTCCGGCCACCTCCTCCAAGGGCACCTCCACGCCGGACACTTGCAAATTCGTCCACCTTTTTGTTTTTTGAAATTTGAAAATTTTGGGCGGCCAGATCCAGATCTGGATTTGGCCGCCCAAAATTTTCAAAATTTTGAACTTACCACCGGCGCGTGTGGTCGGTGCGCCGGGGCTACTATACCGCCGTCGCATGTGCATGATGCGCCGACGCTAAAATTTTTACCCCCGACGCACAGGGGTTGTGCGCCGGCGGTAAGATATTACCACCGGCGTGATGATCGCCGGCGCAGCCCCGTGCGCCGACGGTAAGCCTTTTTGGTGCGCCGGCGGTAAGGTTTTCCCTAGTAGTGAGAGGCGTGAATTCTCAGTTGAGGATGTCATCGGCCATCTGAGTGTCGAGCAGAATTCGAGAGCAAAGGACTCGTAGGGAAAGGGGACCGAAGGGACTTCTGCTGCCAACATGGTACTGAAGAACTTCAACCCTCACAAGCCCAAGGGGAAGACCGGTGTCCAACAAAATACCGACTTCAAGAAGAAGGGTAAGAAGACCTTCAACAAGGATAAGAAGGATAAGAAGAAAGGTGCATGTTTGACTTGTGGTTCTGAGGAACATTGGGCTCACAAGTGCCCGAACAAGTTCAAGAAGCCAGGGAAGTCAGTCAACATGATCGTCAGCAATAGTGAGAATGGGGCATCTGGGTACGGTAATTTGTTTACTGTATTTTCAGTTTGTCAGTCTACCGATTGGTGGATTGACACAGGTGCAAATATTCATGTATGTTCTGACATTTCACTATTTTCTTCTTATCAAGTCACAGGAAACGGGTCCGTATTGATGGGGAATGGCGCGAGTGCTTCTGTTCTTGGTGTTGGCACGGTCGATCTGAAGTTTACTTTGGGAAGGATCATGCAGCTGAAGAACGTGCAGCATGTCCCCGCCATCAAGAAGAATCTCGTTAGTGGCTCCCTTCTCTGTAGAGAAGGGTTTAAGTTGGTCTTCGAGTCTAATAAAGTAGTTGTTACGAAATATGGACTATTTGTTGGAAAAGGTTATGAATGCGGAGGTCTGTTCCGCTTTTCCCTCGCTGATTTTTGTAATAAAGTCGTGAAAAATATTCATATGAGTGTTAATGAAACAGAAATTTGGCATTCACGTCTTTGTCACATTGGTTTCGGTTGTATGACGCGGTTAGAAAAGTTAAATTTAATTCCGAGTTTTACTTTAGCCAAAGGTTCTAAGTGCCATTCGTGTGTGCAAGCAAAGCAACCTCGCAAGCCCCATAAAGCTGCAGAGGAGAGACACTTGGCACCGTTAGAACTCATATGTTCAGATCTCTGTGAGATGAATGGTGTGTTGACTAAAGGTGGAAAGAGATACTTCATGACGCTGATAGATGATTCCACTAGATTTTGCTATGTATATCTGTTAAGCACTAAGGATGAGGCTCTACACTACTTTAAAATCTATAAGGCAGAAGTTGAGAATCAACTTGAAAAGAAAATTAAACGAGTTCGGTCAGATCGTGGTGGAGAGTACTTCTCTAATGAGTTTGATTCTTTCTGTGCGGAACATGGTATTATTCATGAGAGGACGCCTCCCTATTCACCCCAGTCAAATGGGGTTGCCGAACGGAAAAACCGTACTCTAACAGACTTGGTTAACGCCATGTTAAGTACATCGGGTTTATCCAAGGCATGGTGGGGGGAGGCTATATTGACTTCATGTCATGTCCTGAATAAAGTTTCGACAAAGGATAGTGAGATCACTCCCTATGAGCAATGGGAGAAGAGAAGAACGATGCTCTCATACTTACGTACTTGGGGCTGCTTGGCGAAAGTCAACGTATCGATCCCCAAAAAGCGTAAGATTGGACCAAAGACCGTGGACTGCGTTAATTTGGGCTACGCTAAGAATAGCGTAGGCTATAGATTTCTGGTAGTGAAATCTGAGGTACCTGACGTGAAGGTCGGTACAATTATGGAGTCTAAAGATGCTACATTCTTTGAGGATATTTTTCCTATGAAAGATATGCAAAGCACTTCCAGACAGGAATCTGAGGAAACTCCTGAGCCTGCCATTCCTATGGAATATTATGAACAAACACATGATGAAAATCCTGAGAAGGATGACGAGGAAACCCTTGGTAGGGCAAAGAGACAAAGGACTGCAAAGTCTTTTGGTGATGACTTCCTTGTGTACCTTGTGGTTGATACTCCCACTTCTATTTCAGAAGCTTACGCATCTCCAGATGCTGACTACTGGAAAGAAGCGGTTCGTAGCGAGATGGATTCCGTCATGGCTAACGGGACATGGGAAATCACCGAATGTCCCTATGGCTGTAAACCATTGGGATGCAAGTGGGTGTTCAAAAAGAAGCTTAGGCCCGATGGTACGATTGAAAAGTACAAGGCTAGACTTGTGGCCAAGGGTTATTCCTAGAAAGAAGAGGAAGATTTCTTTGATACTTATTCACCTGTGGCCAGACTGACCACCATACGAGTATTACTCTCTTTGGCGGCCTCGCATGGTCTTCTCGTCCACCAGATGGATGTTAAGACGGCCTTCCTAAATGGAGAGCTAGACGAGGAAATCTATATGCAACAGCCAGATGGCTTTGTAATAGATGGTCAGGAAGGAAAGGTGTGTAAGTTACTGAAATCTTTATATGGCCTGAAACAAGCACCTAAGCAATGGCATGAGAAGTTCAATACAACTTTAACATCTGTTGGCTTTGTTGTTAATGAAGCTGACAACTGCGTATACTATCGCCATGGTGGGGGCGAAGGAGTTATACTGTGCTTGTATGTTGATGACATACTGATATTTGGGACCAACCTCAAAGTCATTGAGGAGGTTAAGTCATTTCTATCTCAGAACTTTGAGATGAAGGACCTTGGTGTGGCTGATGTTATCTTCAACATCAAGCTATTGAGAGATAATGAAGGTGGGATTACACTTCTGCAATCCCATATGTTGAGAAGGTTTTGAGTCGTTTTGGATATTCAAACTGCAAAACTTCTCCAACACCTTATGATCCTAGTGTGCAAATCCGAAAATTTGAAGGCACGGCTAAGGATCAGCTGAGATACTCTCAAGTAATTGGTTCACTCATATACCTATCAAGCGCTACAAGGCCTGACATCATGTTTGTTGTGTGCAAACTGAGCCGGTTTGTTTCCAATCCGGGTGATGTGCATTGGCGTGCTGTTGAAAGAATTATGCGCTATCTGAAAGGTACTATGAACTATGGACTTCACTATTCTGGATACCCGTCAGTGCTTGAAGGGTATTGTGATGCGAATTGGATCTCTGATGCTGATGAGATGAAAGCCACAACGGGATATGTAATTACTCTTGGAGGTGGCGTTGTTTCCTGGAAGTCTTGCAAGCAAACGATCCTAACGAGATCGACAATGGAAGTAGAATTAACAGCATTAGACACATCTTGTGTCGAAGCAGGATGGCTTCGAGATCTTTTGATGGACTTGCCAATTGTTGAAAAGCCAATATCGGCTATCCGTATGAACTGTGATAATCAGACAGTTATTATCAAGGTAAAGAGTTCAAAGGACAACATGCAGTCCAACAAACACATAAGAATGAGATTAAAAGCTGTCAGACATTTAAGAAACTCCGAAGTAATAGCGTTGGATTATATCCAGTCGGCTAAGAATTTTGCAGATCCCTTTACTAAAGGGCTATCACGTGTTGTGATAGAAAATGCATCGAGGGAGATGGGTATGCGACCCACATGAGTTGCTATGGCAGTAACCCAACCTATGTGATCGGAGATCCCGTGAAGTAGGACCTGGGAAAACAAGCTAGTGGTTAAATGAGGAGAGTAATTTTTTACTGACCCACTCCATTGAAGATGCAATACTCTCGGTAACTGTATGGCAGGTTGACTGTTGTCTTAATGTGTTCCAAGGCTTCTTTGAGCAAGATGCTATCCTACAGAACGATCTTTGGAGGAACACACCTATATGAGCCCGACTGCTGGTCACAGTCTATGAGATTGGGGTGATCTCTATTAAGTTCGTGAATAGGCCAAAGGTGTGACTAATAAGCTCTACTCAAGGGGTCAGCCTTCGGCAGCCTAGTACTGGTAAGACATTTGGTGAAACTACTTTACGCCAAACTGACAATTCAAGGCATAGTCCATTGTTCAGTTGTGAAGGAGTGTAGCTATTTGCTATATGTGGATGTTCAACCTTAACAGATCTCCACTGAAAATACTAGTATATCAAAACAACGTTTGGAACAGAGGACAACATTATGGGCCCTCGGGATCTGGTGGGGGATTGTTGAAATATGTTGAATATTGCGGATGGGCTGTAGGCCCATATAACTATTTCAGAAAAATCCCTAAGGCCCATGTTGTCATGGCAAGTGGTGGAGGTTTAGTCCCACACGGCTAGTTGGGAGAGAGTTGCACCAATTTATAAGGTGAGCTCCTCTCCCACTAGTATGAGATGGTGTGAAAAGAATAGAGGCGTTCCACACGCGCGCTCCTCCTCCTCCGCCGCCCGCCTCGTCACGACACGCCGCGTCGCGCCGCGGGTTGCGGGAATCTCGCCGAGCCGATGTATTCTTTTTGTCACGCAGGAAAAATATGAACGGTCAACTAAAACGTTTTGTCTTAATGGAAATGAATATGAGATGAAACGTTTTGTCTTAAGTGCTCTTAAGTACGGACGTTACCAGAATTCATTGTGATTCATTACGTGTGTTCCTGTTGGACCGGTCGCCTCCTCCCGTGCCTATATTGGAGGAGAGGTCGCTCCTCTACAGAATACAACAGATCACATCTGCTCAGCCTCCTCGCTCTTGGCATTCCTTTCGCTGTTGCTGTCGCCGGTGACCCCATCCCGTCCACCGCGTACACGGCCGACGGGAGCATGCCTCCGAAACCACGCCTCTCCAGATCCTGTACGGGAGAGGGGCGATTAGGTTTTTGGGGAGCATCTCCTACGCGACTGCTCGCCTCCATTCATCTGCATCCACTACTTCATCTACGTCCGCGTCGTCCCCTTCATCACCATGTCCACCGACGCCGACAGACTTGCTGCTGAGAAGGCCGCCGCTGACAAGAGGGCTGTCGACGAGGCTTCTGCCTCTGCTGCTGTCGTGGTGGATAGCACGGCATACCCATCAGAGATGGGTAAGATTGTGGAGCAAGGCAACGATGGTGTTCGCGCGGGATTAGGTAACAAGCACGCAAACACACGCGATGTACCCAGGTTCGGGGCCCTCTTGTGGAGGTAACACCCCTACGTCCTGCTCTTCTGATTTCTTATTGCTAGATCACAAAACTCGGGCTACAATGGTGCTCCTGGAGCTGTTTCTAGTGGTGGCCGGCTTGGTACTCTAGCCGGTTGGAGGTGGAAGATGATGATCGTCGTTGTTGTCTCACTTGTGTGTCTGCGGAACTTACCCCTCGCAGGGGGCTCTAGCCCGCCTTATATAGGCAGCGAGCTAGGGTTTGGGGTTACAGGGAGATTACATGGTTGCCCCTATGACATCAGCTATGATACGATCCGGCTTGAGCTGGATCATCATGATGCTGTAGAAGAAACGCCCGACAGGATGTGCTGTTCATAGGCGACGGTTGTGTGAGGCTGGCCCACTGGTACGGACCGGTCGGTTGGTAGGTCCGGATGCACCCCAGCCGGACGGACGTAGCCGGCTTGACCTTGCCGGCTTGAGTGGTCTGAAGAATGAACATCTTTGGGGTATCCGGGTATGATATCCCCGACACTAGCCCCCGAGCTCGTGGAGTCTTGTCTGCTTGCTGGGAAGGCTTCGCGAGCTTTCCCCGATTTTTGTTGTGCGTTGTTGAGGTCGAATGGTCCGGCTGGTGAGCAGTCGGCTTGCTTGGAGATCTTGAAGACGGCTCGTCCGGCTGTGCGCGGCCAGATATTGAAGACCTTGACGATTTTGCTTGAACGGCTTGAGGGTTCGGATCGTGGCCCACGTCAGCCACATTCCCACGTCTTGGCTGGTCGGCGGTTCACTGCCCGAGATCAAGGGCACGTCTCTTCGGCTTCGTCGTGCGGGATTTTCTGCGGCCACCATTCGTTGGCGTGATCTTTTACGGAGAGTGCGGCAGTAACCGCGCGCCACGCGGCGTGGGAGGGTGCGATCCTTCCGCCGCACATCGCTTTAAAAGAGGAGGAAGGGGGGAACGGCTCTGGTTACCATTTCCCATTCTCGCGCTTCTTCTTCTTCTTCTTCTTCTTCTTCTTCTCCTCGAGCTCTTCGTCCTTCTCCGCCTCCTTCCTGCGTTTTCGTCCTCGCCGGTGTCGCTCCTTCTCCGACGGGGAATAGGACTTCAATGGCGAACTCTAGCGCCTGGATGGGCTCCTGTGTTGGAGAAGACCTTGATGGGCCGGCTGAAGGAGTTGGTGGACGCCGGCTTGACTTCTAGGGACCTGACCCTGGCTTGGATGTCCCGACGGCTGTTTCCGCTGCAGGCTCGGGAGCACAAGATGTGCTTCTACACCGGGGTCCGGGATCCCACCCGGGTTAGCATGGAGGCCTTGGAGCTGGATGAGATGCGCTGTTGGGCCACCGTCGTGATCACCGACCGGATCAAGCGGAATTGGCGGTTTGGGCTCAAGCCGTTTTCTCGTGCGGAGCGCGCCCCTGAGGTTAACTTCCTTCGTCATTTTTTATCTCAAATTTCTTCTGGCCGGCTGTGGTTTGATCCGGCTGGCGCATCTTCGCAGCTTTGCGAGCTTCAGAGTGCTGAGGACTTTGAAATCGTCTTCGGGGAGGACCTGGCGGGTGGTGACGGCTTTGCTTCCGGGTCCTCGTCAGTCGACCTTGGAGAGCACTCCTCCGTACTCTGGGCCGTTACCGGTCAGGCTGGACGCGTCAGGGCACTTTCCCCTCGCGGTGTTGGTGGAGAAGAGGGCGAAGGAGCAGTTGGCCGACATCTCGCTACTTCGTTCTTCGGTGGAGTACGCGCTCGCCGATGCAGCCAGGGAGGTTGCGACGCTCAAGCGGGAGCTTGATGCCGCCAAAGGTTTGGTTTCACTTTTCCGCCGTCTTTCGCCTTGGCTTTTCTCTTGGTTGCTTGACTTTGTGACGATCTCGCTCCGTTAGGTGACTCAACTTCCCGTGCTGGCTTGGAGAAGCAGCTGGCGGTTTTGGTCCCTCTCGCAGTGCTCAACGATAAGCTGAAAGAGAAGGACGCCGCCCATGCGCTGGCCGTAGCTGATTTCCAAGCGGCAGCGAAAGTATCAGAGGAGCGCCGCCTTGAGGCTGCCCGGCTGGCTGAAGAAGTGAAGCGGTTGCAGGAAGCAGAGAAACAGAGGCTGGGCGAGGTCGAGACCCTTCGAAAGAACGGGGAAGACCTGAGATGCAAGTTGAAGGAGGCTGTGGATGCCCATGACCAGACCGTCCAGGCGACCAAGGAACGCGAGTTGAGCAAGAGCAGCTAGTGCGCGGCCTGGTTTCGGAGGCGGAGCGTGTGAATGAAATCATCCTTGGTACAGGACATCCTCTTTTTTTGTCTTTCGTTTGTAGTTTCCTCTCTGATCTCATCGGCTTGATGCGTAGGCTTTTATCCTGAGGTGGACGCGCAAATCCAGAAGGCGGCTGCCTCTGAACACGCGCTGCCAGAATCTTCTGGCGCTGCTGCTGGAGCCATGTCGTCTGCTGCCTCCCGTCTTCTTCAATTTCGCCAAGGATTCAAGTTGCTGAAGGATGCAGCCGGCGGCGTCCTCGAGAACCTGTGGCCGGATGCTCCCGTACCTGATGCTCTCCACGATCTGTCCGTCCGGCTTGACGGGGCGCCAGCTGGCATCGACGAGCAGGTGGAGATGGCGGCTCGAGGAGGCACCGACATGGCGTTGGCCCCGGTGAAGTCCAGGTATCCTGAAGTGAAGGTGGATATGCTGACGGGGGGCTTCCGCACAGGCACGTCTCTTGAAATCTTGCACCCGGAGATTCTTATGGCTTCAGGGCGGATAGCCAAGGCGGTTGACCTGACGCAGCTTGTCCCTGCTGAACCATCTGCAGCAGCACGGCCGACTGAAGGTGCCGAAGCCGGCGACGCTGCTGCTGCGCTTCCTTGATTCGCTTGCTCCCCGGGATGCCGGACGTACTTGTATAACTGTTAATTCGGATTACTGCCTGGCTTGAACTATCGCTTGTTGTGATGTGGATCTGTTTCCACTTTGTTAACTACTACTTTTAGGGACATCGCCTTTGAAACTGTTGAACTTTTGTGTAAGAATTTGTGTTTGACTTGGTGATGTTCACCATGACTAGCCCCCGAATTTCGGGTCGGCTTGAGTATCGAGTCGGGTCGAAATTTTATGCTTCTCTTCGTTTTGTGTTTCTTGATGCCGTTCTGACGACGTAGCAGCCCCCGAGTCTCTGACTTGGGGTGATGTAGATGTTCGTCCGGGTGCGCGGAGTCGGCTTGGCGGCTGCGCAGCCCCCGGGAATGAATTTTCTGCCGGCTGACGGCGTGGCAGCCCCCGAGTCCCTGACTCGGGGTATTGTAGATGTATGTTCGGGTGCGCGGAGCCGGCTTGGCGGCTGCGCAGCCCCCGGGTATGAGTTTTCTGCCGGCTGACGGCGTGATAGCCCCCGAGTCCTTGGCTCGGGGTGATGTAGATGTACATCCGGGTGCGCGGAGCCGGCTTGGCGGCTGCGCAGCCCCCGGGTATGAGTTTTCTGCCGGCTGACGGCGTGATAGCCCCCGAGTCCCTAGCTCGGGGTGATGTAGATGTGCGTCCGGGTGCGCGGAGCCGGCTTGGCGGCTGCGCAGCCCTCGGGAATGAATTTTCTGCCGGCTGACGGCGTGATAGCCCCCGAGTCCCTGGCTCGGGGTGATGTAGATGTGCGTCCGGGTGCGCGGAGCCGGCTTGGCGGCTGCGCAGCCCCCGGGAATGAATTTTCTGCCGGCTGACGGCATGGCAGCCCCCGAGTCCTTGACTCGGGGTGATAGATTGATCGTCCGGGTCTGCGGAGCTGGCTTGGCGGCTGCGCAGCCACCAGGTATTTTTACCGTCTTGATGACGTGCAGCCCCCGAGTCCGTGACTCGGGGTGTTGTAGATGATCATCCGGGTCTGCGGAGCCGGCTTGGCGGCTGCGCAGCCCCCGGGAATTTTTTTCGTCTTGCCGCGTGCAGATGCCACGTGTCGGGTTTGTTCTGGTCAGATTCCTGCGCTGGTACTGGTTGCCTCCTCGGCTTCTCCACTCCGGATTTTCTGTGGCTAACTGACCGTCTGGATCCTTTGCGGTTTGTGTCCTCCGCTCCGGTGGCCACGTGTCACCTGGGGATGCGACGGTGACGGTTGGGTTGCTCTTCTGCTCCTGCATAAGTAGCAGTGCGGGCATGTTCGCTTCGCTCCATCTTCTCTTCTTCTCTTTTCGTCCTCTCCAGCTATGGCGCCGAAGAGGGAGATTGGAGAGTCCTCGAATGCATCGGCGAAGTGTGGGAGGGGTCGCCCACCGAAGCGTGGTCGTGGCGGTGGCGGCCGTCGCGGTGGCAGTGGACGTGGTCGAGGTCGTGATCGAGGCGCTGACGGTGATACCGCGGATGCGACGGGTGAGGGTGGCAGGAGCCCTTCTCCTGCTTGGTCTGACTCACCGGCTGGTGGTTTCTGGGATGAGTTTCCCATCTCCGAATTCGTGGTAACGCTGTACGAGCCCGTCAAGCGTACTCAATGGCTTCCTCGAGCTGTTGCTGATGCGCTGGAAGGTGAAGGTCCCTTCCGGTTTCTTCTTCATCGAGTTGGGGCTCGCCAAGGACCTTGGGAGGTGTTCGCTCGGGTCATCGTCAGCCATGAAGGTGGAGAGGTCCGCAGGCGGGCGGAGTTCTACAACGGCTGGAAAGGCTACGGCCAACTGGCCTATTGGAGGGTATAACTCGTTTATCCCGCTCCTGATTATTTTCATGTCTATAGTACTAGTGATTTGCGTAGATGCTTCTACAATATGACTAGTACATGAGAAAATGATTAAGTATCAGTATGTGCTTAGTATTGTTCACGTCATGTTTATGATTTGTTATTAGATTAATTTAATCGGAAAATTGCTTATATTCACAACAAGGTTTTGGGATCAGCCATGCATGCACAAAGGGCATTCAAGATTCCCCATTCATCTGTAAACGCACTGCAGTATCGATTTTAACTACAAGAATATTCTTTCTGATATACACCAGGTACAACATAGCCGTACACATACATGCACCCACTCAGCGGCAGGTACAACATAGTCGTCACATACATAGCCGTGCATTCAAGTTGACGCATTCACCATGCCGACGGGAAGGGAGCCTCCCACTGAAAGAATAATCAGATTTAGTGCGACAAACAGAGTGTCAAGTCTGGGGTTTAATCTATACTGGGCTAAGTGTACAACTTACCCAAACCAATGAGATACAACTGGGGGCATGATAGAGATACGTGAAATGGCTCCTAGGGTGAACACCAAGCTCTAAAAAATACTTTAAAATGTATAAAAACTGAACTCTTTGCACATATAAATGTTCATGTCTTCAATGCACCATAAAAGAACATTTTCTGTCCTGAGAGAAAAGATTATTTTTTGTGCTTCAGTAAAGCAAAAATGGGCATAAATGTTTTTTTTATTTTTCACAGTGCAACACTCCTTTTTATTGAACTAATTTTACAATAACACATAGTTCCGACTTCCGAGACGTTTTATATGACTATTTTTTTTATCAGATTTGTTCATCCACGCGCATGTTCTCATGTGTTCACCTTTATATATTGGTAGCATGACAATGGTATATAAGACACTTAAACATGTGGTAATATATGCTAGTCTTCTAAAGGTATGTCCATTGCAAAGCACTTCAACACGCGCTTAAAAAGTCAATTCTCGATTGTGCGGAACCGGCTGACGCTAGGTGTGGTATTCTATGTTTATTTCTGAAGCGTCCGACTCTTGTTCACGCAGCTGGGATTACTTGCCTAGCTAGGGTCTGTGCCTTAGCATCTGCGTTGTAGTTCCCCTTAAAAACGAATAATTCTACAAATCCATGGGAAACCAAATTTGGTGTCTCCACAATGGTTTGAATAAATGAAACAAAAACAAAGATCAATTGATAGCAGACCTACGAAAATAATCAAAATATTATAAAGTTAATTTGGGTCAATGCATTTTCTTACATAATATACCATATTACATTTCGATATTATTGTCTTTTTCATCGCTGCTATATTAAATTGCATGTTCTCTTATCACATTCCTTCACACAAAAAATGACGCTGGACACCCAACAAACCATGTTTGAACCATTTTGCTGGAAAGAATTAAATATAGTATGACAATGATATATATGGACCAATTCTCTCGAAACAGGCTTTCGCCCCGCTTTATAAATAAAGCAAAGTACCACAACCGAGTCCAAACAAGACAGACACACCACCAACACGAACGCACCCAAAGCACTCAGAGTCAGGAAGCTGGGGCATCAGCACAAGTAAGCCAACCTAAAGAGAGGAAGGGGGAAGGGGGGGGGGGGGGGGGGGGGGAGAGAACAAAAGGGGCTCCCCCAAGAAGGAGCTCAGCTACTAGACGGCGAGGAGATGTGACGTGCAGCTCCCAAGAGACTGTCAAGCATGCCGTCCAGCCGCTCTCTGTCCCGCTGCCTACAGAGCGGGTGCCAAAGCTGCAAGAAAGCCATGAATTTAAACACAGAGTCAGACGCATGGCGTAGGAACACCCTCTCGATAACCATCTTATTCCTAATCGTCCATAAGGTCCAAGACAACGCAGCAAACACCGTCCAGAAGAGGTGTCTACCCCCTCCAGACTGGTTCGCCTAGGTTTCTAGGAACTCCCCTAGGTCCGGGGCCTGCCATGCAGGCCCCAAGGCCTCACCGGTAAAGTTCCACAGGAACCGGGCCACGGGACAAGCGAAGAGGATGTGGGTTCCCGTTTCCGGGATCCCATATAGCGGACATAAGCCGTCCCGTGGTCCTTGTCGTTTCGAAACCTCCACCTCGGAGGGTAG
Source organism: Puccinellia tenuiflora (assembly GCA_012064385.1). NCBI lineage: Eukaryota > Viridiplantae > Streptophyta > Magnoliopsida > Poales > Poaceae > Puccinellia > Puccinellia tenuiflora. The sequence continues at coordinate 1,120,241 of QRDG01000202.1, read as the reverse complement.
GCGGTTCCTGAGTAGCTGCCAAACGAATATCTTGATTTTCAGCGGGATCGGGGACTTCCACAAGTGGGCCACCCACGGGCATGGGGGCCCTGTGAAAAGGCCCCGATAGTCCGACTTCACGGAGAAGCATCCGGACGGCGAGAGACGCCAAGAAATCCGATCCTGGCCCCCTGGTACTGAGTCCGGGAGAGAATCCCGAAGCTCATTCCAAGCTGCCGCCTCGGCCTGTCCAAATGTGCGCCGGAACGAGATGTTCCAGGACCCATTATGGACCACCGAGGCCACAAGCAGCGAAGGGTCGGAGCAAATGGCAAAAAGGGAAGGGAACTTGACCCGTAGGGGTAGGTCATCCATCCATGGGTCATGCCAAAAGAGGGTGCCCTCCCCATCCCCGATGGAGAAGCGAGCACCCATACGGATCTCATGTTTGATGGCTTGGATGGCTCGCCAGAATTGGGAGCCGTCCTGGCGGTCACACGCGAGGAGGGGCGACCCTGTAAGTATTTAGCTTTGATGATCTGTAGCCAAAGACCCCCCTCCTCTCTAAGTATCCGCCACACCCACCGAAGCATGAGAGCTTTGTTCATCTGGCGGGAGGCCAAGATCCCTATGCCCCCTCTATCCTTGGGGGTACAGAGATCTGCCCATTTGACCATGTGGTACTTCTGATGCCCATCAGAGCCTTGCCAGAAGAATCTAGATAGCTCCTTATCAAAGGAAGCATGAATTCCCTCTGGCAGTGTATATAAGCCCATCATATACATGGGGAGGCTGGAAAGACACGAATCAATAAGCACGGTTTTACTTCCTTTGGAAGTAAAACGCCCGCGCCACGGCTCAGCCTTCTTCCGCACCCTCCCCACTAAGGGCTCTAGATCCCTGTTGAGGATCCTAGACTCGCCTAGAGGCATCCCCAGATAGGAGATCGGGAATGAGGTCAACATGCAGTTGAGGTTGTCCGCAATCCGCTGTTGCTCCTCCGGAGAAAAGCCCACAACCATGACCTCACTCTTGTCAAAATTAATCTTTAGGCTAGACATGGCCTCAAAACAGAGGAGGAGGAACTTCAGATTAACAATGTCGAGGTCCGAGCCCTCCACCATGATCATAGTGTCATCCACATACTGGAGGTGGGTTACCCCACCTCCAGGGATCAGATGCCCAACCACAACAGAAATGTGGCCGGTCATCTTGGCCTTATCCAAGACAGCCGCCAGGGCATCTGCAGCGAGGTCGAAAAGCAGGGGGAAATAGGATCCCCCTGCCTGACCCCACACGAGGACCTAAAATAGGGGCCAATGGCCCCATTAATGTTAATCGCAGTGTTGCCAGACATAACCATCTGCATCACCCAGCTGATGAAGCGATCGTCAAACCCCCTACGCTCGAGAACTTGGCGGAGGAAAGCCCAGTCCAGACGATCATATGCTTTCTGGAAATCCAGCTTAAGGAAGACACCCTTAAGGCGTCGAACCTTTACCTCATGAACAATTTCATGAAGTGCTAGAATTCCATCATGGATGAAACGTCCCTTAAGAAAGGCAAACTAGTAGGGGTGTGTCAACCGCTCCACCACCGGTGCCAACCTAGTTGCGCACACCTTGGCGAAGAGACGCTGAATCACACATCACTTGAGTAGGTGGTAACCATGCCAGACATATTTTAAGAAAGGCTACTAAACCAAATAGGAAACAGAAAAAGGCATCTTCTTCAACTATTGTTGGAATAAATGAAACAAAAACAAGAATCAATTAAACTTACTGCATCAATAAAAATAAGATAAATTTATTTTGTCTATTGCGCCTTGTACCGCATAACTTATAATACTGTAATTTTTTTTGTAAATTTTGTCTTTCTCTATGACGGTTCTCGTAATGTACATGCTTGACCCGGACAGATACACGGATAGACATCACATCCAAGAAAAGATTCATAATCTATCTAGGCTGTCTATTCATTCCTTGTTGGTATATCAAAATACAAGCAACACAGAAGGATTCAATATATACAGAATTAGATATGTATGAATTAGATGGGCAAGGCGATAAGGAAAGAATGAGTAGCTAGAGGGCGAAAGGTCCAAAGTGGCCAATTGTCTTCTACTCCCTTGTCTCGCATGCTTGATTAAATTGCAGTTTAAATATCTATCTTTTTGCATCTTTATATTCTTGTCAGTTGTTCCCATCAGGAACCCCTCCAGTAAGAGAAGCTGATCATATTCCATTTGGGATGGTCAAGAAGAGGCCCCTCTGCACCCATTCTTCCTTCCCAAATTCTCCTCTCTTGCAGATTCCAATCCTTCCTCCAGATAAAGTGTGAACTTAGACACGTTTATATATATATATATATACTGGTGTCAACCTGCAGGAAGTTTCCATGGCCTGCGATTGATGTGAACAATTCTCCCAATTGCAAGTAGCTGCTGCCGCTCTGACCATACGGGTAAGGAAACTATTCCTTCTTCCAACTTGCATTGCCTTGAATCTGCTTTGCTCGCTTCCTTTCTCCGGCTGCTAGCTGCTCGATCGTCGTCAGTAGCGGCGGCGGCGACGGCTGGTACGTGTTGGCGATCCCGGAGGTTTTGGGTGTGCCCATCGCCGAATAATTCTCATCGTGTTGCGTGCCACGCCACCGGGAATCCAAAGCCGGTGGTGCAGTGCATCGATTCCGATCGAGGCTCGCACTTCCGGCGCGCTATTTAAGCCTCGCCGCCGTGCTAATCCTTCTCCCCTCCTCGGCTCCTCCAAATCTCGTCTGAATCTCGTTTTCGCGAAGAAATCTTGCGGTTTTCAGGTCGATCTCGCGTAATGTTGGATATGTGCTGTGCAATCTTGATCTCGTTATGAAATTAATCGTTGAGTTAACGGTGATATTTTTCTGATTCTGATTCTTTGTTCAGTAAATTTACAGCCGGAGAAATATATCGATGAACACCAAGAAGATTAAGCTGTACGACCACCACTACAGCGCGATGATGCCGCGTCGCGACCCGTCGCCGGCGCGGCAGTTTCCCGCGTCCCCCGTCGGGCTCTGCTCGCCGTTCCACCAGGGTTTACTGAGCTCCGCGCCTCACCACGAGCAGTACCGAGGCGGCGCCGGCGCGGGCTGGCCGCGCGAGGAGTACGCGGCGCCGCCGAGGCCGGCGTTCGCGCAGAGCTGCGTCGGCTCCAGCACGGCGGCGTTCTACGCCGCCGAGAACCTGCTCGGCATGACGCAGTTCGACTGCGCTCCTCTCGGGATGTTCCCGCCGGCGACGACGCAGACGCCGTTCCGGTCTTCGGCGGAGAGCGAGCTGTACCTGCCGCAGGAGCCGCCTCTGATGCTCCGCGCGGCGGACCAGTCGTCTTCCGTGAGGACCTACTACGTCCGGCCTCAGCGGCGGGACGCTGCCGAGCTCCCATTGCGGACGCCGGCGCCACAGCAGCAAGAGCGCGCGCATCATGACGGGCTGTTCGCGAACACGGGGGCGAGCAGCAGCTTGCCGAGCCAGATGGAGCAGCAACTGCCCGCCAGGAGCCTCGTCAGCGCGCCGGCGACGGTTTCCCACGCCAGCGGCTGCGCGGTGCGGCCAGCCACGCCGCCGGCGAGCAAGACGCGTATCCGGTGGACGCAGGGCCTGCACGAGCGGTTCGTGGAGTGCGTGAACCAGCTCGGCGGCGCCAACAGTGCGTGCCGTTTCTTCAGCTCGTTTGTCCGATCTCCGTACATCTCTTTCCCCGAAATCTCACTGTGTACTTGTACGTGCAGTGGCGACGCCGAAGGGGATCCTGAAGCTGATGAACTCGGACGGCCTCACCATCTTCCACATCAAGAGCCACCTCCAGAAATACCGTACGGCCAAGTGCATGCCACCACCATCTTCACCATCCGAAGGTAAACATCTACAGCTGGATTCCACCTAATTTAGTGTCAGGGTTGGAAGCATCTGAGTATCAATTAGCTTCAGCCAAAATTTTCCCGTTGTGTCCATGATCGATCCATCCATGCATCCTACCGGGCAGTGACACATGTGCTGAGTGAGCCTACTTCCTGTTGTCGAATCGCAGGGAGACAGCACGAGCAGAGGGGCGACATGACGCAGGATCTGGAACAGAAAACGTACCTTTCTAATCACCTTTTTATTCGCTCCGTCTTACACGGAACGCATAGCCGGCCTATTGTTTGCCGATGATGCTCATACTTTTCTTTTTGGGCAGTGGGATGCACATCACGGAAGCACTTCGCGCCCAGCTCGACGTCCAGCGCCGCCTCCACGAGCAGCTCGAGGTACAGCGGAAACTGCAGGTGAGGATCGAGGAGCAGGGGAAGAGGCTGCAGCAGATGTTCGAGGACCAGCTCAAGGTCGCCCGGAACGTCGCGGCCAGCTCGTCGTCGACGGACCCGGACGGCTCATCCGCCGGTGACGTCGTCCTCTTCCCGTCAGCGGGCGCCGAGAAGGATGACCCCGTGTTCGTCGACATCGTCATCGACGACGACTACGAGGACCAAGTGCAGCTGCTGTCCGTTGCTACGGGCAGCTACGATGACGAGCTGTAAATCTCGATGCGAGTTATGTAGTCCAGCCTTTTTTTGACAATTGATTGCTTTAGTTGATGAGTTGACGATGATGATGATAATGACGAATCGATGCGAACTATTCCGGGTTCATCGAGCTGGACAGAAGCGTCTCTCTTTCCTTGGGTTGCTGTTGTTCACCGAGTTGTTCCGGTTTTCTCGACGGTGCCATGCCGGACCCACACAAGTTGACGACCAATCCCCAGTTGCTAATTTTGACATAGAAGTTTCAGTTTGCCCAACAAATTTGAATGTTTTTTCGTAAAGACTTCGGTGTTGGTTTACACATCTCTATGATGAATAATAATAAGGGAGGTAGTGGCGTAACATCATTGATGTATTTAAAAATAAATGAACCTGAGAACCAACCCTTGGTTGTATGGTTAGGTGGGTAGTTGTACCCCTAGCCCACCAGAGTTCAAACCATAGGTTTGACACTGGTGTTTCTCATATTTGACGGAATATTCTTCAGTGGGAGGCGACGTTCCCGTCGATAGCGAGGCGCCCGTGGTGACTTCGTCAATCTCAAGACCTGACCCGCCGGCTCAGTATCTCGGAGGTGATCATAGGGGTAGTGTGTGCGTTCATAGGGGTGAGTGTATGCGCGTGTATGTGAGCGTCTGTGTTGTACTGTGTTTCGCAAAAAAAATGAACCTATATAATTTGGGAATTTAGCTCTAGCCCCCCCCCCCCCCCGGTCGCCATCTGCAGCGTTTTCGCCGCCTTTGTTCGTAAATCGACAGGTCCCCGCCTCCTCTAGTTGCCGCTCTGGCGATAGGAGGGGTCGGGACCTCGGACCTACGCCGTGCTGTTGTAAGGTCCCTAATCTTAGAGTTTGGTTTTGATCTGCATGGCGGCATCGACGAGGTGATAGTGATGATCGCGCATTGGAGTAATGTCTCTCCGGCCTCTCCCTACCCCGTCAACATTTTCGGCGTTATCGAAGAGACTGTGAGGGTAGGTGCTACCAGATCTGTTGGTTTCCATTGGATCTTAGCAGTTGGTGTGTCGTTCAAGGGAAGTCGTTCGCTAGTCTATGTTGCGGCATCTTTGCTCTCTTTGTTCGTTTTGGTTTGCGCCAAGGTTTGGTTTTTCTAACGCTCTAGATTGGTGGTGAAGGGTTGCAACCCTATGTTGCTTGGGGTGCGTCCCCAACCAATGTTCCATCACAGATTACTCGATCTTGTTGTTCGCGGCGAGTGGTTATTGCGATCATAGAGCCTTGGTTGGCGAGGTCGTTTGCAGGTGTCCGAGTCTCTTTCTGCTTGTTCATTGCATCTTTCAAGCTCCGACACCCACTAAACAATCGAAGGAAGAAGACGGTCAGGATGATTTTCAGTGTATTTTTTATGCTGGCCGTATTGCGTCGAGTTTATCACCTTTGTACCAGTTGTTGTTTTTCTTGATAAATATTAGATATAAGATGCCTTCGGGTGTATTTTCTCAATAACAAAAAAGGGAAATGTAGGTCCCACTAGAGCCATCGGATCGTGATCTAATACCTAGAATGAGCCACGGTGTATTTTTGCATTTTACTCTCTCGATTTTTTGAAAAACGACCTGCATTAAACATCAGCCCCGCTTAAACGAGGGGGTATATCACATTGCCTCTGATATTCCTGATATTTACAGCTAAAATGTTACTGTGGTGATGTTTCCCTACTATTGCAACAAAATCCCAAGTATTATAACAAAGCTTCTCTCCCCATGTACAAAACAACATACTATTGCAACAAGTCGTCATAGCATTTTTCAAAAAAAAAAAGTAATGCTACAAAAATGGTCAAGCAACATTTTTTTGCTATATTGAATCATAACAAAAAACACCATAATTTTCAACAAAAAAACATGTGTGTGTCGAAATTTAAAAATGGTTAAGCAACCATTTTTATTTTGCAACGACTACGGCAAACAGGAGGCCGTCCCGGTCATCGACGAACAGCGAAACTCTTGCCGATGCTCGATCCTCTGATGCTCGACGCGGATTAGTCGTCGTCGTCCTCCGTAAGGACGTACCGTGTCTGGCCGCAGCGAGGGGACGCCGCAGATGTTGGCGCCGCCTGCGGCAGAGCACCAAGAGCGAGCGCATCATCACCATGGGCTGGTCCCGGTCGCGAAGGCCGAGACTGTCCCGGTAAAGGAGGCGTTGAGCAGCAGCCTGGAGAGCCACTATATGTAGCTTTATGGCCATCCGAGGCCAACTCCACACGATACTAGATTGAGATGTAGCTTTACTATATGTAATTTTGCATAGTACTTTTGTCGATTGATGAACTGAATGTATGTTTTTGAATGCTATCGAATTATGAATGTTGACGAATTGTGAACATTTTAAGGTATTTCATGGATTTTGTCGGAACAGATCCCGTAAAGAGGATATTCCATTTTACGGTATGTGTTTCCATATCTGTTCTGTCCGGATCGTTTCTACCCTTTAAAATGATTTTACGGTTTCTTTATACGCATTTTAAGGGTTCAATTTTTAAAAGATCCGCTAGAGATACTCTAAGCCATCAACGCCTACCACATAAAACTCAAACGCATTGGTAACTGGCGCGGTCGTGCGCCGCGCTTGACCATCTAGTTTAGGCCACGCCGCGGCAGGGAATGTTGGGGATATGCCGAACAGGTATCATCACGGAAGTGAATAAAAGCCAGCGTACCAGGGTGGGTCATAGTGGTGGTAAGCCGAATCCGGGTTACCGGGCGGCACAGTACGATGAAGCGCAGGAAGCCCATCCGGCTAAGAGAAGGTTCCTTTGTAGTCGACATAGCTCCCAGGGCAAGGCCCAAGCCGGATTAGACTAGAACCCTTTCACTTAGTCGGTTAGGTTTCTTCCTGCAAGCCCTTGGTCCGGACGCCTTTATAAGCCGGTCTAAGGGACGCCTCAAGGTACGCTCTAACTTTCATTCTAATCGGCTCTTGTTGTCTTATAGTAAATTATAGCAGCACGTAGGGTTTCGCCACCATTGCGAGATTCGAAGCTGGCTCATCCCGTCACCGGAATCACCTACATCTCCTATACACACCTCTCTACCTAGCCGGATGGCACCCCTGTCTAGGCTAGATTCGACAATACCACGACAGTTGGCGCCCACCGTGGGGCAAGAGATGACCGGGGTTACGCTCCGGCCGGGATCTACTGGCGGCATCGGCAACACCATCGCGGTCGGCTTGGTCAGCTACTTCGACGAGACTAGAGTTGGCCACATCCTCAACGACGGCTTCTGGACGCCGGCAAAGGAGGATCCCGCCGACGGGTCCACGGTCTCCATCGGCGGCATAGACATCTTTGTCGGCTTCACCGCCAAGGCTTTGGACGATCTCGGCTTCATCTCAAGCATGCCCGCCACCCACCCCAACAACTTTGAAGACGGATCGGATCTGGACTCAGATGAGATTGCCGATCTTGATCTGGCTTTCGACGCTGATGATGAAGACTCTGAAGATGACGCAAGCTCTACGATGGCGGCTCCGGAATTCCACTTCATCGGCATCATAGGAGAATCCGGCTCAACCGAGTCGATGACTGATCCTGAGTCTATCCTCCCTGCTTTGCAGACCGGGGCTGATTCAGAAGCCGGATCAGGGGACACTGCTCCTATGGAGCAGGACCTTGAATCTGAAGGAGAATCCGACGATTTTAGTCGGAAAGTTACGTCCTGCTTGGGACGTCCAGTTGAGGTTTTAATGGGTGATGTCGTCTTCGATCCAAAAGGAGACCCCGCCGCCTCGAAACCCGCCAATGGCGAAGAAACAACTTCGGAAGCCGGAAAGCAAAAGGTGGATTTCATCCCGCCACTTGCTCCAAAGAAGGGAGCCAATGACTTACCGGCTGATGGTAACAACATTAATGCTACAATCGGAGCAGCAATAGAGAATGAGCACAAAGAAAGGATGGCAAACATGAAGGAACTGCTAACTCCACTTCCTCCTGACGCATCGCTGGCCGACATGGAGAAGCGTCGCGTCTTGCTGGAAGAACAGGCGGCCAAAGTCGCGGAGCACGAACTAGACCTCACTAATAAGGAAACGGGGTTCATCAGGAAGCAAAGGCAAAAAGGGGTCGACGATGTTTTCCGTCCACCTCGTGATAAAAATCTACACAAAAAGCTGGATTTCCGTAACAAATGGGAAGCCGGCCATGTGAATTCAGTCTGGAGAAGGTAACACCACCGACGTGATCCGTGACCAACTTGTGTTACTTTAACACCCCAGGCAAGAACATGGAGGCAGCCTAGGAGGTCGTGTTCGACAAATTGTTGGACCGCGACGCACGCATCAAGTACTCGGCTTACCTATTGGAGGTAGCGCAGCAGCAGCAAAATGACTCACAAGTCAAGTCGGGAAAGCTATTCGACGACTCTCGTCTTTGTAACTCGACGGCGAAGAAGGCGATGGCTGCTGCACCCCCGGACCCAGACGATGATCCAGCCGGCTCGAGCAGCCACAACAAAGGCGGCGATAAGAACCAAAAGGACAAGCAACCACGTAACAATGGTGCCGAGTCTCGGACAGGTTCATCTCGTCATCGCGAAGCCGGCAACAATTACGATGGACATCGAAGCCGGGAACAAAAGGAGGACCCTCGCAAGGAAAAGGCGGCACCACCTCGTCAAGAATGATGACGGGAAGGAGAGAATCCGCCTCGAAGGGGGGCAACAGAGATAATATACCACCTCCACCGCCGCCTCCACCGCGCAGAGAGGGAGATAACCCCTCCAAATATGTACCCCCTCCACGACGCCAAAGGTCTCCAAGCCCACCGCATAACGCGAGTCGGATGAGCCAAAACCGTGGTGGGGATGATCCAAGGCGAACTAAGTCAATGAATGACAAGCCGCCTACAGTTCATGATGTTCGAAGCCTAACTGAGGAGAGGAAGGCGGCCAGAGATGCCCAGTACCTCGGTCCCAAGTGTTTTGGCAGAGCAATCAGAGAACAAATCCTACCGCCGACTTTGTCTAACGTCACAAAGATGGTGGAGAAGTACAGCGGCACAACAAATCCTAAGACATGGCTTTCAGATTCTGTGAGTGCTTGCGATATCTACGAAGGCAGTGCCGACTCCGCAGTACGCTTTTTGCCCCTGATGTTAACCGGGACGGTACGCATGTGGATCGAAGGCTTGCCGGAAAGGACTGTTCATACCTGGAGTGACATGAAGCGCGTATTTATCCAGCACTTCCAGGGTACGTATAAGTGCCCTAAGTCGATATTCGACTTACAACGGTGTGTACAGCAGAAGAACGAGTCCAGCCGAGAATTCGTTTCACGATGGAGCGAAATCAAAAATGCCTGCGAAGGCGTCTCAGAAACACAGGCAATACATGCCTTCAAGCAATCTCTGAGGAAGGGCACGACTTTCCGCTTCGAGTCGGAAACTTTGGGCGGCTTACTGACCTGTGCAAACAAATATGCCGCCACTGATGATGACAATAGGGAAGATGCCGAGTCCCGGCGATGCGAATCTGGGAAGAAAAAGGTTGAAGACCAAGCCGGCCCCTCACACGAAGTTGCTGCCACCTTTGGAAAAGGCGGCTCAAGCAGTGGAAAGTGGCAGGATAAAAAAAGGGCGAACAACCGACCTCCTCGTCCGGCAAAGGTGAACTACGAGGACATCAAAAATAATCCCTGTGTGCATCATCTAAGGCCGGACGGGACGAGTTCCCACACGATCCAGCAATGTCACATCAATCGGGACATCGCCAAGGACCCCAAAGCCGGCGAGTCAAGAAACAAGCGCAAATCTCGGAAGGACGGCAAAGAGAAGGGTGATGCTGCTTCAGAATCTGATGACGCGACCTCTAAAGAAGGAAAAGGCAGCAAGTTCCCCAAGCACACTGAAAGTCTCATTGTCAACCTAGCGACTGACTCGTCTCGCAAGGAATAGGCGGCTTGGCGAGAACTTAATGCCACGGTACCTGCAATACCGTAATTTTTTTATTGGTCCGACACTCCCATCACCTGGGACCACAGCGATCACCCGGATAGAGTCCCAGCCACGCGCACTTACGCCCTTGTTGTTAGCCCTATAGTCGACAAATACAAGTTGACAAAGGTGCTCATGGACCTAGGAAGTAGCATCAATATACTCTACATCGCGACATTGAGAAGGATGCGCCTCTCCGAGTCACAACTCAGCCACAGCAATGTGAAGTTTCATGGGATTGTGCCGGGATGACAAGCCTCTTCGATGGGAAGGATCACCCTAAAAGGTTACATTTGGCGGCACAGATAACTTCCGAACGGAGGACGTCTCTTTTGAGGTGGTTCCTTTCAAAAGTGCGTACCACACAATCTTCGGACGTCCGGCTTTCACCAAATTTATGGCTCAGCCGTGCTAAATCTACAGCAAGCTTAAAATGCTGGGGCCCAATGGGATCATCACAGTTGAGGGGAATTTTAAAAAGGCAAAGGAGTGCGAAGCTGCTAATGTCGTCCATGTTGAAGAAGAAATCTCCAGAGAAGAACTGGAAGACCTCAAGAAAACGATGGGTCCTAATGAGATGCCGGCAAAAGAAAAGCCGTCCTCTAAAGTCGACTCGAGTTTCAAGCCAAAGGATGACACCAAGAAGGTCAAGCTCACAAAAGACGACCCAACAAAGGAGGCTATCATTGGTGCCGGCCTTGACGAAAAATAGGAAAGCGAGCTCGTCAAGTTTCTCCGTGAGAATCGGGGTATCTTTGCCTGGTCGCCTTTCGACATGTCAGGTGTCCCGAGGAAACTTGCCGAGCACTCCTTGAAGGTCAGAAAAGATGCTAAGCTGGTTAAACAAGGCCTCCGACGGCTGGGAACAGAGAAGTGCAAGGCGGTAGGAAAGGAGATCCTAAGGCTCACTGCCGCCAAGTTCATCCGAGAAGTCGTCCACACTGATTGGTTGGAAAATCCCGTCCTCGTCCCAAAGAAAAACACCTCCGAGCTATGTATGTGCATTGATTTCACCGGCTTAAACAAAGATTGTCCTAAAGATCCGTTCGCTTTTACCACGTATCGATCAGGTCATTGATTCAACTGTCGGCTCCGAGTTACTGTGTTTTCTGGATGCTTATTCGGGTTACCATCAGATAAAGATGAAGGAATCAGATCAAATCAAGACGTCCTTCACCACGCCATATGGCAACTACTGCTATGTCACAATGCCTTTCGGCTTGAAAAATGTCGGTGCTACTTACCAAAGGTGTATGCAGTGTTGTTTAGACAAGCAGATTGGCCGCAATGTACACGTCTATGTCGACGACATTGCAGTCATGTCGAAGAAGCAAGGCGATCTCATCGCCGATCTTTCGGAAACCTTTGCAAATCTAAGGGAGTACCAGATGAAGCTTAATCCGGCAAAATGCGTCTTTGGAGTTCCTGCAAGCAAGCTTTTGGGCTTCATTGTTTCCCAAAGGGGAATTGAAGTTAACCCGGAAAAGATAAAGGCGATTCAGAACATCGATAGGCCGACTTGTCTGAAGGACATACAACGGCTTACGGGTTCCGCCACGGCAGTTAGCCGATTCATAAGCCGACTTGGTGACAAAGCGCTGCCTCTATACAAGCTGCTCAAAAAGTCGGATAATTTTGTTTGGACTGAGGAGGCGGAGGTAGCCTTGGCACAGCTGAAGTATAAATTGACACATGCTCCAATCCTGGCGGCTCCAAAGGAGAAGGAAACGCTCTTGATCTACATGTCGGCCACCAAATTTGTAATAAGTTTCGTCATTGTGGTTGAGCTCCTGGAGGAAGTAAAGCAATGGTCGGATCAACGCCCCATCTATTTCATTAGCGAGGTCTTTTCAGATTCAAAGCAACGCTACCCTCACTACCAGAAGTTAGCTTACGGCGTGTTCTTTGCCGCTAGGAAGCTGCGGCATTATTTTCACGATCACACAATCACGGTGGTCAGCAAAGCTCCATTGAAGGACATCATCAACAATGCAGATGCCACGGGCCGAGTCGCCAAATGGGGCATCGAGTTAGCAACCTTTGACATCCAGTACAAGCCGAGAACCGCTATCGAATCTCAAGTCTTAGCCGACTTTGTCGCAGACTGGACAGGAGCGATGGAAAGCACACCTTTGCCGGATTCTCAGAACTGGATAATGCACTTTCATGGCTCCAAGATGAAAGAAGGCTCAGGGGCTGGCGTGGTGTTAAAGTTTCCTAAAGGCGACAAACTCAGCTATGTCCTGCAGATTCACTTCAACGCTACCAACAACGTGGCAGAGTATGAGGCTCTCCTCCATGGTCTTCATATGGCTAACGAGTTGGGAGTAAAACACATTCTCTGTTACGGCGACTCAGACCTTGTTGTCCAGCAACTCGATGGAACCTGGGATACGAAGAGTCCTACAATGGCGGAATACAGATGAACAGTCGATGAATTCGGCAGATGCTTTGCCGGCCTAGAGGTCCGACATATTTCTCGAGATGACAATGATGCTGCCGACGCGTTGGCCAGGATAGGCTCAAAACAGGAGGAGGTGCCTCCAGATGTGTTTCTCCATCATCTGCATAAGCCGTCCATTAAAGGCGGTGAGAAGACTACCCCTTGTCAGCGGAATCAGTCCACGTCTGCTTGGTAACCCTAGATTGGACTACGCCATACATCAATTTCCTGGTGAACAAAGAGTTGCCGAAAGACGGTAAAGTTTTGAGCCGTCAAATCGAGCGGGGAGCAAAGGCGTACACGATCATTGACGGACAGCTTTACAAACGAAGCACATCCGACATCTTTCAAAGATGCATCTCCCCAGAGGAAGGACGACAAATCCTCCAGGAAATCCACTCCGGCGGGTGTGAACATCATGTGGCGGCAAAAGCACGTGTCGCCAAGGCGTTTCGGCACAGTTTTTCTGGCTGACGGCTAAGGAGGATGCTTCCAACATCGTCAAACCTTGTGAAGGTTGTCAACGCTACGCCAAGCAAGCTCATTTGCCGGCGCAGGAGCTCCAGACGATCCCTATTACCTGGTCGTTTGCGCTCTGGGGGCTTGACATGGTGGGACCTTTCAAGACCGCAAGAGGAGGCTTAACTCATCTGCTGGTGGCGGTCGACAAATTCACAAAGTGGGTGGAGGCAAAGCCCATCAAAAAACTCGACGGAGCTACAGCTACCAAGTTCATCGTCGAGATAACAACCCGGTTTGGCATACCACACAGCATTATCACGGACAATGGCACAAATTTTGCCGTAGGTGAGCTGTCAAAGTATTGCAGCCGGTCGAAAATCCGGCTCGACGTGGCATCGGTGGCACATCTGCAATCCAACGGACAGGTAGAGCGCACTAACGGCATTATTCTGCAAGGTATTAAGCCGAGGCTTGAAACTCCTTTGCATCGATCAGCCGGCACTTGGGTTGAAGAATTGCCGGCCGTCTTATGGAGTATCCGTACTACCACCAACAGATCAACCGGCTTCACCGTTCTTCCTTGTCTACGGAGCAGAGGCAGTATTGCCAACCGACATGATCCACGATTCGCCTCGAGTCGCAGCCTACGTCAAAGAAGACGTAGAAGAAGCACGTCAAGACGGCTTAGATATCCTCGAAGAAGAAAGAGAGATCGCTCTCCAACGGTCCGCCATCTATCAGCAAGATCTACGTCGCTATCAAAGCCGTAGAGTGCGGAATCGATCTTTTCGAGAAGGTGACTTAGTTCTTCGGCTTGCACAAAGCCGGCAGCACAAGTTATCCCCCCCATGGGAAGTACCTTTCGTTATCAGTAAAGCATTGAAAAATGGGTCATACTATCTCCTCGACTTAAGGGACTCAAAGAAAGATCCCAGGAAGAAAGGTCGCAAGAGGAAATGGCATGTAGATGACGACTTAGATGAGACGAAACGTCCCTAGAATATCGCTCAGCTACGTCCCTTTTACACTTAGCAAATTCTATTGTAACCATGTCAATGTGATCATGAAATAAAAATTGGTTCCTCTCATGTGCAAATTCGAGAATCTGTACCATCTTTATTTCCCAATGATCTTATTGGTTTATAGTGTTTACCCGAAATTGCCTGTGTTGCTCGTTGGTAAAACATCTTTTCTGTTTAATCCGCCTTAAGGCGATGAAAAACAACGTTTTTGCCTAAAGGTGTTCCTCTGATAGCTTCTTGCGTCGGGTTACTTCAAAGCGTTTCGGCACCGAAAGGCGGCGCTTGTTCTGGGTTTAAACAGTTTGGTTTTTTAATACCCTGTTGCTCAGCAAGTCATTCTGCAATAGGTTTGCCGGCACTTAAAGGTTAAGGTGTCAAAGATAGAAAACTGATGGCATAAAAAATTGCAAATTGCATCCCAAAGTTGACTTAAATATTAAAAGATCAGCAAAAGACTTAGCTGTTTTCACAAACATATCATACAACTGTTTGGGATGGCTTAACATCATAATTACATTTTTCTACAGGAAGGCCGGCTCAAAGAGCAAATTCGGCTCAAGCAGTTTTATCCGCCTCTTCGCCTTTGTCATCAGACTGGACGGGAGTCGGCGGGCATGGTACTTCCTTGAAGATAGTGGTGAGAGAGACCATCTTTGCAACCTTGGTGGCATATCCCGAAACGGAGTGGAGAATCGCCTTCCGGTCCTTCTCTTCCAGAGGAGTGCCATCCTCTTTCCCAAGAGGAAAGCTGGCTGCAACGCGCCAAGCCTCTGCCTCCGGATAATGCGTCATCATTAGGCCAAGAGCCGTCTTCACACCTCCACGGATGCTGGATCGAAGCCGTTCATCTAAAGTCAACGTGGCTTCATCTAGTTCATCTGGCAGGCTTGCGAGCTCGGCTAAGGGCTCAGGGTTGCCGGAAAAATATTTCTCGACAAAGGCACTACCCGAAGACAGGATCCTTGGGAGAAGCTCTCCCACCTCCAAGATCCGCTCAAGCCGGTTGTCCGCCGTTAGCTCGTGGTCGTAACCCGCTGGAGCTGGCAAAGCGAAGAAAAGTTTAACACAATTACATTGCCTTTGGTAAAAATAATGAGTACAGGGTCTTTTAAGTAAGACTTACTCAGAAGCTGGGAGTCAATTGCCTCCGACTCGTCAAGCTGTTTATCAAGCCGGTCTTGGACTTCGCGGAGAGCATCAATCTTGTTCCGCTTCTCCATCTCCAAGGCATGCTCGGCTTTGGCTAGGCTCTCCTTCACCGTCTTGAGCTCCGCCGATAATGATTGATTTATCTTATTAAGCTCAATGTTCTCGTTGTAGAGCCGGTCGATGTTGCCTACATTGTCGGCAAACTCTTTGGCCTTGTTGATGGTGTCTGCGACAGACAAAATGTTAGCAGTATAAAAAAAGCCAGATACAAAGGACTAAAAGTTGCTACATTCGTACCTTGGTATGTGACGCGATCAGCCTCGAAGCCGGCGATAATTGCATCTTTGTTTGCCAGCTCGGTATTCAGCCGGCGTACCTCCTGATTTCGCACACCCAAAAAATTGATGGTTTCAGTACCAATGCGGCGATGAATCTGCGTAGGGAGGCGCTAAAAGCTTTAAGCTAAATTGAAGATTGAGTCAGCTATAAGATGACGTCTTATTGCCCGGGGGCTAGGATGGTTAAGTCTACATGTGTTATGACTTGGACCACTATGTCGACTTGTCAAAGAATGAAACCTGGCATAGTGCTCGGGGGCTACTGGGACAAGACAATTAGCTGGTAGTGCTCGTGGAGAATCGAGATGCCGGCTTCAAAGCTTTCAGCAAAATAATTCTGCTGATCTTCAAGGATGTCTATGACATCATACGTGTCATAGGCCAGAGTTTCACCCGGCTCATCATCCCGAAGAGTGGTCCCCCTCTTCCGGGGTAGGCGGGGAGCTCGCATAAACCGGTTCATGAAATTCGGCTTAATGCGGCCCTCTTCATCAAAGGCCTCCGCTTTAATCGGAGGGAAAGTTGGGCCATCATTAGCCGAAGCTTTAGCCCTAGGTGGAGAGGAAGGCTGGGTGACCTTTCCCATCATCTCCGTCCACTTGTCGGGAGATCACTAGTAGGAAAAGGGCTATAGCCGCCGGGGCCTCACTGGCGAACCTGGAAATCACATTCGCCAACGGTAAATAGCACTGGCAAACATGATTTCCTGTTCGCCAGTGGTAAGGCCAGTACCACTGGCGAACAGAGCGCGCAATGCGCCAGTGGTAAGCGCGGGTTCGGGCAAACCCTAACGGGCCACCTACCACTGGCGAATGGTCTGAGTGGTTCGCCAGCGGTAAGGTAAGTACCGCTGGCGAACCGCCATACCTGTTCGCCAGCGGTAGTTAGTGTACATATATAGCTGCCGCGGTCGAGCTCGATCCCACATCCCCACCCGTCCTTTTTCCTCTCTCACACACGCGCCCGCGCGCCTCCCGTCGCCGCCGTCCTCCTCTCCCGTCGCTGCCGCCGCCGCCGCCGTCCTCCTCTTCCCATCGCCGCCCTCCTCTCCCCGTCGTCGCCGCCGCCGTACGTCCTCCTCTCCTCGTCGCCACGCCCGTGCCGAGCACCACCACCGCCTCACCGTCGAGCACGTACGCCATCAAGCAAGCAAGGTGAGCATCCTACTTTTGGGTGATCTACTCATCGTGTAGTTTGAGAAAATATTACTGCATGATTTAGTATGATCATGTGGTAGATAATGTACTTGTGTTACGATTTGGTAGCAATAGCATGTCCAGTAGTGATGATTTTGATGATGCCGTACTAGATCTTGTTGTTGTGTTAGATAATGTTGTGAGTATGCAGTAGATAATTGTGAGAAAATTAATGCTCTCTAGATAATGTTGTGGTATATAAAGTTGTATTAGATGTTGATGTTTTTCATGATGTTGTGAGCATGTGGTAGATAATGTGCAATGGAATATTTATGAGATTCATTGTAGTGATGCAATTGTCTTGGTGGTAACCATTGTAGGACATGAACATCAATGAATTTATCCGGTACCCATGCTATCAGAAACCCATCTTTATCCCTCCTATGTCCCAGACCCTTATATGTATTACATTGCTTTATTATGATCGATGAGCTATTTAGGGTTGCTTGTGTGTGTGCCGATGATTAAAAATGTTGTGGCACTATGTGGTCACCCTGAAGGTCTGCGGAGCCTTGTGATATGCACAAGTACAAGTCCTGTGCATCCTACTTGGCTCCGCTGATCCTAAGGATGGCAATTTTACCCATGGGTACGGGTACCCGCGGGTACCGTACCCGTTTGGGGAGGGTATGGGCACATTTTTATACCCATGGGTAGTATTCATACCCTACCCGCCAAGTCGTGGGTAGGGGATGGGTACAACCCTGTACCCATGGGTATACCCGTACCCTACCCGTTTATACCGATATATGGTCCCTACTCGGTTGACTTACTAGATATGACCATGGGATTGTGATTTTAAAGTTAGATAATTGTCATGTATTCATCTACCTGTTACTGAGTTGAGATGATTGATTTTTTTTGTCAAATGTGCTACCAACGAATGTAAAACTTGAACAATTTGTGTACTATTTGATCTACCCAATGGGTATGGGTACCCGCCGGGTATGGGTATGGGTATACTTTCATCCCCGTGGGTAAGGGTATGGATACAATTTTATACCCATAAACTATATGGGTATGGGTATGGTATTGCTCTACACTGCTCATACCCTACCCATTGCCATCCTTAGCCGATCCTTCAGGGCTACTAATAATTGTGTGTCCGGCCTAAGTATGAGGCACAAATCAAAGTGATTTTTGTTTAGTTTTTGTCTTTTTCTATATGTTGATGTTTTAATTTTTTTTCTCTTTTTCTTCAATAGCCGATGATTAAAATGTTGTGATACTAGGTGGTAGGCCTGTAGGTCTTGTGAGCCTTGTGATATGCACAAGTACCAAGTCTTGTGCATCATACTTGGCTCACAAGATCCTGCAGGTCTACTTGTGTGTCCGACCTAAGTATGTGGCGCAAAATCTAAGTCATTTTTATGTTTTTTTGTCTGTTTCTTCGAAAGCCGATGATTAAAAATGTAGTGGCACTATGTGGTAACCCTGAAGGTCTGTGGAGCCTTGTGATATGCACAAGTACAAGTCCTGTGCATCCTACTTTGCTCCGCCGATCCTTCAGGGCTACTAATAATTGTGTGTCAGATCTAAGTACGAGGCGCAAAATCTAAGTCATTTTTATTTTGTTTTGTCTGTTTATTCGAAAGCCGATGATTAAAATGTTGTGGCACTAGGTTGTAGGCCTGCAGGTCTTGTGAGCCTTGTGATATGCACAAGTACCAAGTCTTGTGCATCATACTTGGCTCACCAGATCCTGCAGGTCTACTTGTGTGTCCGACCTAAGTATGAGGCGCAAAATCTAAGTTATTTTTATTTTGTTTTGTCTGTTTCTTCGAAAGTCGATGATTAAAATGTTGTGGCACTAGGTTGTAGGACACTGTATGCTTCAGGGAGGAGCTAGTGAACCTTGTGATATGCACAAATAAACATTTTGTGCATCCTACTTGGTTCACTTGCTCTGTCTCTGAAATGTGTGTCCAATTTAAATATGTATGAGGCACAAATCCGAAATCATTTTGTTTTTTCTCTCTCTTCCTGAATGCCGATGATTAAAATATTGTGGCACACTATGTGATTCAGGGAGGTGCTAGCGGACCTTGTGATATGCACAAATAAACATCTTGTGCATACTCTTACTTGGTCCGCTTGCCCCGTTCCTGATCAATGTGTGTCCAATCTATGTATAAGGCATAAACTCGAATCATTTTGGTTCTTCTCTATGAATTGACAAAGCCGATGATTTAAACTATGCCCCGGTAAAGGCAAGGAGAGTGTCTACAATGCCTTGTAGTATATACAATTGGAGTGTTTGTATTAATACATGGTCTTGTAGACACTCTTTTTGCCTTGTTTTGCACGGCAATGATATATGAGACTTTCCATTGTTAACTTCTCGCATTTCGTAAATTTTAATATTACTTTTGTAACAAAATTTTGACTTAGGCGTTTTTGACTTAGGTGTTCTCGGCGACGATGTCCATGTTGGACCAGAGGGGCGATGTGCGGGACTGGGCTCCACCGGGCTGGCACTGGGAGGTGCTACCTTCCGAGACGCGCAGCTTGGTGAGGAATCCGGGTGACGTCGTCGACCCGGATCTTCTGTGGTGGCAGTCGCGTGGGCCACGCTCGGTGCAGAGGGAGCCGGCCCCCGAGTAGGTGGTACGTCGCCGTATCAGGGAGGAGGATGAGCACGTCCGTCGCTACATGTATCTATTGGATAGGCAGTATGACAGTAGGTGGTCGTTTCTTCAGAGGGTTCCTTCTCACGTGAGCTATGACCCTGTGAGGGTTCCTTCTTTTTGGATGCGCAGCGTCGGCGGCTCAGCACCCCGCGGCTCAGGAACCGGTCGAAGTTAGTTTCAGAGCTTCATGTATTAGCTAGTGATATGCACAAATAGCCAAGTAGATGGACTTGTTTGTATGCTACTTATACTGTTTTGGAAATGGTGTATTTGTACTGGTTTGTCAAATATTTCTCCATATATACTGCTGGAATATGAATTTTGCTGTATATATATTGCTGTAATACATTTCTGCTTTTATTTTGAAAGAAAAAATATATATTACTGGCGAACAGGTTCTTGTTCGCTAGTGGTAAGGGTCAATCGCTGGCGAACATGCAACTGGTTCACCAGTGGTATCTCACTTACCGCTGGCGAACATGTGTTCGCCAGTGGTAAGCTGTTACCACTGGCGATACTACCACTGGCGAACCACCAGTTCGCCAGCGGTAGCCGAATTTGGTTCGCCAGTGGTAGGCTTTTTCCTACTAGTAGATGTTATTCTAGCTCTGCCAAGAGTTGGACCTCCCGGCATGGTGTAGGTGGAAGGTCCCTCCGCTGTCGCTGGCTTGGTTACCGGAGGAGTTGGGGGAGGAACAACGGGAGAAGGTTTCTTCCGCACGGCCAACACCTTTTGTCTCAAAGGTGCGCTTTTCTTCAGCCTACATATTCAAAGGATTAGGCATGGAAAATCTGGCAAATCTGCAAACAAAAAGAGAAGTGTTTGGCCGACTTACTTCTTGGTGGGAATGTTAAGCCCAGCAAGGGCGTCATCGTCTTCTGACGACTTGGCGCCAATCGTAAGTGATTGGCTTTTCCTCTTCCGGCTTTCTGCAGCAGCCGAAGAAAAGGAGATGTGGCCCCGTTTACCCGCCTTGTTGTAAGGCTTCGCAGAGGCAGGACCGGCGGGGGAAACTCCGGGAATCTGGTGCAAATTACACAATAAGCTGCCGACATAAAGCCAAAAACCCGAAGAATTGAACTTTGATTCGACTAAGACAAAGTACCTTTGGGGGAGGATTGGCGGCTGTGTACATCGGCCGCGATTCTTCATATTGCTGACCTGTGTTAGGCCGGGCTTTGATCAACCTGTTGAAGCGCGCCTCAAAGAGGTCTTCCGACAAGTCTTCTTTGCTGGTCCGCATTGGATCAGTCTTCTCATTCGTGTACTCGCACAGAAGGCGAGCACGGTGCTGGAGGGGCTGGATTCGCCTCTTCATCCAGCAAATTATGGTGTCCTCCCCAGTCAAGGGAGGAGAGCCGGAGGTTAACTCCGTAATCCTTGCCTTAATGGCGGCAAGGTCAGCTGGCATCTTTGCCGCCGGCTTTCGTTTCCATGAGGGCAGGGGCACGCCAGCTCTGTCCTCGAAGCCGGCAAGCCCCTGTATTCTGTTGGGGGGCGCCACGTCGTTGCAGTAGAAGAAGGTGGACGTCCACCCCTTTGACAAATCAACTATTGGCACTTGAGGGTACCAATTTAAATCCCGGCGCATGTTGAAGCTAATGGAGCCGGCAATCAGCAGCTCCTTGTTCACGGTCTGCTTCTTGACTCCAAAGCAATATTGGAAGAAATCTAACCTAGGAGCTAATCCTAAGTATCCTTCAAAAAGTGCTACGAAGCCGGAGACGTAAAGGAGGCTGTTGGGGGTAATGTTGTGGAGTTGGAGACCGTAGTGGTCCAAGATCTCCACCATGAAAGCCGAAGGCGGCAAAGAGAACCCTCGGGCGACATGAGAAGAGAGCAGTACCCGTTCGTCTTTGATTGGCGTCGGGACGGGGTCGCCGAAGGCGGAGCGCCAAGCCGGAG
The DNA here is from genome assembly GCA_012064385.1 of Puccinellia tenuiflora. Taxonomy (NCBI): domain Eukaryota; kingdom Viridiplantae; phylum Streptophyta; class Magnoliopsida; order Poales; family Poaceae; genus Puccinellia; species Puccinellia tenuiflora. Next base: position 1,098,608 of record QRDG01000202.1, on the reverse strand, counting down.
CAGTCTCAGAAGATGGAGGAATGACGCCATTTGCCGCCATTCCCTCCAGCTCGCCTTCTTCAACCCCCGAGAAAACCCAGTTATGGGTGGGGTTGCTGGCGGTGCCCTCGTTGTCGTCAGCTTCTTCTTCTTCTTCCTCCATGGTGGCTCGCAGATCGTCGGCCGCATCATCAACGGCCGCGGAAGCCGTTGCAACCGTAGTCGCAGCCTCTGCCGCAGCTTGGGAAAGAGTGATTTCATCACGGCCCAAGATCGCCGCAGTGGAGGAGCTCGGCGCAGCGGCAGAGGAGGTCGCAGCGGCGGCGGCGACGGCTAAGGACGGCGCGGCTCCCATCGGCGGCGCCGTGTTGAGTGGCAGCACGTCGACCGGAGCAGGAGAGCTGGGAGCGCTGGAGGCCATGGAGCTTGGGAAAACTCAGAAGAGGATGAGATCTAGAGGAGGCGAGAGTGCTAGGGCTTGCGAATGAATGTGGTGGTCGCCGTGGAGACGAGGAGGCCGCTTTTATAGCGATGTTCCAAGATTCTGCGAACGGTTGCGGAGCGCGATTTTTGCCACGCGTCGTGAGATCGTGCAGTTATGGGGGTGATCCTTCTCCCCGACGCCTTGTTTCTTACGCGGGAAAACGCAATCTAGCCCCCACATTCAAAGATGCCAGTCAAATGCAATCTGCCATATCTGACGTATCCGTCAAATTGATGGACGCGTGTCGTTCAGCACTCAAGTGTTTTCCGGCATGAGAAGTCGGCATACAAGGATCGACAAAGTTGTTCGACATGTCCTAAAGACTAAAAGATTCTGGGAATGTTCCAAGTTTATACAATGGATGAAGAGTTTGCCGGACAACTTATTGCCGGGAGACGAAAGCCGACCGCTGAAAAACTTGAAGCTTTCCGGGGGCTACTCACTAGTAGAAAACAGGCCTTTCGCCCGGGGCTTTAGTCGCGGCCGTGTCTCAACCCGCGACTAAAGTTCAGGCCACGTCGCCCCGAAATCGGCGGAACAATTGTCGCGGTTCGTTAGGACCCTTTTGTCCCGGCTTGAGATACAAACCGGAACAAAAAAGGTCTGCGGCCCGCTGCGGGTAGGTGCCCACTTTTTGTCGCGGGTCATGTCTCTAACCGGGACTAGAAGTCGGGACATTAGTCGCGGCCTGGTATACGAGCCGCGACAAAAGCTTCTGACCCAGCGCCCGGCCATGTTTGGTGGCCTTTGGTCCCGGTTTGTATCTCAAACCGGGACAAAATGTCTGGCCCTATATATATGGCAGCCCCTCTTCCCCCTCACTTGTTTTTTTTCCTGGTGGGAGGTGGTGTAGGTTTGTGCTAGTTTTTTTTTCTACATATGCACTAGAGGTGTTCGGTGAAATGCCTGTTAGAGCGATGCCACTTGAGTTCACACAAAACAAACATGATATGAGGTGTCCGAGCCACACTTAAGCTTCCTCCTCTTTGTTTCCAAGTTTCCTAAAAGGTTAGCAACTACTTTCTCGTTTAGACCACGCGGTACTAATTTTAGCATCGTGATTGCGTTTGATATATAGTTGCATGATGCAGATGGGCCACCCATGGATGTACGGTGACCGACGCTCTGGCGCTTATAGAGAAGGCGTGCGTTCTTTTATCGTTGTGGCCGAGGCGAACAAGCGGCGGGATGGTTTTATGTGTTGTCCGTGTGTCGAATGTCGGAATGAGGAGGATTACACTTCCTCAAGAGTCATTCAGAGCCACCTGCTTCGGTCCGGTTTCATGTCCGGCTATAATGTTTGGACCTATCACGGAGAAAGAGGGGTTATGATGGAAGACGGCGATGAAGAAGAGAACGATGATGACAACTACCGATCTATGTTCCCTGAATACGCTGATACCGCAATGGAAGACAATGAAGAAGAAGGAGGTGAAGAACGGGCAGCATATGAGCCCGCTGATGATCTTGGTCGGGTCATTTCTGATGCAAAGCGAGACTGCGACACAGAAAAAGAGAGGTTGCAATTCGAGCAGATGTTACAGGACCCCAACAAATTGTTGTACCCAACTTGTGAAGATGGCCAGAAGAAGCTGGGTAGCACACTAGAATTGCTGAAGTGGAAGGCAGAGACCGGTGTGACTGACTCGGGATTTGAAAAGTTGCTGGTACTAATGAAGAAGATGCTTCCAAGAAATAACGAATTGCCCGCCAGTACGTACGAAGCAAAGAAGCTTGTCTGCCCTCTATGATTAGACGTGCAGAAGATACATGCATGCCCTAATGACTGCATCCTCTACCGTGGTGAGAAGTACGAGAATATGGATAAATGTCCGGTATGCACTGCATTGCGGTATAAGATAAAAAAAGATGACCCTGGTGATGTTGAGGGCGAGCCACCCAGGAAGAGGGTTCCTGCCAAGGTGATGTGGTATGCTCCTATAATACCACGGTTGAAACGTTTGTTCAGAAACAAAGAGCATGCTAAGTTGTTGCGATGGCACATGGAAGACCGTAAGAAAGATGGGATGTTGAGGCACCCGGCTGATGGTCGGCAGTGGAGAAAAATCGAGAGAGAGTTCCCAGACTTTACAGGTGACGCAAGGAACTTATGATTTGGTCTAAGTACAGATGGCATGAATCCTTTTGGGGAGCAGAGCTGCAGTCACAGCACCTGGCCCGTGACTCTGTGTATCTACAACCTTCCTCCTTGGTTGTGCATGAAGCGGAAGTTCATTATGATGCCAGTGCTGATCCAAGGCCCGAAGCAACCCGGCAACGACATTGATGTGTATCTAAGGCCATTAGTTGATGAACTTTTACAGTTGTGGGCCGAACCAGGTGTACGTGTGTGGGATGAGCACAAACAGGAGGAATTTGACCTACGAGCGTTGCTGTTCGTAACCATCAATGATTGGCCTGCACTTAGTAACATTTCAGGACAGACGAACAAAGGATACAGTGCATGCACGCACTGTTTAGATGAGACTGAAAGTATATATCTGGATAAATGTAGGAAGAATGTGTACCCGTACAATCGTCGTTTTCTTCCGCCCAGGCATCACTTAAGGAAAAAAGGCAAGCATTTCAATGGCAAGGAAGAAACCCGGACGAAGCCTGTCCCCCGTAGTGGTGCTGATGTATTTGGTATGGTCAAGGATTTAAATGTAATCTTTGGAAAGGGTCCTGGCAGAGAACCTGTTCCGAATGACGCTGACGGACACGCACCCATGTGGAAGAAGAAATCTATATTTTGGGAGCTAGAATATTGGAAAGTCCATGAGGTCCGCTCTGCAATCGACGTGATGCACCTGACGAAGAATCTTTGCGTGAATATTCTAGGCTTCCTGGGCTTGTATGGGAAGTCAAAAGATACACCGGAAGCACGGGAGGACCAGCAACGTCATAAAGGACGAGACGGCATGCATGCAGGGCAGTTTCAAGGGCCTGCCAGCTACGCTCTTACCAAAGAAGAGAAGGAAATCTTTTTTGAAGTCCTTTTCAGTATCAAGGTCCCGTCTGGCTTCTCGTCGAATATAAAGGGAATAGTAAATATGAAAGAGAAAAAATTCCAAAACCTAAAGTCTCATGACTGCCACGTGCTTATGACGCAATTGCTTCCGGTTGCATTGAGGGGAATTCTACCAGAAAATGTTCGACTAGCCATTGTGAAGGTATGCGCATTCCTCAATGCAATTTCTCAGAAGGTAATCGATCCAGAAAGTCTAACAGGGTTACAGATTGATGTGGTCCAATGTCTGGTCAGCTTCGAGTTGTTGTTCCCGCCATCCTTCTTCAATATTATGACGCACCTCCTAGTTCACCTAGTCGAAGAGATTAGAATTCTCGGTCCTGTGTTTCTACACAATATGTTCCCCTTCGAGAGGTTCATGGGAGTCTTAAAGAAATATGTTCATAACCGTGCTAGGCCAGAAGGAAGCATCTCCAAGGGCTATGGAACAGAGGAGGTCATTGAGTTTTGTGTTGACTTTCTTCCTGACCTGAAGCCGATTGGTGTTCCTGAATCTCGGTATGAAGGAAGGCTGACTGGAAAAGGCACACTAGGAAGGAAAACAACGGTATGTAGGGACGCGCTTTCTTTCACTCAAGCACACTACACAGTTCTACACAATTCCACCGTGGTTGCTCCGTATATCGAGAAACACAAGAATATTCTACGCGCCGAAAACCCGGGGGAGCATGAATCCTGGATTAAAGGGGAACACGAGGCGACTTTCGGCAGTTGGTTGCAGACACATCTCATGAATAACAACACTGTTGGAGATCAGCTGTACTTGTTGGCCAGGTTACCATCGTCGACTATATGTACTTTCCAAGGGTACGAGATAAATGGGAATACATTTTACACGATCTCCCAAGATAAAAAGAGCACCAACCAAAACAGTGGTGTCCGCTTTGATGCAACAGACGACAATGGGCAGAAGGACACATATTATGGATACATAGAGGAGATATGGGAACTTGACTATGGACCTACTTTTAAGGTCCCTTTGTTTCGGTGCAAATGGGTCAAGCTGACAGGAGGCGGGGTACATGTAGACCAAAAGTACGGCATGACAACAGTGGATCTCAAAAAGCTTGCATACATGGACGAACCATTCGTCCTAGCGAACGATGTGGCTCAGGTTTTCTATGTGAAGGACATGTCTACCAAATCGAGAAAAAGAAATCAGCAAAAGAATACATCGTCCGATGAGCCAAAGCGCCACATAGTTCTTTCAGGGAAAAGAAACATTGTGGGAGTGGATGACAAGACAGACATGTCAGAAGATTATAATAAGTTTCATGAAATTCCGCCCTTCACAGTGAAAACTGACCCATGCATCCTGTTAAATGATGAAGATGCTCCATGGCTACGGCGCAGAAGAAAACCACAACACTAGATAGGGATGTTGGTGATTTGTAATAATGGCTATATGCGAATACAAACCGTATGTTTTGACTATATGCACCGTCGGGATGTATGCATGGAATCTGAATGATTTGTATTCGGTCGATGAACTGAAGGATTTCTAGATAGAACAAAACACACGGTATCACCTGCATACAACCCTACTGTGGCTAGAGAGTGCCCGCATATCAAATGCACCGTAGGGCGTATGCAGGTGAAACCGTTTGATTTGTATTCGGTCGATGAACTGAATGATCAGAGCGCCTTGCCACTGCTTGGATTCAACCTCCTCGGCAATTCATCATTGTGTCACCCTAATCCAGTGGTTGGATTCAACCTACCCGAGGGCTTGTGTTAGGGAACATGCCAGCGGGTAGGCTAAATCCAACCATTGGGTTCGGTGGCAAAGGTAGACGCTCGTTGTGTGCCGTTTCGCTGCAGGGACGTCGCTATTTATAGGCGATTAGAAGGTGTACCTGTGGATGAGGTGGGAGTGCAGATCCAACAGCTCACAAGCGCTCTAAAGAAACACACCCCTGATCCAACGGCTCACAAGCGCTTGAAAGAAACACACGATCCGTGTGCTTCTTTAGTCCCGGTTGGTAACACGAACCGGTACTAAAGGCCCTGATCCAACAGCTCACAAGCGCTCGAAGGAAACACACGATCCGTGTGCTTCTGATCCAACGGCTCACAAGCGCTCTAAAGAAACACACCCCTGATCCAACGGCTCACAAGCGCTTGAAAGAAACACACGATCCGTGTGCTTCTTTAGTCCCGGTTGGTAACACGAACCGGTACTAAAGGCCCTGATCCAACAGCTCACAAGCGCTCGAAGGAAACACACGATCGTGTGCTTCTGATCCAACGGCTCACAAGCGCTCTAAAGAAACACACCCCTGATCCAACGGCTCACAAGCGCTTGAAAGAAACACACGATCCGTGTGCTTCTTTAGTCCCGGTTGGTAACACGAACCGGTACTAAAGGCCCTGATCACATATATATGTAGGCTTGGCCGCCATTGCCATATCACATCTAAACTCTTCCATGGCTTCCACCGTACTAAGCTACCGTCAGGCGGAGGAGCTTTCCGCCTCGAACTACCCCTGCCCGCCCGGCTACTGCGTCCCCGCCGGCTGGATGCTGAGCGCCGGAGGCATGCCGGTCCCTCCTGTCCCTCATGGTGTGGCGCGCCGGGCGGCCATCACGAACCACTACTACCTCGAGCTCACGCCGGAGCAGCGGATGGATCCCCGCTGGCATCCCGACTACCGCCCGACTTGGGACGCCTTCTTCATCAATCGGCGTGAGAGGGCGCTCGCCAGGTACGAGGGGGACGGCCCGCCTCCTTCGGACTTCAACGAGGCCGGCCGTCAGCTGTGGTGGGCTGGCCGAACTCTCCAGGGCGTTATGAACTACATCACGGCCGGCGATAACCCCCGCCTGCGCTACCCTCAGATCCAGTCCAGGCGTGCTCACCCGTCGAGGTGGGAGCCACGAGCGCCGTCCGATGACAGCGACGACGACGACGATTACGAGGACGAGTATTATAGGCCTAGGCAGGAGTATGACTAAGATTGTTAGGACAAATTATCCAGTTATGTCATTCCGTATAAATGATTTGTATTCGGTCGATGAACTAGTTATTATCAAATGATCCACTGTTGTCATTGGCTCCAAGATTCAAAAATATGCAAAAAAATATTAGTTAATCCATTTTTTAATTGAAAATGGCAAAATTGTTAATAGTTTGTAGAGTTAGAATAATTATTTTATAAAACAGAAAATGGTTTTGGATTACTTATTCAAATTCAAGTACTTTTCATGTTGGAAGTTTTCTCAAATTTATTCAAATATTCAAATGTTTGTAGAGTTAATCCATTTGTGAGTAAGTATTTGAAAAAACAGAGAAAACAGCGCGCGGGCACATTTTTTGGCCCAGCGCGCGCAAATTTTGGTCCCATTAGTCGCGGCCCGTACCACCAGCCGCGACTAAAGCCTGCGATGCGCGCGCGATCTGAAACCGCCCCCCCCCCCCCTTAGTCGCGGGGCGTGGCTCAACCCGCGACTAAAGATCCCTTTTGGTCCCGGTCGGTTCCACGCCCCGCGACTAAAGCCTGCGATGCGCGCGCGATCTGAAACCGCCCCCCACCCCCGCCTTTAGTCGCGGGGCGTGGCTCAACCCGCGACTAAAGATCCCCTTTTGGTCCCGGTCGGTTCCACGCCCCGCGACTAAAAGGGTGTGTATATAAAAGCTGCGTCTCCCGGTGCGTGGCTCAGACCGCGACACCGGAGGCCATTTGCGACATAGCGCCGTCAGGCTGCCGAATTTTTCCACCGCCACCGTCGCCTCCTGCCGCCGGCCGCTGTCCTCCGCCGTGTCCGCCGCCACGCGCCCGACGCCTCCGTCCCCGCGCGCCCGTCGCCCGCCGTCCTCCGCGCCCTCCGTCCCCGTGCGCCCTCTGTCCCCGCGCGCCCGTCGCCTCCTCCGCCGCCTGAGCGCGCCGTCCTCCGCGCCCGCCGCGCGCCGTCGCCTCCTCCGCCGCCCGAGCCCGCGCGCCCGTCGCCCGCCGTCCCCGACGCCTCCGTCCCCGCGCGCCGCCGCCGCCCGAGCCCGCCGTCCTCCGCGCCCGCCGCTCAAGCCTTCCTCCGGTCCCGAGCCCGCCGCCATACGTCCTCCGCGCCGGCGCCGCTCTGTTTAGGTTAGTTCTTTTTATCAGTTAATTAGGTACATTTTTAGGTTAGTTTAAATTTAGATCAGTTAATTAGGTAGATTTTTAGGGTAGTTTAATTTTAGGTTAAATTTTAGATTAGTTAGATTGGTATTTAGAATTTTTGCTAAGTTAAATTGGTACTTTACAAATTTTACTAAGTTAAATTGGTATTTTAGAAATTTTGCTAAGTTAAATTGGTATTACTTTTTTTTAGTGTAGAAATAGAAATTTCGCTAAATTAAATTGGTATTACTTTTTTTAGCGTAGAAATAGAAATTTTGCTAAGTTAAATTGGTACTTTAGAAATTTTGCTAAGTTAAATTGGTATTACTTTTTTAATTAGTGTAGAAATAGAAATTTTGCTAAGTTAAATTGGTACTTTAGAAATTTTGCTAAGTATTGGTATTACTTTTTAAGTGTACAAATATAAATTTTGACTTAGGTGTTTTTAGTTTATTGTTCTCGGCGACGATGTCCCTGTTGGATCAGAGGGGCGATGTGCGGGACTGGGCTCCGCCGGGCTGGCACTCTCCTGTTGTATTAGTGATATTATTCACGATGTTTTATGTTTAAAAAATAATGGACCCGAGCTATGTAACTGGATTATTCTAGATGTATTTGTGATATTATTCGTGGTGTATTTTTATGTACTATTTGTATGTAGTATTATTTTAGTAGTATTTTATGTACTAGTAGCATATTGTATGCGATAATGATATTGTGTGCATTTTGCAGAAACTATGGATCCACCTAGTCCGATCCGCAGAGACCTAAGACAAGAAGAAATTCTCGAGGACATAATCCACAACGCCACCGGTGCTGATCCACCCGAATCTCCCTCGATGTATCTGAACCCATCCGGTGAGGGTGAAGAGGTCGACCAAAATGAGGGGGAAGCCGACGCCTCTGATGATGGAGAAGGCGACGGCTCCGATGATGGACCCTTAACGAAGTCCGGCAAGGTATATATATGAAGTCCGATGGTCAGTAGATGCATTAATTGAGTTGTATATATATGAATTGACGAATGTTTCTTCTCTTAGGCCTCCACATCGAGCAAATGTTCCAAACGAGGCCCGGCCAAAAAGTTGGCCGCATCTGCGCATTATACAATTACGAAGATATCACCAGTGGGCGAACCGTTGGAACCCATAAAGGTTGCAAAGAAATTTGTAAAACAATGCGGAGTTATGGTTAGGGATCGCGTCCCCATCACCGTTCGAGAGTGGAATAAGCCCAAAGGGGTGGAAGATAATGAGTATGTCGCCGAAAGGTACAAAGATGGTCTTTGGAATGACCTCATGGCACATTTCACCCTCCCAGAATGTGAGGAAGAGGACGACACAGCTGCATTGAGGGACAAAGTCAAGGTGTTCACTCTTAAGAAGATGGCCGAACTATTCCGGCAGTGGAAGAAAACATTATGGCAAGAGTATCAGAAGACCAATAGTGCTCCAAAATTCGAGGGCTATCTAGTGAAGCAGAAGGCTTACTGGGATGCATTTGTGAAGTACAAGAAGTCAGAAGATGCTACGGAAAAGTCAACACGAGCCAAGACAAATGCTGCGAAAAAGAAATATCACCATAAGCTCGGGACAGGGGGCTACGCGACTGCCATGCCAAAGTGGGATAAAATAGAGGAAGCGCTGCTTGCTAAAGGGATCGTTCCAGAACCAATTCGCGACGAATGGGAACTGAGGGCACGAAATTTTTTCCTTGCGCATGGGAGTGAGTATGACATGGAGACAGGGGATCTTATTTGCAGTGAGGGGATAAGGGTACCCAGGGAGACATGGCTGAAAGTGGTGAAAGAAATTAAAGAGGGGAAAACAAAGTTCCGTGCTGATAGAGAGAAAGACTTGCTGACAAAGGTCCTCGGGAATCCAGAAAAAGGAGGACGAACACGAGGCTTTGGCCCTAGTTATCCCTGGGAGATTGAGTTTCCCAAAGACAAAGATACTTATAGAAGCCGATCGAGAGCAAAGAAGCGACGGGAGGAGGAGGAGGAAGACAAGTTCAACCAGTTGCTAGCAAGAATTGACAAGCAGCAGCAGCAGATTGACGAACTTAGAGGAGAGCGCCCGCAAGATCCTGCACTCGATATTACCGCCGGCCCATCTCTGCGGAGAAGCAGCGTGGCTGAATCGGAGGTCCCGTCTGACGGTGCACGGATGATAGATGGCGGTCCCGGCTACCCCGTGGATGGAATCAAGGAGCAGATACCTTGTGAGCTCCATCAGAAGGTGAAGAACATATCCCTGAAGGTGGCGGTCGGAACTGCTTTACCTTGTCCACCTGAGGCACGTTGGCATGGCCGTGAGATTCCAGCTGGCTATGCTAAAGTCGGGGTGGATGAAATCGTAAAGGGGTTTGACTCAATGGAGCTTGACATCCATGGACCTGAAGGTGAGAAGACACTCGGAGAAGTACTGGGTGGTATCATTCTATGGGACAAGAACAACATCAAGCTTCCAGGCTCGGCGCCAAGTCCAACACCGCCTCCGAGTCGTCGCAGGTCACCATCACCTACAAGAAGCCCACCCCAAGACTATGATCAACACAGCGCGAGTCCATCTCGATCTCCGCCGCCGGACTTTGGCCGGCCGTCTTCGCCGCCGCCTTTGCCAGCTAAGGACAATAAGCGGAAGCGTGTTTCGTCGCTGAGTACTAAACGACGCAGCAGCCCAAAACGAAAAAGGTCACCCCATCCAAGAGTACCTCATAAGAATCTTCCCATCAGAACTTACGATCGTACTGACGAGGAAATCGCAGCGATCGCAAAGGCTGATAAAGATGCGCATTTTGCAAAGAAGAAAACAGAGCCCACCCCGGTATACACTGAGAAGCACAAATCAAGTAAAAGTGCAAGCGGGAGCAAAGCAAGTGAAAGTGCAAGCGGGAGCAAAGCAAGTAAAAGTGCAAGCGGGAGACGAAGGGACGTTCCCCAGCTCGGAGAACAGGCCAAACAATCGATCCCACCCCTCAAGGTGTTATCCAAAGACGTTCCTCAGGCACAGCAGCAGGATTTGGTAGAAGCTGCAAAGTTGGCGGCCGCTATGGGTGTGACTGTTGCTGAACTGTTAGGTTCCCAAGACGACAAGTTACCCATGGCTGATGTAGCCCCTACATATGTCCCAGGGAAGCCTTTGGTCAGCGAACAGAAGTTGAAACAACTGCCAACACAAATGCGAAATTTGCATCAATGGTACTTGAGAGAGGTAAAGGGGGACAGAATAATGATCGTGGCGAAAGTCCCAGCAGAGTACTTCTTCCGACCCGAAGAGGTCCATGTTGACTTTTCAGAACTCTTCCAGTTATTCAATTTGGACGCCCTCGACAAATCTCTCATGAGTTGCTATTGTCTGTAAGTTGTTGAATTCATTGTCTACATATAACTTGTTCAGTTCATTGCATTTGTAATTATTCTCATTATATATATCCTTTTGTACTCTATATTATGCAGAATGAAGATACAGTCTTGTAAAAGAAAGGTCTATAGTGTTGGGTTCATTGACCCAGATAAAGTACATATAGAAACGCTAACGACGAAACCCGACGAGACGGCGGGAAACCTTCTAAGGTTTCTAACAGAGCAACATTACTGTGACCACATATTGTTTCCTTACAACTTCGAGTAAGAGTGTTACTGTCTTGTACACACTAATTTTTACTTACTCGATGTTAAGTGTAATTGATGAGTTACTGACGTATATATAAACGGGTGCAGCTTTCACTGGATTCTGCTAGACATACGAGTTGATAAGGGAATAGTTGATGTCATGGACCCATTAAAGAGAAACCTGGAAGAGTTCCGCAACATGCAGGACATGCTCCAGAGGTAATATTCGCGCTATATCGGTCTCTTTCGTTGATTTCATGAGATATCAGGTAATGAATTAACTCATTCATTAATTCATTTTCTTTGCCGGGCAGGGTTTGGAACCGATTCAAGAGTGTGGTGAAGGGTTCCTTTAGTGAGAAGCTGACGTTTACTCCGGTCTCGGTAAGTAGTACGAGATATGACCGCGCATCTCTTTACTTCTAGTTTCAATACAGTTATTATTTTGATGCTAGATTATTATTTTGATTGAATTCTATTCTCGTAAAGTGCGCGAGGCAGCCATCGGGGACGCATCTATGTGGATACTACGTTTGCGAGTTTATTCGCATGTTTACCACTGAGCACAAAGATTATAGAGTCGACGTAAGAAATACGTTCACAACATTATTTTATTACCTCACTTTTTGTTATCATGATTGATGTTCATATTGATCTCCCTTTCTTATATAGTTTGAGAGAATGCGGGAAAAGGTCCTACCGGAGCAACGCGTAATAGCAATTGCAGAGGACCTGGCGGGACTTTTGCTGAAAGAGATGGTAGACGACGCCGGAGAATTTAGTGTGAACAATAGGCGCAACCGATGATGCCGGGCCGTGTAATCGAATAGACGGGCTTAGTCCCGGTAATTGTGATCTCCATGTAACTATCAAAGTTGTATATATTTGTATGCTCGATCGTGTACGGTATGTGGTAGCGTAGAAATATATGAAAACTATTTTGAAATGAAGAAAATAAATGAATAAAATAAAACAAAATGAATTCTCTGCCGCGGCACAGAAAGTGCCCAAATTTCTGCCGCGGCAGAGAATTAGTAAACCCTAAACCCTAACCAAAATGAACTCTCTGCCGCGGCACAAAAAGTGCCCAAATTTCTGCCGCGGCAGATAACCATTAGTCGCGGCCCGTTATACGAACCGCGACTAAAGGTTCTGCCCCTAGCACGCCCAGGATGAGGACCATTTGTCCCGGCTGGTGACAGGTCCGCGACTAATGGTTGGACCATTAGTCCCGCCTCCGCTGTCGCGGTTGGCCAACCGCGACAAATGGCCCTCACGGCCCGGGACAATAGGTCCAGTCTCCACTAGTGACTGTTGGGGATATGCCGACGTACCAGGGTGGCCCATAGTGGTGGTAAGTCGAATCCGGCTTACCGGACGGCCCAGTACGATGAAGCGCAGGAAGACTATCTGGCTAAGGGAAGGTTCCAGAAGGCGGCCTGCATTATAGTCGACTTAGCTCCCAAGGCAAGGCCCAAGTCGGATTAGAGTTGAACTCTGTAACTTAGTCGGTTAGCTTTATTCCTGCAAGTACTAGGTCCGGATATCTTTATAAGCCGGTCTAAGGGACAGCTCAAGGCACGTTCTAACTTTCATTGTAATCGGCTTTTGTTGACTTATAGTGAATTATAGCAGCACGTAGGGTTTCACCACCGTTGCGAGATCCGAATCTGGGTAAACTCGTGCTTATCCCGTCACCGGAATCACCTACATTTACTATACCCAACTCTCTACCTAGCCGGATGGCATCCCTGTCTAGCCTAGATTCGACAATACCACTACAGGAGATAGGGGATGACATCATGATTCATGACATGACTTGACAGCAAGTTCCGCGAGAATGAGAGATGGTGAATACGCCAAAATAGCCATCTGTTTCCTAGTGTCCTGTCAGAAATGTGATCATGGCTTAGGGGATGATGCCATGATATACACATGCTTGCTTATCTATGTATCATTCAGTATAAAAATCTGCGGAGATCCGTCTTTATTCTCGTCAAGTTTTTTCCACCCCCATCCCACACCGAGACAAGTTCATACTGCATTCCAGTTCTCCTGACATAGCAGTGCGAACCTGAGACACACTACGTCTACGTGGAAGAGATTGGTTTAAGCAGGAAGTTCGTGATGCCTTCTTCAAGCTGGATCAACTTGCATTGCCGTGCGACGATCCCTCTGCGCGACCCGCCGCTTCCAACATCCTCCGCCGGGCTCCCGTCGTCGCCGTCCGACCAGGGATTGTCCATGAGCTCGGCGCCCCACCACCACCACCACCACCACCAACAGCAGCAGCACGACTGGCCGCACGAGGAGTACTACGCCCTCGAGAACCTGTTCGGCATGGCGCAGTTCGACCTGCCTCCTTTGGGAACGCTCCCGCCAGCGACGACTACCGCAAACAGGAGGCCGTCCCGGTCGTCGACGAGCAGCCAACTATTGCGGCAGCTCGATCCGCTGATGCTCCATGCGGATCAGTCGTCGTCGTCGTCGTCCGTGAGGACGTTCCGCGTCCGGCCGCAGCGGGAGGACGCCGCCAAGCTCCCGATGCCGGTGGCTCCAGCGGCAGAGCACCAAGAACGAGCGCATCATCACCATGGGCTGGTCGCGAAGGCCGAGACTCTCCCGGTAAAGGAGGCGCCGAGCAGCAGCCTGGAGAACCAGATGGAGAGCCACCTGCCCGCGAGGAGCTGCGTCGGCGCGCCGGACGCCGGCACCAGCAGCACCAACGATGAGCCACCAGCAGCGCGGCGGCCGAGCAAGACGCGGATCCGGTGGACGGAGGACCTGCACGAGCGGTTCGTCGATTGCGTGAACCAGCTCGGCGGCGCAGACAGTGCGTGCTGTTCTTTCTTCTCCATTCCTTGATCCGATGTTTTTCCTCTTCTTCTCATGTCTGCTTTCTTAAAGCAGCGCATTCGTTGCCTTTTCTCTAAAATCTCATGTTGTACTACGTATGCAATGCAGATGCGACGCCGAAGGGGATCCGGAAGCTGATGAACTCGGACGGCCTCACCATCTACCACGTCAAGAGCCATCTTCAGGTGCACTGTTTTTCCTGGTTTTAGTCCACCAAAGTTGAGTTGTATTCATGGGATCCTCTTCTTCGTCGACAGAAATACCGTACGAGGAGGTGCATGATGATGCCATTGCCACAACCATCCTCACCGTCCGAAGGTACAGAACATGTAGTACGGCTGAATTTCATTCGCTTATCTAATTAATACTGACTTGCATTTGCACTTGTCAGTTAACTATGCTTCGTATCATTCATAGAAAAAATAATCAACATGTGCTCATTTATCCTGTTGTGGAATGGCAGGGCGACAGCACGAGAAATGGGGCGACACGCACAATCCGGAACTGAAAATGTATCACTACTCATCCCATGTCGCCATCTTGACCCATACGATGTGCTCATCATGTGTCATGCCTAACATATAGTATATTTTTTCTGGCAGTGGGATGCACATGCACATCGCGGAAGCACTTCGCCTCCAGCTCCACATGCAGCGACGCCTCTACGACCAGCTCGAGGTACCATCTCAAAAGATAAAACAAAATTAAGCCTCAAAGAAAAAGATAATTAGGCTCCAGGCCCACTTGCCAGTGGTGTGTCTAACATTGTTGTCCCCGCCTGTTGGTTTGTTCAGATGCAGCGGAGCCTGCAGGTGAGGATCGAGGAGCAGGGCAACAGGCTGCAGAAGATGATCGAGGACCAGCACAAGGCCAGCGGCAACGACGCGCCTCGGTCATTGCCGGTCCCCGACGAAAACGTCGTCTTACCTGCGGCGACCGCCGAGCAGGATGACGCCGTGTTCGTCGACATCGTCGACGACGAAATAATGCAGCTGATGTCCGTCGATAGCGCCAGCTACGACGACTGAGTTTTATAAATGTCCATGCAAGTTTCAACTTAAAAAGTTTGTCGGGAGGCATTGGGGCTGTTATTCGAGATGACACCGGCAGGTTTATTGCAGCCTGCAACAATACTATATCGCACTCCATTGATGGTTATACTATGGAAACTAAAGTTGTGAATAGGGGTATTGCCTTGGCTAATGAGATTGGATGCTCAAAAATCATTATCCAGTCTGAGTTTTTGAACAAGGAAAGGGAAGCTGCATTATAACAAACAAGGTGGCAGGTACAAAATTACACAGAGGTCGTTTTCATCACTTGCCATAATAAACCAGCTATTTGAAGATAAGACCTCCGTTCTTACAAAATGACCCTTAGGACAAAAATGGGGAACGCAATCAAGTCCCCGGGCCACTCCACCATAGATCCCCGGTGACCTCCAGGCAGTGATGCCGAGAACAGCGAGGCAGATGCGATCAAGCAATCAATTCCGGCGATGAACTTTTGACACTGGCCAGCTTGAAGTCCCCGGGGATGCACCACTTGGTGACGACAAGCCATCGAGCTCCAGTGCAAAGTTCCGAAGACCTCCGCGAAGGAGGAGAAGATGAGGCCGCCATTCCGGCCGAAGATAGTGGAGACGAACTTGTTCTCCACTTGATTTGCTCGAGGCTGCAGCACGATCGACGACCACCTTTCTGAAAAGGACAGAGAGCAAACACACCTCTTCCACCCCTCACCTCCATGGCCGGACAGAGGAAGGAGCGTCAGCTTTCCGCTTGCAGCAAGGCAGTACCTGAGCTTATTGAAGGAGCAGCAGACAAAGATTGACGGGAAGGAACTCCACCATGGAGCTCCAAGCAGCGGCAAGTTTGCCCACCCCGGCGGCGTGCTCTCCTCGCCGCCAGGGTAACTGCTGGGCACTATCATCCAGAGGCCCCCCTTCTTCTTCCCCCCGCCACCTTGGCTGGCCGGAAGTAGGAGAGAAACCCATAAGCAGAGGATGCCAAGATGCTTATTGAAGAAGGCCGCCAACGATATGTACTCTCCGTCTCTCCTCTTCCTCAGAGGCTTGACGAAGTACAAGTCGCCGACGTGCTCGACGCCGCGCCGGAACGCCGGAGCCGCTGACCTTCGAGGCAGAGAAGACGGCAGAACGCCAGTCGCCACGAAGGACCATACGCCAAATGCAAGAAACCCTAACATACAACCTAGTCTACTGCTATACAAAGTGGGTCGGCACCCTAAACCATCTCCGCACCAACCAGAGCGAGCGCCGGCGGCGGGAGCGGCCGGATCTGGGGTTCACGGTGGCTGGAGCTCTAGAGAGGGGAGGAAGGAAGGGGTAAGGACGAAAATATTATCCAGTCTGATTGCTTCCAGGTTATTGAAACTCTACCATCTGAGGACGAGCGAGTAGCTCAGTGGCTGGGAACGGCAGTGGCCTTCCCACCCACCCAGGTTCGATCCCTTGGATCGTACGGGTGTCTCACCGGGTTTTATTCCCAAATATTTTCGGCAGCCTCCGTAGCGCGTTTCGTGCCACAACGATAGGAGTTCTTCTAAACGCGTGGTGTATAGTCTATAGTGTTAGGTTGATCTCTGAAAGGACACAGATGTCGCCTAGAGTGGGGGTGAATAGGCGATTTAAAATTATTACGGTTAAGGCTTGAATAAATGCGGAATAAAACTAACGTTTAATTTATCAAGCCAAAACCTAAACTAGCTAGGTTTACCTATGTGCACCAACAACTTATGCTAAGCAATATAATCAACTATATGATAGCAAGATATATAACTTCAAACTCTATGGCTATCACAAAGTAAATAGCATAAGTAAGAAACTCGGATATAGAAATACCGAGGCACTTGGAGACGATGATTTATCCCGAAGTTCACTTCCCAATGGAAGCTAGTCTCCGTTGGAGCGGCGCGGTGTTCACCAATGTGAAACACCGAGTAGCCTTGATATGGCACACTGTATCTCCGTTGTGTCGTACCACCAATATGGCGAGGCACTTGTCACTATGTTGCCGTTGAGGTTGACAACTAGAACCTTTACAAGGATGAAGCTCACTCCACAAGTTGGAGGGTCTTCACCAAATGCACCGAGCCGCCAAGACTTGATGCGCCAAGGCCGGGGCACACACCACAACTCAATTGGTGGCTCCCGGCAATGTCTTTGTAGCTACCAAAGCTCCGAGACGAACAAGGTTGAGTCACACTCCACAATTGGAGGCTCCCAACAAATCCCGTGAGCCACCAAGACTCCAAGAAAACAACCACCGTCTAGGGTACCAACATGCCCTAGAGGAACAAGCTATAGGGCACCAAAGCACCCAAGAGTAACAAGCTTCTCAACTTCACTTTCCACGAATCACCGTGGAGAACTCAAACCGATGCAACCGATGCAATGGCAAGAACACACTAAGTGGTCAAGTTCTTCCAACTCGAATCCAACCAAATCAACTAATGCTTGGGAGGGATTTGAGAGGAAGAACAAATGAGAAACACCAAGAAAACTCCAAAGATCTAGATCCAAAGTGTTCCCCTCACTTAGAGGAGAAATCGATCGGTGGAAACGCGGATCTAGACCTCCTCTCTCTTTTCCCTCAAAAACTAGCATGAATCGATAGCAAGCTCACAAGGATGTAAACAATGGGGAAAAATGAGCTCAAGAGTTGGAAGAAGGTTGGGGATGAAATGGGGAAGAAGACCCCTTAAAAAGGGAAGCCAAAATATGGCCGTTAGGCCACTTTTCGTGGCTGGACAGAGCAGCCCGGCCAGACCGGCCTGGCCCGGCCATCATGGCCGGCCTGGGAACTGAGATGGTCCGGCCATGCCCCGGCCAGGCTGGGCAGGTCCTTTCCCCCTTTTTTCTTTCTTTCTTTTCTTTTCTTTTTCTGTCTAGAAAACGTCCGATACCGGAAATGCAATAACTTTTGTATCCGGACTCCGTTTTCGATAATCTTGGACTCGTTGGAATCACCACAACAAGCACTACAAGATTATGCAGGAAAACATGATAGTCCAATAATATATTATAATAACAAATGAGGAAAGGTTAAACCTCTTTCTTGCAAACCGGAACCGTCATATCTTTTGCAAATGAAGTCCGGAAGAGGTGAAACCAATTTTGTTGGAAAGAGGATGATAGTAGCTATCCTTGGAAATATTTGAAAACAATTAAGAGATAAATTCTCAACACATGTATCTGTGGATAATTTCTCAAGGACAAACCGACAATATTTCTAATATCGAAAACGCAATGGAAGACGCGTATGAAACCGTTTTCGATGAGCTTGGCCTTGTCATGACAAGCACGACAAGCACCAAGACCACATCATGATAAGAGACAAATAAGAACCAATAAAGATGATGTCAATGATGCAAAGGTTTGAGCTCTCTACGACCGATACGCTAAAGCTCACTTGAGAGCCCCTCTTGATAGTACGGTTACCTATCCTAAAACCCGGTTTCCCAACTACACCGCGAGACCGGTAAAATAGAAACCCTATCAAGATCATACCTTTGCCTTGCGCATTCCACTTGAGCTAGATGATGGCGATCTTGATCTCCTCTCAAGTGGATCACCTTTCTTGATTACGCTCCGCTCGGTGAAGCCTCGCATATTGCTCCCCCATACACCAATATGGGAGAGGCACTCTTTCGCATATCTTCACTTGCCCTTATCTTTCTTGATTACGCTCCGCTCGGTGAAGCCTTGCATATTTCTCCCCCATACACCAATATGGGAGAGACACTCTTTCGCATATCTTCGCAAGCCCTTATCTTCTATGTTGATCAATTTGCACTTAGCCTTGATCAACATATAATCTTCTTCTTTTCGTCTCGACTCCAACATATGGAGTACAAGCATTCCATATGGACCAACACTGCAAATATAACTCAAAGCACACATTAGTCCATAGAGATTGTCATTAATTACCAAAAAACATATGGGGGCAACCATGCTCTTTCAATCTCCCCCATTTTGGTAATTGATGACAATCCCTTTTAAGAGGGTTTATATAATGAATTTAACAACCTTGCAAGACGAACACGCAAGGATGCATGAGCATGAAAGGCAAATGCTTAAGAATCAAACTAAAGCATAAAGCCAAATTCCTTAAACCCTCTAAACTTCTCCCCCATTGGCATCGATTGCCGAAATGGGAAAAAATTGAAAGCCTTTGGAACGGCGGACAATGCGCCTGGCTTCGACTGGGTTCTCCGGCAGCCGCTGGTGCAGCATGTAAGCCAGATACGGGCTTGTCCACGTGGGCTCGACCAGCATTATCTCCATGAGCTCCTTCTCCGTGCTTGGCGGGTTGGCGGTGCTTGTTGTCGATGTAGAGGGTCCTGGCGGGGGCCGGACCTTGATTGAGTGCTGTGTGATGCACTCGAGGAAGACTCCGGGTGGCACCGGAGCTCGATCCGAACCTAGGTTGGCCAGGGCGTCAGCTTCTTCGTTGCTTTCGCGGCCGATGTGCCGCAGTTCGCAGCCGTCGAAGAGGCCTTCCAGTTGATTGTACAGCTCCCTGTAGGCTCACTGCTTCATGGTTTGCTGTACGACAAGGTAGGAGTCGCCGTAGATCATGAGGCGAGTGGCACCGCAGTTCTTGGCCATCCGCATGCCGTGGATCAGGGCTTCGTACTCTGCTTCGTTGTTGGAAGGTGTTGAGAATTTCATCTGCAGCACGTACTTCAGCTTGTCGCCTTTGGGTGAGATGAGCACGACTCCTGCTCCGGCTGAGTTGAACTTTTGGATCCATCGAAATACATTGTCCATGCATTGGACAAGTCGGGCTCATCAGGCAGTTGTGCTTCTATCCACTCTGTGGTAAACTCTGGGAGGACCTGGGCCTTGATTGCCTTCGGGTGTACATACTTCAACCCCCATGGCCCTAACTCGACAACCCACTTGGCGACTCTTCCTGTCGCGGCCGGGTTGGTGAGAATATCGGATAGGGCAGAGGAGCTTACCACCTTGATCGGGTGCTCAGAGAAATAGTGTACCACTTTTCTGGACGTCATGAAGACTCTGTATGCTAGCTTCTGATAGTGCGGGTACCGCTGCTTGGAATCAGTTAGCACCTCGCTGAGGTAATACACGGGTCGCTGAACAGGGTGGCTCTTTCCTTCTTCCTCCCGCTCGACTACGAGTACGGTACTAACCACTCTACTCGTGGCCGCCACATACAGGTACAGTGGCTCGTTCTCCTGTGGTGCCACCAGCACTGGAGGGGTTGTGAGGGTCTGTTTCAGTTTGTCGAATGCATCTTGTGCCTCCTCTGTCCACTCGAACTTGTCTGCCTTTTTCATCAGTTGGTAGAAGGGCAGGGCCTTTTCTCCCAACTTACTAATAACCGACTGAGCGCTGCGACTCTGCCGGCTAGGCGTTGTACTTCATGAAGCTTGGTCGGTGCAGGCATGTCGAGTATGCTCTGCACCTTCTCAGGGTTGGCTTCGATTCCTCTCGCAGAAACAAGATACCCCAGTAATTCTCCGGCTGGGACACAGAAGACGCACTTGTCTGGGTTTAACTTGATCTGGTACTTGTTTAGCGCATCGAAGACCTTGCGGAGGTCGTCGATGAGGCTGCCCTCTGTGCGGGTGGTGACGACTATGTCGTCGACGTAGACCTGGACGATCTGTCCTATGAGCTCCTTCAAGCAGGCCTGCATCGTGCGCTGGTATGTGGCTCCAGCGTTCTTCAACCCGAAGGGCATCATCTGGTAACAGAATACACCATGTGGTGTGATGAACGCCGTCTTCTCCTGATTCTCGACTTTCATCCTGATCTGCTGGTACCCGGAGTAGGCATCCAGGAAGGATAGGCGTGCGCAACCTGCAGTCGAATCGACGATCTGATCAATCCGCGGGAGCGGAAAGTGATCCTTGGGGCAGCATTTGTTGATGGCGGTGAAGTTGACGCACATGCAGAGTTTCTTCGTCTTCTTCTTCTCCACCAATACCGGGTTTGCTACCCACTCTGACTCCTTTATCTCTCGAATGAATCCGGCGTGAAGCAGCCGGTCAATCTCCTTGCTGATGGCATCTCTCCTTGGACCCGCGAAACGCCTCATGGTTTGCTTGACTGGTCTAGCGTCTTTGTATACACGTAAGGAGTGCTCGGCGAGTTCCCTTGGTATACCTGGCATGTCAGAAGGTTGCCAAGCGAATATCTTCCAATTCTCGCGCAGGAATTCGACGAGCGCGCTTTCCTATGCGCTAGTCAGGCTTGATGACACCCTGACTATCTTATCGGCGTCCGTCGGGTGTACCTGATGGGCCCTTGTGTTGTCGCTTGTGTTGAATGCCGAGTCCTTGGATGATTTCTTCCGTGGCGGGAACAGAGTCTTGTCGTTGTCGATTGCCATCATCTCCAGGTGCTCGTCCATCCCGAAGAACTCAGAAATCCTGCTGAACTCGCGGTCGCAGCTATCAGACCGGTCGAAATCGCCTTTCACTATGATGACACCCTTAGGTCCCGGCATCTTGAGCAGGAGGTAGGCGTAGTGGGGCACTGCCATGAACCTGGCAAAGGTCGGACGACCCAGTATGGCGTGATATTGCGACTTCCAGTCGACTACCTCGAAGTCGATTGCCTCTCGCTGGAAGTTTTCGGGTGTGCCGAATATAACCTCGAGTGTGATTGTTCCCATGGGCGTGACTGCTTGCCCTGGTACTATGCCGTGGAAAGTATTCGCTGATGGCGTCAGGTTGGACGTTGGCTTGTTCATTCTTCTGAGAGTGTCGGCGAAGATGATATTGATACCGCTGCCTCCATCCATGAACACCTTCTTCAAGGTGTACTCCCCGATCTGAGCTTCGACTACCAGAGCAGCGTGCCCGGGTCGTGGTATCGCCGGCGGGTGGTCCGCTCTGGAGAAAGTGATCGCTGTTTCTGAGCCTCTCAGGTAATCGGGTACTGCAGGTGGGTTGGTGAGTGCTTGGTAGACCTGGTGGGTGATGATTTTCTGGGTCCTGTTGGAAGGACGTTCCTTCTGTATCATGTTAATCTGCCCACGTGCTGCCGGGAACACGTTAGCAGGATCCTGCGGCTGTGGCTGTGGTTGCTGTTGCTGCTGCGGGTAGAAGGCCAGCGCTGCCTGCGCTGGGTTGGCGACTGGAGGAGCAGGCGGCGCCTGGAGAGCCAGCTGTGCGGCTGGCTGTGCCACGGGTGCCGCTTGGTTGTCATGCTGTCCGTTCTGAGGGACTATTCGCGCAAACGCCCTGTATATCTTACGCGCCTTTCTGCAGTCCTTCAATAGGTGGCGGGATCCCCACCTGCCTGTCTCCGGGTCCCTAAACATATGATGCTTGCAGGGTTGTTCTAACTCTTCTTCGTCAGTCAGTGGGCGTCTCCGCCACTCGCGCTTGCGACTTCCTTCACCACGGTAACTGCTTCCACCGCCCTGGTTGTACTGTCTTTCATCCTCACGGGGGGTTTCGAATCCCGCCGCTACTAACTCGATCGAGTCGTTGCCGACGTAACACGGCTTCTTCTTCAGGCGCCCTTCTCGCCAGTTGCTAGGTCCCGCTTCTTGTTTCGGAGATCGTGGTGCGTCACGGACCGAGTCTTCTCCATCTGCCCACTGGTTGGCTATCTGCATGAGCTCGATCATGTTACTCGGCCTAAGCCTACCAAACTCCTCACGGAGGTCGCGGCGGTAAACGCCGTGCATGAACGCGTCCATTACCCTGTCTTCTGAGGTGGCTCCGTCCATGGTGTTGCGAAGCAAAGTCCACCGCTGGATGTACGAGCGGAGTGGCTCGTCTCGACCCTGCTTGCATGCCTGGAGCTCAATGAGGGTTGTTGGCCTTGCGTATGTCCCCAGAAAGCTCTTCATGAAAGCGTTCCTAAACCCGTCCCAGGTGCTGAAAGCGTCCCTGGGTTGAGTGTTGAGCCACCTGCGTGCAGATCCTGTGAGCATCAACTGGATGTACTGCATGGCTGTAGTCGAAGTACCACCCTGACAGCTGCACGCGATGAGGTAGTCCTCCAGCCAGTCTCTTGGGTCTTGCTTCCCGTCATACTTGGGTGTCTCCGCTGTTAACTTGAAGCCTTTGGGCATCTTCGTGTCACGGATGTTGAAGCTGAAGCATGCGGCTCCGCGTGGCTCGAAGTCGTCGTCGTCGTCGTCGTTGGCCTGTGCACTTGCTGCTCGCATCCGTCGACTGCGGTCCACCCTTCTCTGTGTGACGATGTTGCGGACATCTTCGCCTGGCTGCGGCTGTCGCAGTCGAATTGGGGCTAGGTCTGCAAGTGGTGCAGGTTCACGATCGCGGCGGCCTCGATTCTCGTGCACCCTTTCTGCTGGTGCTGCCTTTGCCAGGACTTCCTCGACTTCCTTGAGGGATTGGATTTGTCGCCTATGAAGGCGAGCGTGGGCGTTACCCTCCGGTGGCTGTGTTAGTCGCAGGTAGGTTTCGACTGCCATGAGGGCCGAAGCGGGTGTTTTGGGGACGGGGATTCCGTCCGCATCCTCCGTCATGAACGACGACTCCAGATTGCGAGTGAGGTGGACGCGATCAGCCTCTGGCACCCGCGGCATGCGAGCCCTGTGACGTCCTCCTTGTGTGACTTCTTCCGAACCAGCCATGAACGAGTGCGCTGCCCTCCTGGCACTCGACGCGTCAGCTTGTTCTTTGCGCCGGATCAGATCAGCCTTCTCTAGGCGGACTCGCTCGGACTCCTTCCAAAGCAGGTATTGGACCGCCAGTTGGTCTTCTCGGGGTTCATCTGGTGAAGGGAATGTGCCTTCGTCCACGTGCTTCATGGCCTTGATCGCCATCTCCCGGGTGATGGTGAGTTTTGTCACCCTGTCCGGCATGGTCACCTCCAGCGGGTATGCGGGTTCCCCGCCGTTGGGTCGTGCTGGGCCGGTCATATAAACTTGCGCGGGGTAAACCCGTCGAGTGGGGCTGATGCTCCCAGTCCTGCTTCCTTCGTCCGAGCTATGCTCAGAGTCGAAGATCACAGCAACGTGGCGGGTGCCACGGCCGCTACTACTGGCGACTCCGCGATGCGGAGGCGCGGCTGGCGTAGTCGAAATCGGTGTAGGTCTTGGCGCGGACAAGAAGGTCGGAGTAGACTTGTTTCGCGCTGGGGTTGCAGTAGATGCGATTTTTCTGGCAACCGCAGGTGTGGTCACCGCAGTCGCCGTTGACGCAATCGTAGGTGGTGCTGACGCAGTCGGAGTAGACGCGATTTTCACGGCAGTCAACGATGCGATCGCCGTGGCCATAGTAGATGCGATCTTCGCGGCGGGTGGTGCCGCGGTCGGCGCAGTCGATGTAGATGCAGGCGCATCCGTCGCGCGCAACGTGGCCAGCATGGGCCGGAGCGTTCCACGACTGTCCACCAGATAGCGTAGACTACCGAAGGTAATCCACGTGCTCTGCTGCAGCTCAGCGTACGCCGGGAGATCCGCCGGCGAGTGCTGGACAAACTCGAGGAAGCCGGTGTAGATCGACTCCCTGGCGCTGATGCCGTTCTTCATTGCAGATGAGGCCGGCGCAACCATGACTCCAACGATCTGTTCTTCCCACAGACGGCGCCAATTGTCGAGGTTGGGGCTCGGCAATTCCCAAGGTTAGGTACCCCGGGTTGATTGAGGGGAAGAGAGGATGAATGTTGTTGATTACGACGGCTAACAGGGGGCGAATTTACCCAGGTTCGGCCCCTCGAGATGAGGTAAAGACCTACTCCTGCTTGTCTGATATTATCGAGGTGGCTACAATGGCGAGATGGCAATCTCGCTAGGGTTTGCCTGTGTGTTTCTTGCCCTAGGTGGCGCACCCTCCTGGCCTTTATATCACAGGCCAGGTCTCGGGTGGACGGTGCGGATTGCACATTACAAGATAGGGAAAGTCTCATCACCGATCTAACCGGCTACTTGGGCCTCACGGTGCACTTCATGGGCTTCAATGGGCTTCCCTTGGCGTGACCCAGGTACCACCACCGTGGGGTACCCGAAAGGTAGCCCCACGACAGTGTGCATTTCTCAAGATATGAGTGAAATCAAATGCACATATCCATTGACGAGTAATAGAGGAAATCAAACTATATTGAGGATCCATAGATTGCAAAAGGATGAAATCATTCTAAACATCTCCACAGATGAGAAAAGCAATCGAGAAGATCCTAAACGAGAGTTCTAAATAAAAATAGAGAAGCTCCCCAATGTTCATGCACTATTGAGGAGTGCACAAATATGGAATCCTCACTCACCCAAAATTATCTAGAACACTCACCAAGTGCAAGGATGTAAAAATTAGAGCAAAACAAAGCACTTGCACCAACGATGTGATTGAGCCATAAGGAGATACCAATTAAAAGAAACTATCAAGAAGGGCCCAACCAAGAGTATGTGTGTGTGACAAGACAATTAATTTGGTAAGACACATAGTCTTAACCAAATGGAAATAAGTTATATATTACGTATTGACACACACAACTTTACAAAGAAGATTTTTCAAAAAGAATATGTTCACAAACTCAAGGATACCAATCTTTAAAAAATCAACATAGGATAGGCCCAACCGAGATAAAGGGAAGATATTTAAAGGAATATGTTCACAAGCTTAGGGATACCAATTGGAAACTAAAACCAATTGAAAATGCCAAAAGCTAGTGAGGGCATTTAGCCTATAAAAATCAACATGCTCACCAAGGTAAGCATGAAGACAAAGATCCTCACAAATACATGAGTGTGCGAAGATACCAATAAAGAAATGAGACAAGCACTCATGAGACAAAATTGGAGCCACCAAAGAATTATAGATAAAAACAAGGTAGCTCAAAAAAAATAGGATACCAACTAAAAGGTGACCTCTCTCATATGTATAGGTTTCTAAGTAGACAAATCATTGATGATTTACATCCACAAAGAAACTTGCACATATGAGATGGTTGATAAAGTGGAAACCATGGTATCCAAAAGGGAAGTCATGAATATACAAAAGAGATTATTGCTTAAAAGCATAGCACATAGCTCAAATTTATCTCATTGTATATAAATGAACTTCAAAAATATCAAAGTCATCACACAAATCACTAAGGGAACAAGAGATAGTGGAGATGCTTTGAGATAGGCAACAAGTATCACTAAGAAATAATACCAATTGAATAAAAGGTTTTTGCAATTTCAACACAAATATCACAAAGATATACCAAGTGAAGAAAAAGACCAAAACCACAACAATTGCACATAAAAGCTTTCATGCCAAGAAGTAACCTACACAAGGTTGAGACTAGAAAAGTATGCATGAGGTAGATACTTGTTACCGAGATACATTGACGATGAAGAAGATGAGAGTTTGTTTATCATCAAAGCTTGACTCCAATAATCACACGGTGAGAACACCTTCCTTATGAATGAGGCAAGCATCCAATGTATCTCCATTGTACCTAAAACAAAATTCAAGCACAAAATGGTTCCCAAACTCATTGGGTCCCATAGTAGTTAGATAAACTACAATATATAGGAAACACTCCGCATAAATATGTGCATATAGATATGAAATTGAATTTCATGCACATCTTAGCCGATTTAGGATTTGGTGGAGTATCCCCTATATATTGGAACTAAAAGACTAGCATGCCATAAAATATATATACTTGTACATATGCATGCATAGAGTCATGAGAACCAAGAGAGATACACTTTGGACAAAAACACCAAGTAAACCAAGAAGATAGCACACAAAGGTGTGACACAAAAAGGTTGTCCAAATTATATCAAAATCCAAATCAACACATGATTGAGGAAAAATCAAATCAACATATGATTGATTCCAAAACACATCAACACATGAAGTGTGATATCAATAGGAATCAAATCAAACAACACATAAGAGATAAGACACCAATTGAAAATAAGATACCACTAGGAGAAAAGATACCAAGAAGAGGATAATACTTGACCGGAATCAAGTAAATTAACATAAAGCAATAAGGTATCAAAATTCCCACAGTAAATATCAATTGAGACAAATATCTATGAGGAGATATTAAATTCCAATTAATATCAATTGACGGTACCTAGGCAAGGACAATGAGCATATAAGATAAAAGAAAGAGACATGCTCAAAGGATTTTCTCATTCTATAGGATAAACATAAAACAAGAAATGAGAAAGCAAGACTCCCAAGAGAGAGCAAGGTTACACCAAATAAACCAAACACCCTCTACACTTTTCATGATGGCACAAAGCATCAAGAGAAAAAGATTTGTCTTCCATAAACACATATGATAGAAATCAAATGCCAATTTAAAGGATCAAATATTGATAGATTGGATAGTGTTCTAAATAAAAGGAATGCTCCCCCAAGATTCATGCATTATTTTTGATATTTGCATTTGAATACAAAATGCACGCACAAGAGATCATTACTCTTCATATTTTATTTACAACACTAAACATTACCAATTGAAAATTAGGATCCATGCAAGAGGCAAGGAAGGCAATGGGAGTCAAAATAAATATTTTGGCAAGAGATGAGGCAAATAAAAGTCAATGCCAATGTAAGGATAATCAAAAATATTCTATCACAAACATAAATATGGATTGTCCAAGGACAATGACCATTTGGAATTATTTTCCCGGTGATAGAGGTATCAACGAATATCCTCACAAGATAAACATATGGCAAGAGATAAGAAATAAAACACCATATTTTAATAAAGTTTGTTGGTAGTTCCAACTATTCAAACCAACCGGCAAGGCCATGGTTAGAATAATATGGAACAAATGGTTTCTCAAATAATATATGGAAGTGCATATTAGAGAAAAACCACACCAACCAAACTCACACAAACAAGAGCCAAAGGATAACCAAAATGAAAAATTTGAACTTGTTTGAGAAAACATGCCACATAGGAATAAGATAATTTACAATATCAAATCTAAGTGGCAAACCTCAAATGTTCACATTGTGTGGGATTGTAATATGCACATAGCTTATTACTCCCCACAATGTGATAATTCATTTTATCGAAGCAAGCGGTAAACAAAACCAACTAGAGAAATTAATGGACATTGTAGAATTTGAATTTCTCATGAATATGACATACCACATAGTAACTAGATAATATTGAAATATCAATACTAGGTGGTGTGCCTCATGCACACACATTTTTAGGTTAGTGAAGTGCACAAAGCATATCACTCCCCCAAAATGGGATAGTCCATTAATCTCTCAAAAGAGCCAATTGAAATCAACATAAGATTCAATAAAGACTCAACACAAAGTTTACACATATATGAAGCCCACATTAACATACACAAACTTGATTGCTCAAGGTAAGTAATAAGCACAACATATACAAGCACATGCTAGGAACAAAACTAACACATGCAAGGGAGCAAGCAACTTTCAATGTATATATAATTTAAATACAAGTTACCACAAGAAGGAGCATTGGATATGAGATAGATATGTGATAATCCAATTGGCTTGGCTTGATGAAATATAAACATGAAGATCCCTTAATTCTTCAAATGATAGCCAAGTCGCCAATGCCCTCCAACAACACCTATTGATAAAGTTTGAGCTAGTTGGTCCCCAACCAAGTTGGGTCCTAAAAGGTTAGTCACAATAGGCTTGGCAACCCAAATGGTCCTTTTCTTGACACCACTTTGAGTTCCCACATATTTGGCAAACACATTGCCAACCCTATCCTTCCTAAGAGAATAAACATCATCAATTATTATGGGGTTGGATAGGGTACCATTAGTGCATGAAGAAGCCAAGTGATCCTTCTCACGGCATAAGTAGCAACATCGACTCTTCTCTTTCTTCTTAATAGGCTTCCCAACTTGAGAAGCAATAACTTGAGTCTTCTTAGGAGGTGGCCCTTGTTCAACCCGAGATTGAGCATGAGATTGAACAATAGGCCGCTTCCCTAGTTGCTTCTCACTAAGAGGCTTCTTCTGAAGGGTCGCGGCATAGAAAACAAAAAAAATATCCTGCGCAAAGATAGCGGAATAAACCCAACATCTAGATCCGATCTACGAGAGGTTGGTAGCAAGAAGGAGATCGAATCTCACCCTCGAAGAAAACCGTGAGTGTTTTGTCGAGGCAGGGGTTGGCTAGTCGATCCCCGCAACTAGACTCGTCTAGTCGCGAGGAGATGTATTATCCAAGCGCCGCACGAGCAACGCCTTCGAGAGATCCACACGTACAGCTCGATGAAGACTCCACGTTCTTGATCCCGCAAGAGGTGGTGGAGAGGCTCGAGATCAACAGCACGACGACGGTGGCGTGGTGTGTATGGTGGAGATCCGACAGGGCTTCGCTAAGCAACTGCGGAGGAGGAGGAGGAGGAGAGGGGTGCGGCTAGAGGAGGAGGGGAAGGTGGCGGCTAGGGCACCAAGGGGGAGCTCCTTGGGTGCGGCAGCCCTCCCCTGCCCCCTCCTTATATAGGAGGACAGGGGGCTGCGCCCCACACCCTCCTAGGGCCGGCGGCAAGGGGAGGCTTGCCCCCCAAGCAAGCCCCCCTAGGGTTAGGGTTGCCCCCTCCCCACATGGGCCTTAAGCCCTTGCCGCATGGGCCCCTTGGGGCTGGGTGGTGCGGCTGGCCCTAGGCTAGTCCACCACTCCTTTATCCCATGTGGGCCCCATACTCCTATGGGCCCCACTTCTAGACCCCTCTAGAACCTTCTAGAACTTTTCGGTACTTTACCGATAAATTCCCGAACCTCCGGAAACCACTTTCCTTATATGAATCTTATTCTCCGGACCACTCCGGAACTTCTCGTGACGTCCGGGATCCTATCCGGGACTCCGAATCAATATTCTTTCTCACCATCATTTATCTCGAACCCTAACTACATCGAACGTTAAGTGTGTGACTCTGCGGGTTCGTGAATATGTCATATTAATAGCGGGACCGGGATGCCCATATTAATTCCTACATATTTGACGAAGTACTTTACCAGTCGAACCACAATGTCCGGGATTCAATTAATCCATATACGATTCCTTTTGTTTCACGATATATTACTTGTCCGAGCTTTAATCCACCGATATCTCCATTTCTGATTAATATCGTTCCGACAAGTTCTCTTTACTCGTTCCCATAGAATAGGATCCCTTATGACTAACCACTTAGTCATATGCTTGCAAGCGTTTGGATGCTATACTACCGAGAGGGCCCAGAGATATCTATCCAACTGTTGGACGAACAAATCCCAGTCTTGAAACATGCCACCCAACAACCTATCATCGGAGAACCTGAAAGCCACCTTTATAATCACCCAGTTATGAAGTGACGTTTGATGTGCACAAAGCACTCCTCCGATAAGCGGGAGTGATATAATCTCATGGTCTAAGGAAACTATATTTGACATCTATTTAATTTGAGTCTTGTCCATTATATCATCACCCATGATACAAACTTCGTTTATTAAGTGATTCACAAATCCATGGTTAGGAAACATCTAACCATCACTTAATCAAACGAACTAGTCATAAGAGGAAAGACTAGGGACAATTTACCGTTTATATTCCACACATGTATTTATTTCTACTTAATACAATTCTATCATGGATATAAACATTTATCATGAACGGGAAATATGATTATCAATAACCTTTATTATTGCCTCTTGGGCATATCTCCAACAGTCTCCCACTTGCACTAGAGTCAATAATCTAGTTTACATTTGTAGCAATCTAACACCCATGGCCTCTCGGTGTTGATCATGTTTTGCTCGTGGAAGAGGTTTAGTCAACGGGTCTGCCAGATTCAGATCCGTATGCGCCTTGCAAATCTCTATGTCACCATCCTTGACCTTCTCACGCAAATTGTGATAGCGGCGCTTAATATGCTTGGTATTCTTATGTGAAGTTGGGTCCTTGGCAAGAGCTATTGCACCTGTATTATCACAGTACAGGGCTAGAGGTCTTGACGCACTTGGAATGACGCTCAGCTCTGAGAGAACTCCTTCATCCAGACTGCTTCACTTGTTGCCGATGAGGCCACAACATACTCCGCTTCTGTTGAAGATTTCGCCACCACGCTCTGCTTGGAACTCCTCCAACTCACAGCGCCACCATTCAGAATAAACACATATCCGGACTGAGATTTAGAATCATCCGGATCTGTGTCCCAACTAGCATTGACGTAACTCCTTACGACGAGCTCTTGGTCACCTCCATACACGAGAAACATTTCCTTAGTTCTATTTAGATACTTAAGGATATTCTTGACAGCTGTCCAGTGTTCCACTCCTGGATCACTTTGGTACCTGCTAGTCAAACTTACAGCATGGCACACATCTGGTCTAGTACATAGCATGGCATACATGATAGAGCCTATCGCAGAGGCATAAGGAACATTGTTCATTATCTCTCTATCTTCTGCCGTAACA
Organism: Puccinellia tenuiflora; assembly: GCA_012064385.1. Classification (NCBI taxonomy): domain Eukaryota; kingdom Viridiplantae; phylum Streptophyta; class Magnoliopsida; order Poales; family Poaceae; genus Puccinellia; species Puccinellia tenuiflora. The sequence goes on along the minus strand of QRDG01000202.1, from coordinate 1,067,157 downwards.
GGACTCTGAGTCTTACTCAGAACCTTTCCTTGCAACATTGGTAAGAACCCCTTCTTTGAATTTTCCATTCTGAACTTCTTCAGAACCTTGTCAAGGTATGTACTTTGTGAAAGCCCTATTAGGCGCTTTGACCTATCCCTGTAGATCTTTATGCCTAAAATGTACGCCGCTTCACCAAGGTATTTCATTGAAAAACTCTTATTCAAATAAGACTTTACACTTTCAAGCAGTGTAACATCATTTCCAATCAATAATGTGGCATCCACATATAGTATTAGAAATGCAACTGAACTCCCACTCACTTTCTTGTAAATACAGGCTTCTCCATAAGTTTGGACAAATCCAAACCCTTTGATCACTTCATCAAACCGGAGATTCCAACTCTGCGATGCTTGCTTCAGTCCATAGATGGATCGCTGAAGTTTGCATACCTTGTTAGCATCCTTTGGATCAACAAAACCTTCGGGCTGCATCATCTACAACTCTTCCTTAATTTGACCATTAAGGAACGCGGTTTTCACATCCATTTGCCAGATTTCAGCATCGCTACGGGTGAGAATGTCTCATCGTAGTCAACTCCTTGAATTTGTCGGAAACCCTTTGCGACAAGTCGAGCTTTATACACGGTGACGTTTCCGTCAGCGGCTGTCTTTCTTTTGAATATCCATTTGTTCTCAACGGCCTTACGGTCGTTCGGTAAGTCCAGCAAAGTCCACACTTGGTTTCATACATGGATTCCATTTCGGATTTCATGGCTCCTAGCCATTTATCGGAGTCTGGGCTCATCATTGCTTCCTCATAATTCGCAGGTTCATCATTGTCTAACAACATGACACTCATGACGGGGTTGTACCGTTCAGGGGCAGTACATTCCCTCGTTGATCTGTGAGGTTCAATAGCAACTTTGACTGGAGCAGCATGATCAACATCATTTGCTCCTTCTTCAGGTGGCGATGGCTGTTCTGGAACAACTTCAGCTCTGCGCTACTCGGCATCTCAAGAACAGGTTCGATAACCTCGTCAAGCTCTATTTTCCTCCCACTCACTTCTTTCGAGAGAAACTCCTTCTCTAGAAAGGAACCATTCTTGGCAACGAAAATCCTGCCTTCGGTTCTGTGGTAGAAGGTATACCCAATTTTTTCCTTAGGGCATCCAATGAAGACGCATTTTTCCGATTTGGGTTCGAGCTTATCAGGTTGAAGCTTTTTCACATAAGCATCGCAACCCCAAACTTTGAGAAACGATAACTTTGGCTTCTTGCCAAACCATAACTCATATGGAGTCGTCTCAACGGATTTTGATGGAGCCCTATTTAAAGTGAATGCGGCTGTCTCTAATGCATAGCTCCAAAATGATAGTGGCAGATCTGTGTGAGACATCATAGATCACACCATATCCACTAAGGTTTGATTACGACGTTCAGACACACCATTACACTGTGGTGTTCCGGGTGGCGTGAGTTGTGAAACAATTCCACACGTCTTTAAATGCATGCCAAACTCGTAACTCAAATATTCGCCTCAATGATCGGATCGAAGAAACTTTATTTTCTTGTAACGATGATTCTCAACTTCACTCTGAAATTCTTTGAACTTTTCGAACGTTTCAGACTTGTGTTTCATTAAGTAAATATACCCATATCTACTCAAATCATTGGTGAAGGTCAAGAAGTAACGATATCCACCGCGTGCTGCAACACTCATCGGACGACACACATCGGTATGTATGACTTCCAACAAGTCTGTTGCTCTCTCCATCGTGCTGGAGAAGGGTGTTCGAGTCATCTTACCCATAAGGCATGGTTCGCAAGTTTGAAATGATTCAAAATCAAGTGAATCCAAAAGTCCATCAGAATGGAGTTTCTTCATGCGCTTTACACCAATGTGACCCAAACGGCAGTGCCACAAATATGCGGTATTATCATCATTCACTTTGCATCTTTTGGCATCAATGTTATGAACATGTGTATCACTACTATCGAGATCCAATGGAAATAAACCATTCCTCTCAAGTGCATGACCATAAAAGGTATTATCCATATAAATTGAAATACCAAAGTTTTCAGACTTAAATGAATAACCGTCTCGCAATAAACAAGATCCAGATACAATGTTCATGCTTAACGCAGGCACATAATAACAATTATTAAGGTTTAAAACTAATCCCGAAGGTAAATGCAGAGGGAGTGTGCCGATAGCGATGACTTCAACTTTTGATCCATTTCCAACGCGCATCGTCACCCTCGTCCCTTGCCAAGCGTCGACTATTCCGCAGCTCCTGTTTCGAGTTACATATATTAGCAACCGAACCAGTATCAAATACCCAGGTGCTACTACGATCACTTGTTAAATACACATCAATAACTTGTATATCATATATACCTTGTTTGACGGTGCCAGCCTTCTTGTCTGCCAGATATTTGGGGCTGTTCCGCTTCCAGTGACCAGTTCCTTTGCAGTAGAAGCACTCAGTATCAGACTTAGGGCCCTTCCTTGACTTCCTCGCAGGCACGGCAGCTCGCTTGCCGTCCTTCTTGAGGTGGTCTCTTTTGCCCTTTTTCTTGAAACTAGTGGTCTTGTTGACCATCAACACTTGATGCTCCTTCTTGATTTCCACTTCCGCGGTCTTTAACATCGCGAAGAGCTCAGGAAGAGTTTTCTACATTCCTTGCATGTTATAGTTCATCACAAAGCTTTTGTAGCTAGGTGGAAGTGACTGGAGAACACGGTCAATCCCCAACTCATTGGGAATCACAACACCCAGCTGCGCCAAGCAATCACCGTACCCAGACATCTTGAGCACGTGTTCACTGACGGAGTTGTTCTCTTCCATCATACAGCTAAAGAACTTAGAAGAGGCTTCATACCTCTCCACCTTGGCTTGAGTCTGAAACATAGCTTTCAGATCAACTATCATCTGATGAATGCCATGGTGCTCAAAACGCTTTTGAAGCTTAGGTCCTAAGCCGTACAACAGACCGCACTTAACTATCTCGTGGTCCTCAGAGCGGGCTGCCCAGATGTTCCTAACATCTTCAGCCGCTCCCTCTGCTGGAGCCTCACCTAGCGGTGCATCTAGGACATACAGTTTCTTGGCAGCTTTGAGGATAATCTTCAGATTCATAAACCAATCTGAGAAATTGCTTCCATCGTCTTTCAGCTTGTCTTTCTCTAGGAACGCGTTAAAATTCATGGTGATGTTGGGAAGGGCCATTGATCTACAACATTATTTGCAAGGTGTTTAGACTATGTTCATGATAGATTGTTCGTGAAATAATCTAATTATAAAACGAACTCCCACTAAACTCAACATCTCTCTGGTTGTTTAGTGGTACACGATCCAAAATCCACTACACCACAACCGATCATCACGTGAAGTGGTGCAGCTTCAAAAATGTGAACATCTCCATGTTGATCATATCATTCATATGACTCGTGTTTAGCCTTTCGGCTCTTGTGTTCCGAGGCCATGTCTGTATATGCTAGGCTCATCAACAAAACTGTAGTATTTCTGCATGTGCAAACTGGCTTGCACCCGTTGTATGTGAACGTAGAATCTATCACACCCGATCATCACGTGGTGCTTCAAAACGACGAACTTTGGCAACGGCGCATACTAGGGGAGAACACTTCTTGATATTAACGTGAGAGATCACCTTATCATGCTACCGTCGAGATTGTATCTAAGCATAAACCATAAGGTGCATAAAAGGATTAACATCACATGAAATTCAAAAATTGTGACATGGTATAGCCTTTTCCTTGTGCCTTTGATCTCCATCTCCAAGGCACCGGCATGATCTCCATCATCACCAGCTCGTGGCGCCATCACCATGATTGCCTCCACCAACTATTGCAACTACTACTATGGCTACCTTAGCAATAAAGTAAAGCAATTACATGGCGTTTTAAAGTGACACGCAGGTCATACAATAAATATGAGACAACCATAAGGCTCCTGCCGGTTGCCGTACTCATCGACATGCAAGTCGTGACAATTACAAAACATGATCATTGCATACAACACATAATCACATCTTGGGCTATACCACATCACAAACCCTGCAAAAACAAGTTAGACGTCCTCTACTTTGTTTATGCAATTTTTACGTGGCTTCTAATGGGTCATTAGATAGAACCGTTCTAATCTACGCAAAGCCACAACGGTGATAAAATAGTTGCTTATTTACTCATCCTTTTGAAAGGCCTTCCATTGAAAATTGCACCTTCACTAAAGCAAGAGAAACAGACACCCGCCAGCCACTTATGCAAAACAAGTTGCATGTCAGTCGTGGAACCGGTCTCTCGTGCGTGGACGAGTAAGGTTGGTCCGGGCCGCTTCAATCTCACAGTACCGCAAAGATGCAAAGTGCACGCTAGAAGGTAGCAACATAAATTATCAACGCCCACAACACTTGTGTCTAATCGCACCAACATCTACGAATAGATCTAGGCTCTGATACCACTGAAGGGTCGCAGCATAGAAAACAAAAAAAAATCCTACGCAAAGATAGCGGAATAAACCCAACATCTAGATCCGATCTACGAGAGGTTGGTAGCAAGAAGGAGATCGAATCTCACCCTCGAAGAAAACTGTGAGTGTTTTGTCGAGGCAGGGGTTGGCTAGTCGATCCCCACAACTAGACTCATCTAGTCGCGAGGAGATGTATTATCCAAGCGCCGCACGAGCAACGCCTCCGAGAGATCCACACGTACAGCTCGATGAAGACTCCACGTTCTTGATCCCGCAAGAGGTGGTGGAGAGGCTCGAGATCAACAGCACGATGACGGTGGCGTGGTGTGTATGGTGGAGATCCGATAGGGCTTCGCTAAGCAACTGCGGTGGAGGAGGAGGAGAGGGGTGCGGCTAGAGGAGGAGGGGAAGGTGGCGGCTAGGGCACCTTGGGGGGAGCTCCTTGGGTGCGGCAGCCCTCCCCTGCCCCCTCCTTATATAGGAGGCTAGGGGGGCTGCGCCCCACCCCCTCCTAGGGCCGGCGGCAAGGGGAGGCTTGCCCCCCAAGCAAGCCCCCCTAGGGTTAGGGTTGCCCCCTCCCCACATGGGCCTTAAGCACTTGCCGCATGGGCCCCTTGGGGCTGGGTGGTGCAGCTGGCCCTAGGCTAGTACACCACTCCTTTATCCCATGTGGGCCCCATACTCCTATGGGCCCCACTTCTAGACCCCTCTAGAACCTTCTAGAACTTTCCGGTACTTTACCGATAAATTCCCGAACCTCCGGAAACCACTTTCCTTATATGAATCTTATTCTCCGGACCACTCCGGAACTCCTCGTGACGTCCGGGATCCTATCCGGGACTCCGAATCAATATTCTTTCTCACCATCATTTATCTCGAACCCTAACTACATCGAACGTTAAGTGTGTGACTCTGCGGGTTCGTGAATATGTCATATTAATAGCGGGACCGGGATGCCCATATTAATTCCTACATATTTGACGAAGTACTTTACCAGTCGAACCACAATGTCCGGGATTCAATTAATCCATATACGATTCCTTTTGTTTCACGATATATTACTTGTCCGAGATTTCATCCACCGATATCTCCATATTTGATTAATCTTGTTACCGACAAGTTCTCTTTACTCGTTCCCATAGAATAGGATCCCTTATGACTAACCACTTAGTCATATGCTTGCAAGCATTTGGATGCTATACTACCGAGAGGGCCCAGAGATATCTATCCAACTGTTGGACGAACAAATCCCAGTCTTGAAACATGCCACCCAACAACCTATCATCGGAGAACCTGAAAGCCACCTTTATAATCACCCAGTTACGAAGTGACGTTTGATGTCCACAAAGCACTCCTCCGATAAGCGGGAGTGACATAATCTCATGGTCTAAGGAAACTATATTTGACATCTATTTAATTTGAGTCTTGTCCATTATATCATCACCCATGATACAAACTTCGTTTATTAAGTGATTCACAAATCCATGGTTAGGAAACATCTAACCATCACTTAATCAAACAAACTAGTCATAAGAGGAAAGACTAGGGACAATTTACTGTTTATATTCCACACATGTATTTGTTTCCGCTTAATACAATTCTAGCATGGATATAAACATTTATCATGAATGGGAAATATGATTATCAATAACCTTTATTATTGCCTCTTGGGCATATCTCCAACATCTTCTTCATTGGGCAATCCCTAACGTGGTGCCCTTCAACTTTGCACTTGAAGCAAACAATCTTGGCCGAATGATTGACTTGTTCCTGGCCCTTCTTATTGTTACTCTTGGACTTGTTCTTGATATTGGAGTTGAATCCAAGTCCACTCTTGTCATTGGGGGATTTTTGCACACTCAACATGTTGTCAAGTGTGGCTTTCCCTTTATGACGCTTCTCCACATCTTTCTTCAAAGAAGTGGCTTGTGCCTTGAGCTCGCCTCTTTTCTTTACATGGTTAGTGACAACACAAGAGCTAGAGGAGGTAGATGCATCATTGTTAGAGCAACAAGGCATAGAAAGTAATTCATCATAAGATGTACCAACATTGTGAGTGGATGAACTACGAGGACTAGCACGAGGCAATATAGCAATTTTATTAGAGGTTGTGCCATTGTCCACATGAGGTTCACTAGATATTACCTTGATAGTGATAGCCTCATGAGCTAACTTTAGACTAGCATGGGATGCTAGAAGATCATCATTAGAGCTAGAGAGATTTTCATGACTTTCTTCCAATTTCTCATACTTGCTAGTTAACAAATCAAGTTGAGCCCTTAGCTCAACATTCTCCTTTAAAATGGATGCTTCACAAGAAATAGAGTTAGTAGCACAAGCATCAACATTAATAGCAATGGGAGAACAAGTAGGAAGCTCTTTTAGAAATTGAGCTTGGAGTTGATCATAGGACTTAGTGACATGTGCAAGAGAATCTTCCAAGGACTTGACATCCTCTTCAAATTTCTTATTAGCCTCAAGGAGTCTAACAATTTCAACAACAAGCTCATCATTTTTTATTTTAAAATCATTAGCCACCTTGAGAGCTTTATCATGGGTTTTATTTACTTTAGATAACTCTAGAGTAAATGTCTCCTCAAGAGATTTCTTGGTGGTTTGTTCTTCTTCAAGAGCTTCCTTAAGATCTGCAATCGTGTTCGCATAACCACGTTCACGGCGAAGACTTTCATCTTCACGTGCTTCCAAATCATCTAATTCTTGCTTGTACCCAACAAAGGTAGTTATGAATTCTATGAAACTATCATGAGCATTTTTATTTTGAAGAGCACGTTCAACCATTCCACTCTTATTTATAAGGAAGTCAAAACTATTATCCTCATTTCATCATCAATTTCTTCATCATCATTAGATTTATATTAGTAATTTTTTGAAGATATGGAAGGACTATCAACACAAGCATGTGAAACATTTATAGTGCTAGATGTGTTTAAGTCCAAAGATAAATTATTGCAATAAGATAGAGGTGAATTATCAACAATAAGATCACTATCATCATTACAATATTTATCACTACTCACCATTGCATTTCTTTGTGACTTGCCATATGTAGGTGAAGTAGAAAAAGTTGAGAACTCATTGCGCCCGGAGGTGGAGGGAGAACAATCATTCCCACAATTAATGGACATACCATATTTGTCTTGAAGCTTGGTCCATAGCTCATGAGCATTCCGATAAGGAGAGATCGACAAAGCAACTGCATTTCTCAAAGACATGAAAATCACTTTAGAAGCTTGAGCATCTAGATAAGAATTTTCCTCATCCTCTAAAGATAATCTTTTCGGATCCTTTGGAGGAGAAAAACCCATATCTAAAATTTGCTCTATATAAGGATTAATGTCCCTAAAATAATTTAGCATGCGATTTCTCCAATCATCATAATTAGTGACATCGAATATTAAAGAGGCATTGTGCACTAAACCACTAGACGACATCTTTACTCTCTAGGCCGTGAAGCCTTATAAAGAGAGAACCCGCTCTGATACCAATTGAAAGGACACGGATGTCGCCTAGAGGGGGGTGAATAGGAGATTTAAAATTATTACGGTTAAGGCTTGAATAAATGCGGAATAAAACTAACGTTTAATTTATCAAGCCAAAACCTAAACTAGCTAGGTTTACCTATGTGCACCAACAACTTATGCTAAGCAATATAATCAACTATATGATAGCAAGATATATAACTTCAAACTCTATGGCTATCACAAAGTAAATAGCANCTTATGTGCCGCCACCTTCGCCTTCTTGTTCCCAGTTGGCCGTGGAGTTGGCCCGGGCCCTGGAATTTGGGTTTCATCGACAACACCACCTTGGCTAATGGACGCACGCAATGCACCCCATTTTTGACATTCTTGAAACACTTTCCAACAATGCATGTATTTGAAGGTCTTGTTCTTGTTCAACTCTTGATACATCTCCATTGTTTCCTTCAACTAAATCAAAAGAGACATGTTAGACGAACAATATAAACTTTGGTGCATTCCAAATAGAGGGGAGGTTTTGAAAGGACACGGATGTCGCCTAGAGGGGGTGAATAGGCGATTTAAAATTATTACGGTTAAGGCTTGAATAAATGCGGAATAAAACTAACGTTTAATTTATCAAGCCAAAACCTAAACTAGCTAGGTTTACCTATGTGCACCAACAACTTATGCTAAGCAATATAATCGACTAGGTGATAGCAAGATATATAACTTCAAGCTCAATGGCTATCACAAAGTAAGTAGCATAAGTAAGAAGCTCGGGTATAGAAATACCGAGGCACTTGGAGACGATGATTTATCCCGAAGTTCACTTCCCAATGGAAGCTAGTCTCCGTTGGAGCGGCGCGATGTTCACCAATGTGAAACACCGAGTAGCCTTGATATGGCACACCGTATCTCCGTTGTGTCTTACCACTGATGTGGCGAGGCACTTGTCACTATGTTGTCATTGAGGTTGACAACTAGAACCTTTACAAGGATGAAGCACACTCCACAAGTTGGAGGGTCTTCACCAAATGCACCGAGCCGCCAAGACTCGATGCCCAAGGCCGGGGCACACACTACAACTCAATTGGTGGCTCCCGGCAATGTCTTCGTAGCTACCAAAGCTCCGAGACGAACAAGGTTGAGCCACACTCCACAACCTAATTGGAGGCTCCCAACAAATCCCGTGAGCCACCAAGACTCCGAGAAATCAACAACCGTCTAGGGTACCAACGTGTCCTAGAGGAACAAGCTCTAGGGCACCCAAGCACCCAAGAGTAACAAGCTTCTCAACTTCGACTTCCACGTATCACCGTGGAGAACTCAAACCGATGCAACTAATGCAATGGCAAGAACACACTAAGTGGTCAAGTTCTTCAAACCCGAATCCAACCAAAGCAACTAATGCTTGGGAGGGATTTGAGAGGAAGAACAAAGGAGAAACACCAAGAAACTACAAAGATCCAAAGTGTTCCCCTCACTTAGAGGAGAAATCAATCGGTGGAAACATGGATCTAGACCTCCTCTCTCTTTTCACTCAAAAACTAGCAAGAACTATTGAAGGGATTGAGAGATAACCAAGCTCAAGAGGGTCAACAATGGAGGGGAGAAATAGCTCAAGAAGTTGGCAAAAGGTTAGGGTTTATTTGGGGAAGAAACCCCTTAAATAGGAGGCCAAAAATATGGCCGTTGGGCCATTTTCGCGCAGCCGGCCTGGGCCGGCTGGGAGGCCGGCCACCCCCCAGAGCCGCCCGGCCTGGGAGCCGGCCTGGGCTGGCCAGGGGCTGGCCACCCAGCAGAGCCGGCCGGCCTTGGAGCCGGCCTAGGCTGGCCTGGAGGCCGGGCACCCAACTGCGATACGAAAACTTCAATATCTTTTTCATCCGGACTCCGATTTCGATGATCTTGGGCTCGTTGGAATCACCACAACGAGCACTACAAGATTATGCAGAGAAACATCATAGTCCATCATGTGAGGATAAAACCAAATGAAGAAAGGTAAACCTTCTCTTTTGCAAACCGGAAATGCAATATCTTTTGCAAATGAAGTCCGAAAGAAGTAAAACCAATTTTGATGGAAAGATGACGACAACTGCAATCCAATAACAAGTGAAAATATTGAAACCAAGCAAGGGAGATTTTGATAATAAATTGAAGAGTGAAACCTTCCACATAGATGGACCGGCAAAATCTCCACCACGGAAAACTCAATAGGAGACACATATGAAAACCATTTTCGGTGATCTTGGCCTTGTCATGAAAAACACGACAAGCACCAATACCACACTACAATAAGATCCAAATAGGAACCAATAAAGATGATGCCAAGGATGCAAAGGTTTGAGCTCTCTACGACCGATACGCTAAAGCTCACTTGAGAGCCCCTCTTGATAGTACGGTTACCTATCCTAAAACCCGGTCTCCCAACTACACCGCGAGACCGGTAAAATAGAAACCCTATCAAGATCATACCTTTTCCTTGCGCATTCCACTTGAGCTAGATGATGATGATCTTGATCTACTCTCACGTGGATCACCTTTCTTGATTGTGCTCCGCTCGGTGAGGACTCGCATATTGCTCCCCCATACACTAATATGGGAGAGACACTCTTTCGCATATCTTCACATGCCCTTATCTTGTATGTTGATCAACTTGCACTTAGCCTTGATCAACATATAATCTTCTTCTTTTAGCCTTGACTCCAACATATGGAGTTCAAACATTCCTTATGGACCAACACGACAAATATGACTCAAAGCACACATTAGTCCATAGAGATTGTCATTAATTACCAAAACAACATATGGGGACAACCATGCTCTTTCATCTCCCCCATTTTGGTAATTGATGACAATCCCATTTAAGAGGGTTTTGAAGGGGTCGTTGCATAGAAAACAAAAAAATTCCTACGCAACAAGCGGAATAAACCCCAAGGATCTAGATCTATTAGACGAAAGTAGCGAAGATGAGATCCAATCTCTTACCCTCGAAGAACGTTCAAAGCATTTTGTCGATGCAGGGGTTGGTCTGTCGATCCCCGCAACTAGACTCATCTAGTCGTGAGGAGATGTATTATCCACGCGATCCAATCCGATGGAGCACCGCACGAGCAGCGCCTCCGCGGTATCCACACGTACGGCTTGATGTAGACGTCCTCTCCTTGATCCCGCAAGCGAGGAGGACGTGGCTAGATAGATCTCGGCACCACGACGGTTGTGGCGGCGTTGATGGTGGAGTGCTCCGTCCGACAGGGCTTCGCCAAGCCATGTGAGAGGGAGAGGAGAAGGTGCAGCAGCCCTAGGGCATAGGGGTGGTGCGGCTTGGGAGGAGGTGTAGCTCGCGGCAGCCCTCCGGGAGGGGTGGCGCAAGAGGTGGAGGTGGAGGAGCATGGAGGGGGCGGCTAGGGTTTGCCACAAGGGCTCCCAAAGGTGTGCCGCACCCCTCCCCTTGCCCTCCTTATATAGGTGGCAGGGGGGTGCGCCCCAAGGCCTCCCTAGGGCCGGCGGCTGGGGTGCCTTAGCCCCCAAGCCAGCCCCTAGGGTCAGTGTTTTGGCCGGCCCCCCTTTTATGGGCCCCTTTGGCCCATATGGGCCTTTAATGCCCTGGTGGTGCGGCTGGCCTATAAGGCCAGTCCACCACCCCTTCATGCCATGTGGGCCCCATACTCCTATGGGCCCCACTTCTAGACTCTTCTAGAACCTTCTAGAATATTCCGGTACTCTACCGGAAAATTCCCGGAACTTTTCCGATACCTCCGGAAACCACTTTCCATATATGAACCTTATTCTCCGGACTCTTCCGGAACTCCTCGTGACGTCCGAGATCCCATCCGAGACTCTGAATCACCATTCATGCATACCATCAATTATCTCATCGCTAACCCTAGCTACATCGGAGCATTAAGTGTGTGACCCTACGGGTTCGAGAACATGCAGACATGATCATATCAATAATCAACAGCGGGACCGGGATGCCCATATTGACTCCTACATATTCAAGGAAGTTCCTTATCGATTGAACCACGATGCCGGAGATTCTTAATTTCGTATACGATTCCTTTTGTCTCACCGATATTTAACTTGCCCGAGATTTGATCGTCGATATCTCCATATCTAGTTTCATCTCGTTACCTGGCAAGTTCTCTTTACTCGTCCATAATATAGGATCTCCGTGATTAACACTTAATCACATGGTTGCAACCTTTTCTGATGTTATATTACCGAGAGGGCCCAGAGATATCTTTTTTGTCACAAGGAAGGACAAATCCCACTCTTGATTCATGTCACCCAACAAATACCATCGGAGATACCTGAAAGCCACCTTTATAATCACCCAGTTACGAAGTGACGTTTGATGTCCACAAAGCATTCCTCTGGTAAACGGGAGTGACATAATCTCATGGTCTAAGGAAACTATACTTGGCATACTAAAAGTGTTGGCAATGAAACTGTATGACACGATCAATTGCAACTCTTTTATTATCGGGTCTTGTCCATCACATCATTACTCCTAATGATATGATTCCGTTATCAAGTGACTATAACAAGTCCATGGTTAGGAAACTCTAACCATCTCTTGACTAACGAACTAGTCCGGTAGAGGCTTACTAGGGACACCTGTTTGTTTATATTCCACACATGTATTATGTTTCCGGTTAATACAATTATAGCATGGAGAATAAACTATTATCATAAACATGAATATGCTAATAAACCATTTTATTATTGCCTCTAGGGCATATTCCCAACAGTCTCCCACTTGCACCAGAGTCAATAATCTAGTTTACATTTTCTCGATCCAACACTCATGGTGTCTAACACTCATGGAGTCTCAGTGCTGATCATGTTTGCTCGTGGAAGAGGTTCTATCCGTGTTCTGTACTATACAGTTCTTTATGTTCTTTGCAAAACGTCAATGTCACCTAATTTGACATTACTTTATCATCACATGATAAACCTCTTATCATCATATGATAAACCTCATATCATCATCATATGATGAATATAATATATTTGGTTATAGAGTGAGATTTTCGTTTCCCTTCCATGCCTACATGACGTATGATCAGTCAAGAGGACTTTCACATAGCATGTGCACCCGGAACTCACTCAGTCTTGAAATAAAATTTCTCAAACCATAATATTATATCTTTTAATCCTTGAATTAATCATATACTCCTATATGTTGTAGACTCACAAATCGACAGTGCTATACTTTTCACTTCGATATTTCTGATCATGCTTTCGCTGCGCTTCTGACTTTATGAGATTTCCAATCTAGTTTGGTTTTATGACTTCAACCAAGTCTACCAATCTCTAGATTCTATTATCTCAACTCCATGAAAAATGACTCCTCACTTAACATGTTCTTCTAACCAAGAACTTGGGTCACACATCGTCAAATACAAACACATGGTTCTTATATGTTTTCGACCTATGAACAATTCATAGCGAATTCTAACATATCCTCCAACCATCATTTTTGTACTGAGTTATCAACTCAATGTTTCACCTATTTCTCACAAGCAAAAAAATGAACCTTTCTTCACTTGTTCATTTTGAACTCCTTCAAAATCTTACTTAGGTAAAACATCCTGACATAATGTTATCAAACATATCTATCCTCCATAGATACATCCATCTCCATGGATATTTGACGTTCAAACTAACTTCATAAGTTATACGTTGGTTCCTGACTTATTTATCGACAAAATACGCATCCATCTCCATAGATATTGGGCATTCAAATTAACTTCACAAGTTATGCGTTTGGTTCCTGAAATATTTACAACATTTATGAAATCTCCATTTCACTCAAACAAGATGTTGTAAACTCCCACTCAAATATACACCATACACATATTAAATTGTGAAACCACTTTGGCTCTCACTCAGAAATATGGTATCCTTATATTTGACCATGATTTAACTAGCTCCGACTCAAACATATGTCACCACATATTTTGATCATGGAAAATAGTTTCTGCTCTAACTTAACATATGTCACCACATATGTTAATTAGATCCCACTCGTGCATTTTCTCGATATTTTGGACACCTCCAAAATTCTTAATTAACTATTAATATCGAGAACTCTTTATACGAAATGCTAGTACATTGCTAGCATCAATCCACTTGACTTCAAGCACCACTACACCATGTAGTTAACAACATTGAATATGTTAAGGAGATTTACCTCTTGTGCTTTTGTCCAGTAAGTTTTATTTATTCCTTACAAACCCTTTTGAAGAATAAATATGTGAAACAACGCTTTCACAAAATCAAGTAACAATTACTTTGTGATTTAAACTTAAACATAGGATGACTCTCAGTCATTTTCGTATTTAAGGTTTCTATTTCTTCTTTGTAGTTTCGTAGGTATGTCTTGTTTCTCAAACATGACAAGTAAATCATGAATATTATTTTGTAACCTGACAAAATTTTATATTCTTGAATCCTACTTTTCTTTAGACAAGCTAAACCGAAATTCAATGATCACCATCATTAATTCCTTCATGTGTCAAGTTTTAACCAACATAGCACTTTACATATGTGCTACTCGATACATGAACAAGCAAGGTTTTAACTTTTCCATTTTATTTCATCAATTCTTTTATCAATGAAACCTTTTCATGATAAACCACTAAAACACTTAGCACAACCAACAAATTGGTTTGCCCCTTTTAGTCTCATATTGTGGAATCACATTCATAGTCACACTTATGAATATACTACAAACTTTATTTGCAATAGTTTCTAATTATCCCATAATTATTGAAAGCACTGTTTCACATAACTCATATGCGAAATGCAAATCATTAAATAGACCCTTATTTAAAACAGAGTGTTTATCAAATGAATCTAAATGCTATTATTAAACCCCGAAATAAAACCCTTCTTTGAGACCACACAATATCAAATAGTGTGTGATTACAATATCTTAGGACATATCAAACGCCTTTGAAATATTCTAAACATTGTAATTTGTGATAACACTTCTCACAAGTCCACATACTAACATATAACTCAAATATCTTGTCTCTTTTGATCAAATCATAAAGACTCAATTTTCTTGTTAACTTAATATCGTAAACTCCAGAAATTTATTTGATCTCATCAAATATCATAACTCGAATAAATACACCTATTTAATCATTTCATTTATGATGGAGTACACAAAATAATGACATTTAACATTCGCTGAAAATACAACCAACACTTGTGTTTATTTTCGGCAACTCATGGCACTCTTCCAAAGGGTGGCATTTTAGTCATACTCCTTACAATAAGGCGCATTGATAAAACATCAAAATGTTTATTCAATATTTAGCACGACTAAAACAATTGTCATTATTATGTTTTGGATATTTTAGTATGTCACATATTTTATAAATGTTCAACCAATTTATCGTCTAGATTATAATAAGCATAATACACTTATAATCGAAAAATTGTGATTTCCAAAAAGGATTACTCATGAAAATAAAACAACCATTGTCTTTAACATGAATAACTGTCTCACATAAGCAAGACACACTAATTAAAATCACACTTAATTCAATTACAAAAACTTATTCAAATCCAAACGATAAATGCAGAGACAGATCGTTGCCAGCATCAACTCCTTGATTGCCTCCATTCCGCAACGTCTTCCTATATCCTTTATGCAAATCTCAAGCAGCAGGTTCTGTTTTCATAAAACAAAATGAGTATCAAATACTTATCGAAACCGCCACAATTGCAATTTGGACTTAAACACTTATAACATGTATATCAATATATACTTTCTGCCTTGTCAACTTCTCTTACTATGGGTTCCACTTTGACATGACGCAGCCGAGACACAAACTCATAGAAAGTGATCAAATCCCTTCCCATGACATAGTCTCCGACATAATTCTTGAAGTTGGGGAGAAGCTAGCATATCGCCCCATCTATCGCGAAACCGTCATTCATCTCGTGGTTCCAAACAAGCACTAGACGATGATGTATCTCATGCATTATCCTCAGGTGTTGTTCCAAGCAAGTGTTCTCTTCCATCTTGAGTGAAAGAAAACCGTTCAGACATTCGAACCTTACAATTCTAACTTGTGCTGAAAATCTATTTTTCAGCTCACCAACAATCTCCATTGCAGTCAAGTTCTTGAATTGTCTACTTAGGTCAGAATTCATGAAGGTGCACATCATCCACTTGACTTTCAAGTAGGTGGTTCAAAACCACTCCATGTACTCTTCATAGCTTGCAGAAATATTTGGGTTTATCTCCTATTGGTTCTTCTAACACGTAGAGCTCATCATTGGTGTGTAGGACTTCTCTCAGACGCAGGTACCACTTAACAAAATTGACCCATCGAGACGCAGTTTTTCAGCAACGAACAGACTACAGTAGTCAACCATGATCTACAAGGATTTTTGCAAAGACATCTTAGGACTTTTGTTTATGATAATTTTAGTTCATCTTAATGAACTCCCACTAAACTCAACATCTCTCTGGTTGTTTAGTGACACACGATCCAAATCCACTACACCACAACCGATCATCACGTGAGATGATGTAGCTTCAATGGTGAATATCACCATGTTGATCATATCATCCATATGACTCGTGTTTAACCTTTCGGTTCTTGTGTTCCGAGGCCATGTCTGTACATGCTAGGCTCGTCAAGTAAACCGTAGTATTTTCGCATGTGTAAACTGGCTTACACCCGTTGTATGTGAACGTAGAATCTATCACACCCGATCATCACGTGGTGCTTCGAAACGAAGAACTTTGGCAACGGTGCATACTAGGGAAGAACACATCTTGATATTAACGTGAGAGATCACCTTATCATGCTACCGTCGCGATCACATCTAAGCATAACAATAAGGTGCATAAAAGGATTAACATCACATGCAATTCATAATTGTGATATGATATGGCCTTTCTTCTTGTGCTTTTGATCTCCATCTCCAAAGCACCGGCATGATCTCCATCACCGACATGATCTCCATCATTGTGGCGCCATCACAATGGTTGTCCACCAACTATTGCAACTATGACTAATGCTACTCTTAGCAATAAAGTAAAGCAATTACATGGTGATTCAATGACACGCAGGTCACATAAAATAAAAGACAACCATATGGCTCCTGCCGGTTGCCGTACTTATCGACATGCAAGTCGTGAAAGATTACAAACATGATCATTGCATACATTATCACAAATCACACATTGGCCATACCACATCACATGACCCCCTCTGCAAAAACAAGTTAGACGTCCTCTACTTTTTTATGCAATTTTTTCGTGGCTTGGGTCAACGAGATAGAACCGTTCTAATCTACGCAAAACCACAACGGTGATATAGTAGTTGCTTATTTACTCATCCTTTTGAAAGGCCTTCAATTGAAAATTGCATCTTCACTAAAGCAAGAGAAACAGACACCTGCCAGCCACTTATGCAAAACAAGTTGCATGTCAATCGTGGAACCGGTCTCTCGTGCGTGGACGAGTAAGGTTGGTCCGGGCCGCTTCAATCTCACAATACCGCAAAGACGCAAAGTGCACGCGAGAAGGTAGCAACATAAAATATCAACGCCCACAATACTTGTGTTCTAATCGCACCAATATCTACGAATAGATCTAGGCTCTGATACCACTGAAGGGGTCGTTGCATAGAAAACAAAAAAAATTCCTACGCAACAAGCGGAATAAACCCCAAGGATCTAGATCTATTAGACGAAGGTAGCGAAGATGAGATCCAATCTCTTACCCTCGAAGAACGTTCAAAGCATTTTGTCGATGCAGGGGTTGGTCTGTCGATCCCCGCAACTAGACTCATCTAGTCGCGAGGAGATGTATTATCCACGCGATCCAATCCGATGGAGCACCGCACGAGCAGCGCCTCCGCGGTATCCACACGTACGGCTTGATGTAGACGTCCGCTCCTTGATCCCGCAAGCGAGGAGGACATGGCTAGATAGATCTCGGCACCACGACGGTTGTGGCGGCGTTGATGGTGGAGTGCTCCGTCCGACAGGGCTTCGCCAAGCCATGTGAGAGGGAGAGGGAGAGGAGAAGGCGCAGCAGCCCTAGGGCATAGGGGTGGTGCGGCTTGGGAGGAGGTGTAGCTCGCGGCAGCCCTCCGGGAGGGGTGGCGCAAGAGGTGGAGGTGGAGGAGCATGGAGGGGGCGGCTAGGGTTTGCCACAAGGGCTCCCAAAGGTGTGCCGCACCCCTCCCCTTGCCCTCCTTATATAGGTGGCAGGGGGTGCGCCCCAAGGCCTCCCTAGGGCCGGCGGCTGGGGTGCCTTAGCCCCCAAGCCAGCCCCTAGGGTTAGGGTTTTGGCCGGCCCCCCTTTTATGGGCCCCTTTGGCCCATATGGGCCTTTAATGCCCTGGTGGTGCGGCTGGCCTAAGAGGCTAGTCCACCACCCCTTCATGCCATGTGGGCCCCATACTCCTATGGGCCCCACTTCTAGACTCCTCTAGAACCTTCTAGAATATTCTGGTACTCTGCCGGAAAATTCCCGGAACTTTTCCGATACCTCCGGAAACCACTTTCCATATATGAATCTTATTCTCAGGACTCTTCTGGAACTCCTCGTGACGTCCGGGATCCCATCCGAGACTCTGAATCACCATTCGTGCATACCATCAATTATCTCATCGCTAACCCTAGCTACATCGGAGCGTTAAGTGTGTGACCCTACGGGTTCGAGAACATGTAGACATGATCATATCAATAATCAACAGCGGGACCGGGATGCCCATATTGACTCCTACATATTCAACGAAGTTCCTTATCGATTGAACCACGATGCCGAAGATTCTTAATCTCGTATACGATTCCTTTTGTCTCACCGATATTTAACTTGCCCGAGATTCGATCGTCGATATCTCCATATCTAGTTTCATCTCGTTACCTGGCAAGTTCTCTTTACTCGTCCATAATATAGGATCTCCGTGATTAACACTTAATCACATGGTTGCAACCTTTTCTGATGCTATATTACCGAGAGGGCCCAGAGATATCTTTTTCGTCACAAGGAAGGACAAATCCCACTCTTGATTCATGTCACCCAACAAATACCATCGGAGATACCTGAAAGCCACCTTTATAATCACCCAGTTACGAAGTGACGTTTGATGTCCACAAAGCATTCCTCCGGTAAACGGGAGTGACATAATCTCATGGTCTAAGGAAACTATACTTGGCATACTAAAAGTGTTGGCAATGAAACTGTATGACATGATCAATTGCAACTCTTTTATTATCGGGTCTTGTCCATCACATCATTACTCCTAATGATATGATTCCGTTATCAAGCGACTATAACAAGTCCATGGTTAGGAAACTCTAACCATCTCTTGACTAACGAACCAGTCTGGTAGAGGCTTACTAGGGACACCTGTTTGTTTATATTCCACACATGTATTATGTTTCCGGTTAATACAATTATAGCATGGAGAATAAACTATTATCATAAACATGAATATCCTAATAAACCATTTTATTACTGCCTCTAGGGCATATTCCCAACAGGTTTATATGATGAATTAAACAACCTTGCAAGACGAACACGTAAGGATGCATGAGCATGAAAGGCAAATGCTTAAGAATCAAACTAAAGCATAAACCCAAATTCCCTTAAACTCTCTAAACTTCTCCCCCATTAGCATCGATTGCCGAAATGGGAAGAAAAATTTAGAGAGCCAATATAATATGAGTTCCTCCATAAAGTGTGCATTTCTCAAGATATGAGTGAAATCAAATGCACATATTCATTGACGAATAATTAGAGGGAATCAAACTATATTGAGGATCCAAAGATTGCAAAAAGATAAAATCATTCTAAACATCTCCACAAAGGAGAAAAGCAATCGAGAAGATCCAAAGCGAGAGTTCTAAAATAAACATGGAGAAGCTCCCCAATGTTCATGCACTATTGAGGAGTGCACAAAAATGGAATCCTTGCTCCCCCAAAATCATCTAGAACACTCACCAAGTGCAAGGATGTAAAAATTAAAGCAAAACAAAGCACTTGCACCAAAGATGTGGTTGAGCCATAAGGAGATACCAATTAAAAGAAACTATCAAGAAGGGCCCAACCAAGAGTATGTGTGTGTGACAAGACAATTAATTTGGTAAGACACATAGTCTTAACCAAATGGAGATAAGTTATATATCCAGTATTGACACACACAACTTACAAAGAAGATTTATAAAAATATGTTCATAAACTCAAGGATACCAATTTTTAAAGATTCAACATAGGATAGGCCCAACCGAGATAAAAGAAGATTTTTAAAAGGGTATGTTCACAAGCTTAGGGATACCAATTGGAAACTAAAACCAATTGAAAATGCCAAAGGCTAGTGAGAGCATTTAGCCAATAAAAATCAACATGCTCACCAAGGTAAGCATGAAGACAAAAATCCTCAACAAATACATGAGTGTGCAAAGATACCAATAAAAATGAGACAAGCACTCATGAGACAAAATTGGAGCCACCAAAGAATTATAGATAAAAAACAAGGTAGCTCAAAAGAAATAGGATACCAACTAAAAGGTGACCTCTCTCATATGTATAGGTTTCTAAGTAGACAAATCGTTGATGATATGCATCCACAAAGAAACTTGCACATATGAAATGGTCGATGAAAGGAGAGACCACGGTATCAAAAAGGGAAGTCATGAATATACAAAGGGATTATTGCATAGAAGCATAGCACATAGCTCAAATTTATCTCATTGTATATAAATGAACTTCAACAATATCAAAGACATCACACAAATCACTAAGGGAACAAGAGATAGTGGAGATGCTTTGAGATAGGCAACAAGTATCACAAAGAAATAATACCAATTGAATAAAAGATTTTTGCACTTTCATCACAAATACCACAAAGATATACCAAGTGAAGGAAATAATCCAAAACCACAACAATTGCACATTAAAGCTTTCATGTCAAGAGGCAACCTACACAAGGTTGAATACAAGAAAGATATGCATGAGATAGATACTTGTTACCGATATAGCATTGGTGATGATGAAGATGAGAATTTTGTTTATCATCACAACTTGACTCAAATAATCACATGGTGAGAACACCTTCCTTATGAATGAGGCAAGCATCCAATGCATCTCCATTGTACCTAATACGAAACTCAAGTACAACATGGTTCCCAAACTCATTGGGTCCCATAGTAGTTAGATGAACTAAAATACATATGACATACTCCACATAAATATGTGCATATAGATGTGAAATTGAATTTCATGCACATCTTAGCCGATTTAGGATTCGGTGGAGTATACCCTTTATATTGGATCAGGAAAGGTAAGCATGCTATAACAATATAACTTAGTAAACATGCATGCAATGACTTTCTAGAACCAAAAGAGATATAATTTGGACAAAAACACCAAGTAAACCAAGAGAGCACACCAAAGGGTGACAAGAAATGGTTGTCCAAATTATATCAAAATCCAAACCAACACATGATCGAGGACAAATGATTGAGGACAAATCAAATCAACATATGATTGAATCCAAAACACATCAACACATGAAGTGTGATATCAAAAGGAATCGAATCAAAGCAACACATGATCGATAAGACACCAATTGAAAATAAGATACCAACTAGGAGAAAAGATACCAAGAAGAGGATAATACTTGACCGGAATCAAGTAAAGTAAAATAAAGTAATAAGGTATCAAAATTCCTACAATAAATATCAATTGAAACAAATATCTATGGAGGAGATATTAAATTCCAATTAATACCAATTGAAGGTACCTAGGCAAGGCCAATGAGCATATAAGAGAAAAGAAAGAGACATGCTCAAAGGGTTTTCTCATTCTATAGGATAAACATAAAACAAGAAATGAGAAAGCAAGACTCCTAAGAGAGAGCAAGGTTACACCAAATAAACCAAACATCCTCTACACTTTTCATGATGTCACAAAGCATCAAGAGAAAAAGATTTGTCTTCCATAAACACATACGATAGAAATCAAATGCCAGTTGAAAGGATCAAATATTGATAGATAGGATAGTGTTCTAAATAAAAAGGAATGATCCCCCAAGATTCATGCATTATTTTTGATATTTGCATTTGAATACAAAATGCACGCACAACGGATCATTACTCTTCATATTTTATTTACAACACTAAACACTACCAATTGAAAATTAGGATCCATGCAAGAGGCAAGGAAGGCAATGGGAGTCAAAATAAATATTTTGGCAAGAGATGGGGCAAATAAAAGCCAATGCCAATGTAAGGATAATAAAAAATATTCTATCACAAACATAAATATGGATTGTCCAAGGAAAATGACCATTTGGAATTATTTTCCCGGTGACAGAGGTATCCAAGAATATCCTCACAAGATAAAACATATGGCAAGAGATAAGAAATAAAACACCATATTTTAATAAGGTTTGTTGGTAGTTCCAACTATTCAAACCAACCGGCAAGGCCATGGTTAGAATAATATGGAACAAATGGTTTCTCAAATAATATATAGGAATGCATATTAGAGAGAAACCATACCAAGCAAACTCACACAAACAAGAGCCAAAGGGTAACCAAAAAGAAAATTGGAACTTGTTTGAGCAAACATGCCACATAGGAATAAGATAATTTACAATATCAAATCTAAGTGGCAAACCTCAAATGTTCACATTTTGTAGGATTGAAATATGCACATAGCTTATTACTCCCCCGTAATGTGATAATTCATTTTATCTAAGCAAGAGGCAAATTAAACCAACTAGAGAAATTAATGGACATTGTAGAATTTGAATTTCTCATGAATATGACATACCACATAGTAACTAGATAATATTGAAATATCAATACTAGGTGGTGTGCCTCATGTACACACATTTTTAGGTTAGTGAGGTGCGCAAAGCATATCACTCCCCCAAAATGGGATAGTCCATTAATCTCTCAAAAGAGCCAAATGAAATCAACACAAGATCCAATAAAGACTCAACACAAAGTTTACACATATATGGAGCGCACATTAACATACACAAACTTGATTGCTCAAGGTAAGTAATAAGCACAACATATACAAGCACATGCTAGGAACAAAACTAACACATGCAAGGGAGCAAGCAACTTTCAATGTATATATAATTTAAATACAAGTTACCGCAAGGAGGAACATAGGATATGAGATAGATAGGTGAAAATCCAATTGACTTGGCTTTGATGAAATACAACCATGAAGATCCCTTAATTTCTCCAAAAATAGCCAAGTCTCCTATGTCCTCCATCAACACCTATTGATCAAGTTTGACCTTGTTGGTCCCCAACCAAGTGGGTCCAAAGAGGTTAGTCACAATAGGCTTGGCAACCCAAATGGTTCTTTTCTTGACACAATTTTGAGTTCCCACATATTTGGCAAACACATTGCCAACCCTATCCTTCCTAAGAGAATAAACATCATCAATTATTGTGGGGTTGGATAGAGTACCATTAGTGCATGAAGAAGCCAAGTGACCCTTCTCACGGCATAAGTAGCAACATCGACTCTTTTCTTTCTTCTTAATAGGCTCCTCAACTCGAGGAGCAATGACTTGAGTCTTCTTAGGAGGTGGCCCTTGTTCAACTCGAGATTGAGCATGAGATTGAATAAGAGGCCGCTTCCCTAGTTGCTTCTCACTCATAGGCTTCTTCTTCATTGGGCAATCCCTAAGATGGTGCCCTTCAACTTTGCACTTGAAGCAAACAATCTTGGCCGAATGTTTGACTTGTTCTTGGCCCTTCTTATTGTTACTCTTGGACTTGTTCTTGATATTGGAGTTAAATCCAAGTCCACTCTTGTCATTGGGATTTTTGTAGACTCAACATGTTGTCAAGTGTGGCCTTCCGTTTATGACGCTTCTCCACATCTTTCTTCAAATAAGTGGCTTGTGCCTTGTGCTCTTTAGTCTTCCCTACAAGGTTAGTAGCTACACAAGTACTAGTGGAAGTTGAGGCTTCATTGTTAGAGAAACTAGGCACGAAATGTAATTCAACATATGATTTACCACTAGTGTGAGATGAAGAATTACAAGGACTAGCACATGGCATTATAGCATTTTTAGTATAAGTTGTGCCATTGTCCATACGAGGCTCACTAGATATTACCTTGGTAGCGATAGCCTCATGAGCTAACTTTAGCTTTCATGAGTTGCACATTAAATCTTTCATGCCAAGAGGCAACCTACACAAGGTTGAATACAAGAAAGATATGCATGACATAGATACTTGTTACCGATATAGCATTGGTGATGATGAAGATGAGAATTTTGTTTATCATCACAACTTGACTCCAATAATCACATGGTGAGAACACCTTCCTTATGAATGAGGCAAGCATCCAATGCATCTCCATTGTACCTAAAACAAAATTCAAGTACAACATGGTTCCCAAACTCATTGGGTCCCATAGTAGTTAGATGAAGTACAATACATAGGACATACTCCACATAAATATGTGCATATAGATGTGAAATTGAATTTCATGCACATCTTAGCCGATTTAGGATTCGGTGGAGTATACCCTATATATTGGATCAAGAAAGATAAGCATGCTATAACAATATAACTTAGTAAACATGCATGCAATGACTTTCTAGAACCAAAAGAGATATAATTTGGACAAAAACACCAAGTAAACCAAAAGAGCACACCAAAGGGTGACAGGAAATGGTTGTCCAAATTATATCAAAATCCAAACCAACACATAATCGAGGACAAATGATTGAGGACAAATCAAATCAACATATGATTGAATCCAAAACAGATCAACACATGAAGTGTGATATCAAAAGGAATCGAATCAAAGCAACACATGATCGATAAGACACCAATTGAAAATAAGATACCAACTAGGAGAAAAGATACCAAGAAGAGGATAATACTTGACCGGAATCAAGTAAAGTAAAATAAAGTAATAAGGTATCAAAATTCCTACAATAAATATCAATTGAAACAAATATCTATGGAGGAGATATTAAATTCCAATTAATACCAATTGCAGGTACCTAGGCAAGGCCAATGAGCATATAAGAGAAAAGAAAGAGACATGCTCAAAGGGTTTTCTCATTCTATAGGATAAACATAAAACAAGAAATGAGAAAGCAAGACTCCCAAGAGAGAGCAAGGTTACACCAAATAAACCAAACATCCTCTACACTTTTCATGATGTCACAAAGCATCAAGAGAAAAAGATTTGTCTTCCATAAACACATACGATAGAAATCAAATGCCAATTGAAAGGATCAAATATTGATAGATAGGATAGTGTTCTAAATAAAAAGGAATGATCCCCCAAGATTCATGCATTATTTTTGATATTTGCATTTGAATACAAAATGCACGCACAAGGGATCATTACTCTTCATATTTTATTTACAACACTAAACACTACCAATTGAAAATTAGGATCCATGCAAGAGGCAAGGAAGGCAAAGGGAGTCAAAATAAATATTTTGGCAAGAGATGGGGCAAATAAAAGACAATGCCAATGTAAGGATAATCAAAAATATTCTATCACAAACATAAATATGGATTGTCCAAGGAAAATGACCATTTGGAATTATTTTCCCGGTGATAGAGGTATCCAAGAATATCCTCACAAGATAAAACATATGGCAAGAGATAAGAAATAAAACACCATATTTTAATAAGGTTTGTTGGTAGTTCCAACTATTCAAACCAACCGGCAAGGCCATGGTTAGAATAATATGGAACAAATGGTTTCTCAAATAATATATAGGAATGCATATTAGAGAGAAACCATACCAAGCAAACTCACACAAACAAGAGCCAAAGGGTAACCAAAAAGAAAATTGGAACTTGTTTGAGCAAACATGCCACATAGGAATAAGATAATTTACAATATCAAATCTAAGTGGCAAACCTCAAATGTTCACATTTTGTAGGATTGAAATATGCACATAGCTTATTACTCCCCCATAATGTGATAATTCATTTTATCTAAGCAAGAGGAAAATTAAACCAACTAGAGAAATTAATGGACATTGTAGAATTTGAATTTCTCATGAATATGACATACCACATAGTAACTAGATAATATTGAAATATCAATACTAGGTGGTGTGCCTCATGTACACATATTTTTAGGTTAGTGAGGTTTGGCATCTTACTACGTCGACTTGGTTTAGCATCTTTCAGGTTTGGTTTAGCATCTTACTACGTCGACTTGGTTGGTGCCGCTCTCGTTTCTTGTCTTCACTTGATCCCAACATCCATGAAACCTGTTGACGGCCTCTCGTATGGACCCCCACCTCTTCTCTATTGCGTTGGACTTGCGACGTGGAGGTACATTGAGTGGCGGGTACGCCGTCCACTCGAGGAAGTCTTTGTGAATTTGGGTCCAATACGAATTACTATTTTGTTGTGCGCCAATGATGGAGTCTGGGCTTACCCCCATCCATGCCACACACAAAGCCGCATCCTCCTTTGGTCTCCATGTCCTGCCTCTACTCCCCTTCGGCAGCTTGATATGGTCGCTGGTATCAACATCGTGCACAACCTGGGTCTCCTCCTCCCCTCACTCCTCCTCCTCGTCCTCGCCCTCATTTAAAGTGCATGGTTGCCCCCATGTGTGGTTTTGGTAATTAATGACAATCTCTATGTACTAATATGTGTATTGAGCTATACTTGTCGGTTGGTCCATAAGCAATGCCAATGCTTGATCTTCATATGTTGGAGTTGTAACGCTCCAAGATCGGTACTATGCAGACTTAAGCGTTCCAGCCAAATCCGCATAATAACGATCCTATGACGCCCACCAGGCATAACGTGCACATCGCAACACACACGTTATGCGGGTGGAATTGTGATAACATTACAATAGTTCTCGATGGAACCCACAAAAGAACATATATACAGCAACGACTCACAGAGTCAAGAACCAAAGATACAATACAAAGATCCAAAATAACAACGGAAGCGGGTAGCGTCCGACTACGGACAAGATACAAATTGGACTAAGAGTCCTGAAGATAAGCAAAGGCACCATATCCCTGCCCAGGCCAAGCCGGAGGGATTCCCAAGCTAACGTCGTCAGACTTCAAACCTGTTTGGCTGCATTGGAATAGCAGCCCCGAAGGGGTCAGTACTAGTAGAAGTACTGGCAAGTAATACTCACAAGATATCAAAGCTGGAATTCCGGGGGAAGAGGGTTAGCGATTGAGGCGGCAGCAAACAACACTATCAACTAATAGAGACACGCTACAAACTTTCGTCTAATAGAGAGGAGGTAAGAGAGCGCATAGGTAACCAACTATACTAACACCAAACATACCCAGCCAATTCCTTACCAGCCCATTTATCCCACGAGCAGCAAGCCCAAAGGCACTCACACAGTTGGCAATTTTATAGGTTATTATTCAATTAGTCGATCTTACTAGTCAAGTTATTATTATCAGGTGTAGGTTGTCTATGATCTTGTTAGCCAGCACATTTCACCAAGTCGTCCATAACCGCGGACACGGCTTTTCGAAAAGATTTAACCCTGCAGGGGTGCACAAATGTAACCACACGCACTTCAACCCTTCTTGCCATGCAATTAGCACACTTCCGGGGTATGCTGGCAGGGTGTCCGACGCTACACTTTCCTTCACTACCGCACAAGTCCAGGGAACCACCTAGCTAAGTCTGACCTACCTTGAAAGTCCGGCCGAAGCTCCGAGGTGGACTTAGCCGATGCGAGAACGGCTTCGGGAGGGAACACTCATACGATTGCCCCTCCTTCCACATGCGATTAACGCACGGTCCGCAACCCTACCGTAAGTAACCATCACGTATAAGTCCCGGAGGCGTCCCATCCATACCTGCATCACAAATAAATAAAGCGCCACGCAAATGGAAACACCCGAACTACATGCGGCGCCCTGGACAAGGCTGCAGATCCGGTACTAGGTCGAGAGGAGTCCCATTTCCTCCCACGTGTGGGTAGTGCGCTCATTCTTGGATCAGAGGACAAGAACTCGGGTCCTAGGCGACACTAGCAGAACAAATCACCACGATTGGCCTTCCGCCGGTGCCTTATCTTTATTAATTATATCCCATCGCCAAACATTAAAGATTATCATGTGAATTTAACCCAACTATCATATTAAAGCATGACTAGATAAAGACTTGAGCAAAACAAACCTAAGCATGCCTACGACTCGCAAGGCCAACAAGATAAACAAGCAACAGGGTAATAGGATGTGGGGGTGGGTCATATCATGGCTACAAGGTAAACATGCAAATAGGATCGAGACACAAGCATCGCAATATAAGGCTAGCAAGGAACAAAAGATAGGACGAGTGAGAGACAGAAAACAAGCGAAGATAGCAAGGGAGTATCACTTGCCTGCAATCCGGTAGAGGTAGCAGAACTTGTCGTTGCTCACATCAACTCAACGTCCTATTCCCGAAGAAGCAACAAACACTGAAATCGAAGAGATGCATTTTACTACTACGGCAGAAGAACCGGCATGCTTATGGGATGCATGACATGGCAAAATGAGAGGGATGCAACTTAAGCAAAATTAAACGGAACCGAGATTCCGACAATTAAGTATATCGTTCAAGTTATTTTTGTAACCATCAAATTTAAATGTTATTAGCAAGTCTAAACAATGCATGGGTGAGCTACTCAAAATTAAATGGAACCGGGTCAACAATTAAATTACAACCCACATATTCCATATTTAATTATTTAGGTGATAAACAAAACACAACTAACATGCAAGCTACATGATGCAAACATGAGCATGGATGGCATATTCTTATTCTATGCATTTTTCTGATAAAATTTCATATAACATACTTTGTATTTGGAGTTATAGATCCAAAGATATGGTTTAAAACACAATTTGCAAAAAGAATAAAAGACAGAAAAAGGATGGCCGATGCATCTCTTCGATTTCACTTGCCTGCAATCCGGTAGAGGTAGCAGAACTTGTCGTTGCTCACATCAACTCAACGTCCTATTCCCGAAGAAGCAACAAACACTGAAATCGAAGAGATGCATTTTACTACTACGGCAGAAGAACCGGCATGCTTATGGGATGCATGACATGGCAAAATGAGAGGGATGCAAGTTAAGCAAAATTAAACGGAACCGAGATTCTAACAATTAAGTATATCATTCAAGTTATTTTTGTAACCATCAAATTTAAATGTTATTAGAAAGTCTAAACAATGCATGGGTGAGCTACTCAAAATTAAATGGAACCGGGTCAACAATTAAATTACAACCCACATATTCCATATTTAATTATTTAGGTGATAAACAAAACACAACTAACATGCAAGCTACATGATGCAAACATGAGCATGGATGGCATATTAATATTCTATGCATTTTTCTGATAAAATTTCATATAACATACTTTGTATTTGGAGTTATAGATCCAAAGATATGGTTTAAAACACAATTTGCAAAAAGAATAAAAGACAGAAAAAGGATGGCCTTTGGTGCTGCCAGCAGGATTCGATATTGGGCCTCAAGGGTGCGGGAGCAAGGAACGAAGCCACTGGACTGGCTCGGTGGTGGTGATGGGATCCGGATCTGACAGTACATGAAGCATATATGGCCGGGTTAACTGAATTTTGACAGAAGAAAGATTCGACTTCGGTTTTCAGGAACAGAGCCGACGGAGACGAGACGATCTGTAGCGGGCGGGCGGGCAGGTTCCTGTGTGTGGGCTCGAAGTGCAGAGGTAGCTGGTGTGCAAGGGTGATGGACTGCTGGTGTGCATCGGGTGCAAGAGCGAAGAGAAGCAGCAGGATATGTCGGGCTCGTCCATGGCGGGCAGAGCTCGGGAACGAGAGGATCGACGAGTACAGGCTGGAATTGAGACCGGGAAGGGAAGGGATAGGTGCGGCTGCTCACCACGGTGCTGCTGGCGAAGAGGATGGGTTCGGGGACGACGGAAGTGACCGGCCCTTGTCGATGGAGAGGAAGCAGAGCAGCAGCCGTAGAGGAGGAAGAAGAGCTCGACCTCGGCCATGGCGGACACATGCTTCGGTCAGAAAACGAGGCGGCGTTACGGAGCGTGAAGGAGCTGGATTTCGGCGGGAATTGGAAGGGCATCTCACAGGGGTGTTGCAGGTGTAGCAGATCGTCCTTGAAGTCGACCAGGGGGGCAGAAAAACGATGAAGACGGCGGCGCCCAAAGCTGAAGACGTGGAAGCAGGGGTCGTTCTGGAGCTCCTCTGGATCGTTCTTGATGTCGAGGAGGAAGAGGGAGTCACGTAGGTTCTTCTCCACCGCTCAGCTGGCCGCAGGGACGTCCATGGCATCGGGGCGGCGGCGCTCGTTCTCGTGGTAGCCTTCGGTGGAGAGCAGGAAAACAAGCAGAGGAAAAGGGAGAGGAAGTGAGCGGCGGCGGAAAGGAAGGAGAAGGGGAGAAGCAGCTAGGGCAACCAGAAGGGAGTAGGCGGTGGTTTATAGGAAGAGGAGGCGCAGCAGCGACCGTCAAATCAATCACAGCGCCGACGTGGACATGGCCGATGTGCTGCCGTACAGAGGACGAGGATGACAAACAGGAGAGCCTCCTCACGTCGATGGATATGGGCTTCTTGGTGGTTTTGGGCCTGACGCTGCAGTGAACCGAATGTGGCCTCCACGGCCTGATAAGAATTTTCAGGATTTTTCCCAATTTCCAGAAAAGAGAGAAAAGATAAGATAAGAGGGGAAAGAAAAACAGGAGAATAAGAAGGAGGGGAGTTTTGCAAACATTTTTATAACTTTATTTGTTTAATTAAAATAGTTTTTTTCAAATATTCCTAATTATATTTTGAGTTTATTGAGTATAGAAAGAGAGAGGGATGGGTTTATTAAACCCCTAGGATTAATTTGCAAAACAAAAATAGTTTAGCAAAAATAATATATTTTCTTTTGCTAAAAAATGCAAGGTGATAGATGCTGATGCCATGATGATGCGAAAAAGAAAAACAAACAAAATCTAATTCGGGGAAACCCCGGGGCATTACAGGAGTCAAGGCTAAGGAAAGAAGATTAAATGTTAATAATCAAGGCTAAGTGTAAGTTGATCAACACACAAGGCTAGTGATGTATCATAAGGGATCATATGATCTCATGGTATGGTGAGCAATTGTCAATATAGCCTTGTGAACTAACCCATGATCTATGTGCTTGGTATATCTATGTGGGGTTAGGTTTTTCTCCATGAGCATGGAAAGATAGGGAGATCCTATGTAGCCCATGGAGGATGGCGTCTAGTGGTGATCGCTATCAAGGTTGTGTGGTGCAAGTTCAAGATGATCAACATGAATATATCACATGCTTGAAGCTTGCCATCCACTTAAAGATAATGGCCAAGTGAAGATATGTCGAAGAAGAAGTTTTCCCATATTGGTGTATGGGGGACCAACATGTGAGTCTTCACCAAGCGAAGCACAATCAAGAAAGGTGGTCCATCTTGAGAAGATGAAGATTGTCATCATCGACCTCAAGTGGATTATGCACAAGGCAAAGGTATGATCTTGATAGGTTTCTATTTTACCGGTCTCATGATGTTAGGTGAGAGACCGGATTATAGGATAGATAACCGTTCTATAAAGAGGGGCTCTCGATCGAGTATCTTGATCGTATCGTTCATGGAGAGCTTAAACCTTTGCATCCTTGGCATCATGTTTATTGATTCTTATTTGGATCTTATCTATGTGAGTGGCTGGTGCTTGTCGTGCTCATCATGAAAATCCCAAGTCCATCGAAAACGGAGTTCGTTTGCATCTTCTATTGCGTTTTTGATATTGAAGGTTTTCTCGGTTCATCTTTTATAGATAGGCTTTACCTTTTCCCATTTGGTTTTATCCTCCCTTGTTGTACTATGATGTTTCTTTTTATATTCTTGTAGAGCTCGTTGTTAAGATTCCAATGAGCTCAAGATCATCAAAAACGGAGTTCGGAAGCAAAAGTTATGCTCATTTTGGTATCGATGTTCCGACAATTTTCCACAAGGTCGGTAGTACCGACCCTACTTCCGGTTATGGCCTCCAGCTTCGGTCTAAATCCAGTAGTACCGGTAAAAATTCCGGTAGTACCGCCCCGGCACGTTTCTGGGCATAACGGTTGGATTTTTGGTTGACCTATTTAAGGGGCCTTCTTCCCTAATTGTTCTATAACCTTTGACACTCTCTCTCCCCTGCATTGTTGACCTTTTGAGAGCTTGCTTCCTCTTTATCCCTCCATGATTCTTGCCTCCTTTTAGAGGGAAAAGAGAGAGGAGATCTAGATCTACATTTCCACCAATCCATATCACCTCTAAGTGAGGGGAACCCTTTGGATCTAAATCTTGAAGTTTCATTTGTTAAGTTCTTATTTGTTCTTCCTCTCTGATGCATGTAAAATGCATACATGAACTTTGC
Organism: Puccinellia tenuiflora; assembly: GCA_012064385.1. Lineage (NCBI taxonomy): Eukaryota > Viridiplantae > Streptophyta > Magnoliopsida > Poales > Poaceae > Puccinellia > Puccinellia tenuiflora. The sequence goes on along the minus strand of QRDG01000202.1, from coordinate 1,034,794 downwards.
ATTATAATACTCATATTTCAATCATATTTGCATCATATGAGGGTTATATCATTGTTTTATAATGATTTTGGGAAGATTTCACAGTTTTCCTATTTTTCTGGAATTAACCCTGCACTGGCAGAAAACCCTATTTTCTATATTTTGATGTTTCAGGGTCCCAAACGACGTCCAAATGACCTGAAAATTTACGAGCATCAGTTTTTAGAAGGAACAAAGCGTGGGAGCGAAGGAAGCGAAAAGGTGGAGGCCCGAAGGCCAAAAGAGGTGGGCCCACACGGCCAGATTCCTTGGCCGCGTGGGACCCGTTAACTTGGCCCTCGTGGCTCCGTTGCCGTCGATCTTTCTTCCAGAAGCTTCGTCTTAACCTAAAACCGACTATAAAAATAGTCCCCCGAGGAGTTTCGCGAGGAGGCGGCGAAGAAACACAAAACCACGAAACAGAGAGTCAGAAGGCTGCCGCCGGAGAAGATCGGAGGGGGGAAACGCTGCCGGAATCACCTCCGGAGGGTCCACCCCCCTCCGGCGTGTTCATCATCAACATCGACAGCAAGATCATCTCCATCTCTCAACTGTAAACTCTTGGCAAACATGATGTATGATGCAATATACTATTCACTTGATCTATTGTGTCTCCCCAATTATGTTTGAGAAGTGATTGGTTCATGGCAATAGTGAAATAGTTCGTTGTTTGGTTGCATACAAGTTTTGTTATCTTTTATGATTGTCTTTCTGTACAATATATGAGTGCACGCATATGTTGGGGAATGCATGTAAGGTGATCACCGGTAATGTAATGGAGTGAGGGAGACTTGGGAGGACATGTAAACCTGAGACCGAGTCATGAAGTTACTTTATTGGGGGATATACATAGGGGACCTTAGAACTTAAGGCTATGGTGGGACTTTTATGTCTTAATAAATCTTGTGCAGTCATTTACTTGGTCATAAGAACCATCATAAGGGGTTTAGTTTCTTTACTTGGCTACACCTGTTTATGGATCCTTCCTAGAAGAAACAATTAAGACTGAAACATGTGCTTTACTCATTGTAACAACCACACAAATGAATTAACAATTGCTAGAACATTTGCTCCCTTGAGATATTTGCTACTTGAGATATTTGCTACTTACTACTTTGAGAAACTTGCTTGAGAAAACTGCTGAGAGAAACTTGCTCTAAGAAACTTGCGTTCGAAGCTTGATTGAGAAACCTGTTACTAGATAAACCCAGTCCACATCACTTTCTTTCATTAGTTAGTTCCTTTCATATTTCAACTTATTGCCTTGCACAAACGGCCATATAAGAGGGTTATAGGGCTTTAGAGAATAGATAGTTTACCTTCAGCTCCTTGTGGGTTCGACACTCAAATACTTATCGAATTGTGCTACAGTAATTCCTTGCTCTTGGGGATTATCAAGTACTTTTCTGGCGCCGTTGTCGGGGAGCATTGTGCTAAGCTTTTATTCTTGTTTGCATTGCATACTAACATATAAATCTAAAACATAAAAAAAATTATAAAATGGAAAACAACCAAATAATTATAGATCTGTATAATATCTATCTTGTGTTAGGACATGAAATGTTTGAGGAGAAAATTAGATTTTATTTGCATAACAATCATGTTTGTGGTAGTACTAATTCTTTGAACACCTTTATTGCTAATGCTAAGGAAAACCTTAAGCTTGGGGAAGTTTGATTTGATGAATATGATATTTTTTGTCCCCAAGTTTGGAAGAGAAAATTTATTTTGATGATACTATGTCTCCCATTTATGATGATTACAATGATGTATATGATATTTTCAGTCCAACTACTATTGAGGATGAAAGTGATTTAATTGATTTTGATGATCCATTATGCTCATTAGATGATAAGTCTTTATGTGGTGATTCTATTCAAAACTATGTGGTTATGTTTAACCTTAATGCTTGCAACTATTATGAGAGAGGAAGAGATAAGAATCCCCTTTATGTTTCTATGTTATTTAAAATGCAAGCTATTTATTATTATATGCATTGGTTACCTCAAATTTGTTGTTATTTATTCATATATAAAATTCCAATGCATAGGAAGAGAGTTAGACTTAAAAGTAAATTGTTTAATATTCTGTTGTGTGTTCCCTATGCTTTAATTTCCTATTTGGTTTGAGCACACCATTATATATTTACAACATGTAAAATATCTTTACCTATTGTTTGGTGACAATTAGTTTAAGATTTTCATTTTATATAAAATTTGGGAAAGTAAATGAGAAGGGTGAGTAATGGAGAAGTTGGGGTCGACCTTGAACATGTGTTGTTCATGCCAATGGAACTGTTGCAAAGTATCTATCATTAAAACTTTTCCCAAAGCTAAAACCAAATAAAAAGAGTGTTTATGTTGTATATATTTGCTTCTCCTTTTGCCCTTTTTGCTAATTCAAAAACAACAAACATATTTTCTTTCTTCTTTGTTTGTTTCTCTTGCATCTTTCTTGGTTCTTTTTGCTTATTTTCTATTTTTTCAGCTTAAGTTTTGGATTTTTGAGTCAAGGTGCTTGTTTACTACTTTAACATCACCTTTGTATCTTATTTTTCATCTTAATGACAAGAATAACCTCTTTTGAGAGGTAGGATTAAACAATAGCGATTTGCTGTCCAGAAAACAGATTCCTGAGCTTCACTGCGAAACATGTATAAAATCACATAAGAGGAATTTTGACTTGATATTTTACTAAATCAATATTCAATTATTAGTACACATTTCATTAGTTCAAAGTTTTCTGATTTGAGCAACGTAAGTGCCTCTGAAAATTCACTCTTTATGAGCTGTCCAGTTTTTGACAGATTCTGTCTTTATTTTGCATTACTCTCATTGCTTGTGTTTTGTGTGGTTCTATTGATCAAAGAGAAATACACAACCATAGTAATACTAGCTAATGTGTAGAATCAACTCATGATATGTCTTTGCTGTACCTATGAGGATTTCATTTATGTAGACACTAACCCCTCTAATCAAGTTTTATGATGAGTTTTGTGTGAAGAGAACTTTCAAGTGGAAGAGTTGAGGGTGATGAATAAAGATCACGAGGGACAAACACTCAAGCTTGGGGATGTTATCCCTAGGCTCACCCTACATATATCAAATAAGTATAAGAATTCAAGCTTGGGGATGCAAGCCACCTCACTCCAACCATCTTGATACCAAGTAAGAAGCCTAGCTATATGGCTATAAAGAAAGCGCTTTACGGGAGGCAACCCGGTTGTTTTTATTTTTGATTTTCTTTGTGTCCTCTTGATGTAACAAGAGACTTAGTTTTTAGTTTTGTTTCTGGAATTTTTAATAAAGTTCCAAGTTTTACCCATTTTGGATTGAAAAAGTTGCTTATTGTATTCGGAGATTTTATTTCAGCACAAATCTGTGCACGGTATGATTTTTCATTCATATTATGTAACTCCGAATGAGTTTATATTTTAACTGTAACTGCAACTTTTCATCCTCTGTAAGCATGAATTTTCTCAGTATTTTTAGACATATTTAAGTATGGTAGAAAAATGCGTTTTTATGCTGCTATTTTTCTGGACAGATTCTGTCCTATTTTGTTTGATGCATTCTTAGAACTTTTAAGTTTAATCTTCTTGATTAACTTGAGTTTATGAGGAATCATACAACATTATACACTTGCTGGACACTTAATATGAATTTGTGTTCATGAATTTCTTTCAGCAAGCATTCTATCTTTTGTACCTACTAATGTCACCCCACAGAAAAAAGATGGGAAAATTTTTTGTGTTGAAGTTTTTTCACAGGGATTAGAAGAGATGCACCAAGATCTATCTAAGTATGGTGAAGACCATAAGCTTGGGATGTCAAGGCACCCCACTAGAGCAAACACTCTCAGTTTTAACACGTCTATTTTCTGTTTTTCTATCAACGCATTACTATCGCATAAACTTGGAGTGTCCTTTTATTGTTCCTTTTTATTTTTGTTTTGCTTTTTCGTAAGACCTCATTTATTTTATGGGAGAGGTACTAGAATTTTGGGTTGAATTAAGTTGGATGATATTAAAAATATTGGGATAGGGATGTTTGAGTTGATTCAAAAAGATACATATAGTTGCATGATTCATGTGCTTTTAATGAGTAGTAATTTGTAAGTGTTTTATCAAGAGTTATCTCTTATTCATGTTTTGATGCTGAATGTTACTTTACTTTGTTTAACATGGATTGGTTAGTACTATGGACACTTATGCATGCATTTAGACGGTCAACTTTCTCTCTCTTGCTAGCCCAAAATTCCAACAAGTAAAAACTTGTTTTCCAACACTTTCAACCAAAGTTTTTCCAGTGAGTCCACCATATCTACCTATTGGCTTTATGCTATTCCGAGTATGTTTATCATGTTATTTTGTATCATCTATAATTCTGAATTAAAATGCTTATGTTATTGATTGTTATGGGAAAAGTTGGTTAAAGAGCTCTCACGAACTTGATGCACACCTTACTTTTATTGCACTTAATAAACATGAACCATTGTGATTAAAATTATGAAGCTGTGAGCTTGACAAGAGTCTTGGTTGGGGGTTAGCCCATATGTGATGTCACATGGCAAGCTTTCAACATGTTCTTAATTATATTTAGTTGATATCATGTACTTTTGTTTATGGATGCCTATCATAGTGCCAAATAAATGTGGAAACTAAGTAAGTTTAAGTAGTTTGTACAAATGGCTAGAGAGACACCTGGGCCGCTAATCTAAGCCATGCATCATTCATGGTGGAAATTTACTTACATGCTATTGTGAACCTTCAGTGATGCACCTCATAATAAAAAAGCTATATCAATAGTAAATAAAAAGGGTGTTGAGATTGTTCATTATGTTTGTTTGTCTTATCGTTTTGACATAGGCTTGTTCCATGTCCTGGGGCAAGAGGTACCCCAGTTGACCCTCTTGATGACGCTATTTTTACAATGACTTTAACTTGAACTTGCTTGGTAGCCCAAATTGAGTAACACCATGGTGTAGGTACTCATATTCACGGGGCATGAAGCTTTCAACCCATACTTTGTCAACCACACTACTCATATTTGCTTTCACTTTAAACTTTAACCATTCAAGATGTTATGATAGGGGTAATGAGAGCTTGACACCAATGAATACCACATTGCAAACATTAATTTAAGTAGAAGCATTTGGAAGTTAGATGAAACTTATTCATGTTTTACCTCTACTCATTTATATATCTTTCCAAAGTGTCCACCTTTTATATTCAGATTTCATAAGAGTACTCTATGACCATTATAGGATGTTTTTACTTTTCATTATGCATACATTTGGTCCATAGTATCTTCTTCTATGTTACACTTTGTGAATTATCATTGAACATCCTTACATTGAATATTTGATATCACTTCATAATCTATCTTGCATATTGCTACTCCTTTGAAGAATGGATCATTTGACTTTATGTAGCAATAGTAATCATCTTTGATATCCGTTGATAGTCTTAAAATGCAAAGTCCATGTTGGTTTTATCACCTTTATACTCAAGGACGAGTATAGGATAAGCTTGGGGATGCTGATGCATGTAAAATGCATACATGAACTTTGCATTATAATACTCATATTTCAATCATATTTGCATCATATGAGGGTTATATCATTGTTTATAATGATTTTGGGAAGATTTCACTGTTTTCCTATTTTTCTGGAATTAACCCTGCACTGGCAGAAAACCCTATTTTCTACATTTTGATGTTTCAGGGTCCCAAACGACGTCCAAATGACCTGGAAATTTACGAGCATCAGTTTTTAGAAGGAACAAAGCGTACGAGCGAAGGAAGCGAAAAAGTGGAGGCCCGAAGGCCAAAAGAGGTGGGCCCACACGGCCAGATTCCTTGGCCGCGTGGGACCCGTCAACTTGGCCCTCGTGGCTCCGTTGCCGTCGATCTTTCTTCCAGAAGCTTCGTCTTGACCTAAAACCGACTATAAAAATAGTCCCCCGAGGAGTTTCGCGAGGAGGCGGCGGAGAAACACAAAACCACGAAACAGAGAGTCAGAAGGCTGCCACCGGAGAAGATCAGAGGGGGGAAACGCCGCCGGAATCACCTCCGGAGGGCTCCACACCCCTCCGGCGTGTTCATCATCAACATCTACAGCAAGATCATCTCCATCTCTCCACTGTAAACTCTTGGCAAACATGATGTATGATGCAATATACTATTCACTTGATCTATTGTGTCTCCCCATCTATGTTTGAGAAGTGATTGGTTCATGGCAATAGTGAAATAGTTCGTTGTTTGGTTGCATACAAGTTTTGTTATCTTTTATGATTGTCTTTATGTACAATATATGAGTGCACGCATATGTTGGGGAATGCATGTAAGGTGATCACCGGTAATGTAATGGAGTGAGGGAGACTTGGGAGGACATGTAAACCTGAGACCGAGTCATGAAGTTACTTTATTGGGGATATACATAGGGGACCTTAGAACTTAAGGATATGGTGGGACTTTTATGTCTTAATAAATCTTGTGCAGTCATTTACTTGGTCATAAGAACCATCATAAGGGGTTTAGTTTCTTTACTTGGCTACACCTGTTTATGGATCCTTCCTAGAAGAAACAATTAAGACTGAAACATGTGCTTTACTCATTGTAACAACCACACAAATGAATTAACAATTGCTAGAACATTTGCTCCCTTGAGATATTTGCTACTTACTACTTTGAGAAACTTGCTTGAGAAAACTGCTGAGAGAAACTTGCTCTAAGAAACTTGCGTTCGAAGCTTGATTGAGAAACTTGTTACTAGATAAACCCATTCCACATCACTTGCTTTCATTAGTTAGTTCTTTTCATATTTCAACTTATTGCCTTGCACAAACGGCCATATAAGAGGGTTATAGGGCTTTAGAGAATAGATATTTTACCTTCAGCTCCTTGTGGGTTCGACACTCAAATGATTATCGAATTATCACTCTCTTATTCCCCCATAAGCATTTGTTGCTTTGTTGAAATTTGATAGTGAAGGATTTGAGCACTTGTGCTCTTTTCATTGCATTAGTTGCATCGGGTTGTGCTCTCCACGAAGATTCGTGGGATTGAAGTTCGAAAAGCTTGTTACTCTTGGGTGCATTGTGTTCCCAAGAGCTTGTGCCTTTTGGGTGCATTGTGTACCCTAGACGGCTGGTGGTGTCGCGAAGACTTCGAGTTGTGAAGCTTCTGGCAAGGTTTGGGAGCCCCCGATTGAGTTGTGGGTGTGTGCCCCAAGATCGTTGTAAAGGATCCGGATTCCGCCTTGGAGGATTCTGATAGTGGAAGGTGAACCTAACCCTTGGGGTGAGGTTCATCGGAGAATAGGGTGAGGCCTTTTGTGGCGTCTTGAGTAGGCCTTTGTGGCGAGCTCACACCCCTCCAACGAGACGTACTCCCTTAACAAGGAGGAACTTGGGAATACATCCTCGTCTCCGCGTGCCTCGGTTATTTCTATACCCGAGCTCTTTACTTATGCAATTTACATTGTGATAGCCTTCGTGTTTGAAGTATTCTTTTTGCTATCACCTTGTTGTTTGTTTTGCGTAGCATAAGTTGTTGGCGCACATAAGTGAACCTAGTATATTAGGTTTTGTGCTTGATAAATTAAACGCTAGTTTTATTCCGCATTTCTCAAGCCTTAAACCGTAAAAGTTCATAATCACCTATTCACCCCCCTCTAGGCGACATCGTTTGTCCTTTCACTCATCCTCTCGGCTGTGTTCGTAATCGTCCTCGCCACGGGTAATATTGTTCATGGCATACTAGTTCATCAATGTTATGAAATTCAATTCGAACTAGGGGCGACATCATTAAATGCACAGTTCAAATTGCCGGCGACATCATTAAATGCACAACTCAAACAGTCGGCCACACATAAATGATCAAAACGTACCTCACCAGCCGCCATTCCGCCGAGCATGTTCGCGGCGTCTGTTTCGTCATCACCGAACAGCTGTGTCGGCTCTACGGCCGCGTGTAACAGCCCCAGTTTGGTACCCTAAAATATGGGCCAAATTTCACGTTTTGATTTGCAAACATTGCATCATGGCATCCATTTAAATTGCTAATTTAAAATAAAGCAGGTTTGGAAAGCAATTAAAAGGAAACAAATCCCAAACCCAAAAATCTCCAACCTCAATGCCTTTTTCTCAACTTGGTGAAACCAAATTAATTTGAACTTCCAAATTGTTTAGAAAGTTCCAAGTTTACTTTCTATAACCAACTCTCAAATTCCAAATCTTGCCAGATAAGAAATGAATTTGAGAATCCAAAATTGGTTCAATTCAATTCCATTTTTGAAACCAAGTTAAACTTCCGCAAAAATGTAAAATAAAATCATGGGGAGCTTCATTACTATATTGGGAGCCTCCATGATTAATTTCATTATTTATGGAAATGTTTAACTGCTCCAAATAATTACATTTTTGAAATTATTAAAAATGACCTTTTTCAAACCCTATGAACAAAGGTTGTCCAAAACATTTTATTTTTCAACACCAATTTTTGTGAGGCTTCCTCATGACATGGGGAGCCCATATGAAATTTTGCCGATTTTATAAAATTGTTTAAAGGCCCCAACTAAATCGCTAATGTTGCTGTTGGACCTGTTTGTATTTACCAAAAAAATGGAACCGGGGGGGGGGGGGGGGGGGGTTTGTGAAAACGCTGACCATCTTCTCCACAGCTGCTCCTCATTTCCCTCTCCGTCGTGGTCCGAGGAATCGACAGGGGGCACTGGAAATCGACGCCATTGCCGTTCTTCTCCGACGCCGACACCCGCAAGCCGAGCACGCCCGTGACCCCATCCCGCCACCACGACCTCCCCGTCCACGTTCCCGAGCTCAGGGTGAACTCCGCGATCTTCCTGGCATTCCCCCGGTACCTTTATCTCTCCCTCGCCTCGTTCTTGCCGCCGACCACCGCACCTCGTCGCCGTCCCGCACGCCACCGTGCCCCGGCCTGGGCCCCAGCCTGTCCGGCCACGAGGCCGGCTGGCTCGGGCAGCTGCCCGGCCTGGGCTCGGTCTAGGCTGGCCACGAGGCCGGTAGCCTCTGGCACCGGCCCGGACTAGCTTCCGGCCTGGGCTGGCCAGGGGGCCGGCCACCTCAGACACCGGTCCGGCCTGTGGCCCGGCCTGGGCCGACGTGGAGGCCAGCCCAAACAGTAAAAGTAGTTTTTTTAATTAAAATAAAATAAAAGATTTGATAACTAATTCAATTTTGCTCCGAATTTAACAAATGATATACCAAATTGTTCAGAAAAACAATACCTTTCTATTGGTAACATTTCCATGTTATTTTGAGTAAATATTTTTTCCTTTATTTAGGAAATCCTAAAATGGCATAAATAATACCAAATCTAGAAAAATTCATAACTTGAGAAATAATTAACGAAAAGTTGTGAATAAAATATCAAAGTGATCGGCATGTTAAATGCTATCAAACCATGCTAATATTACATCATGATCACAAATATTTATTTAATTTTATTCTTTAAATGATTAAATGAATTAAATTCAAATAATTATTTAATTCGCTATTTATTCATCGAAACTCGGAAAATTACAAATAAGGTACCAAAATTATCGGAAGAACAAAACCTACTTAATCATGTCATGTTAATGCATATTTAATCCACTTCTTTTGTAATGTAATAAATTATAATTAATGTGGTCACTAAGATAAATATGGGGTTGTTTCCAAATAATTGCACTAATTATTTGGAACTCCATTTAATTTGTTAGATACATTAAATGATGATATCCTTGCATAAATTTGACATGTCATCATGATTGTGCATTGCACCTTGTCTCGTGTGATTTATTGTTCCTTTGTTATTATTTTGGGTATCGATAGATTCCGGAGTGGAGGTTAACCCTACCTACCCCGACGAGCCGTACTACACGCCCCGACAGCAAGGCAAGAGATAACCTAACCTTCTTGGCATCTAGCATCCTATTGTTTTATAAACTTATTTTATCCACCATAATATTGCATGCGATTCCAATGTCAATTTTGGTCAATACTAGAGTATCCTATGAATGCATGTTTTTCCCCCGAACCAATACATGTATCCCTACCTATGAACCATAGGTTTGATGTGTTGGTCTGAGACAAGGATTAGTTGTTGTATTTAAATGCTTAGCTATGCTTAGTCATGCTTAGTAGAATTGCTTAGCTGTCCGTTATTTATTTCCATAATTTATGAAATTGATGGAATGTGCGGACAAGGTGGATGATGCTTGTGGTACTTAATTAAATTGTTTAAAGGCTTGGATGAGTTGCCATCTGGGGATGGTGTTTTGCCTCATTCTTGCTGCCTAGGCTGAGAGTGCTTTTAGCTAGAACCAAGAACCGAGTGTGCTTCCAAAGGTGGGGACATATGGAATCCCCTGTGCCCTAATAAGTTGTGAGGGGCTTGTCAAGGGTCCTCTAGTTTGCTATTTCCATTTGCGTGTGAGTGTGTGGGTGGAAAAAGAAACGATGAGGACGGTGGTGTTTAGGATGTGGCCGCGGGGCAGGGCGTTGGAGGCGCTGAACCTGTCCTTCCGCACACTGATGGTCCTTGAGTAAGCCTCATGCAATGTAAAGGTCTAACCGCGCCCACTCGCCGGCCTTCCCCGGAAGAGGGCCAATCAGGTGAGCCGGACGGTACCGATGGGTAAATTAGTACACCCCTGCAGGGTTAAATCTTTTCGAAAAGCCGTGTCCGCGGTTATGGACAAATCTTGGGAAAGGCGGATTAGCTCATAGAAAAGTATAACCTAATCAATTAAAATTTGGCAGCTAGAGGTTGCAACTCAACGTGTGATTAAAGGTTCATTTCCTCGAGGGTGATTCGAGGGAGTGCCTTGGTGGAGATGAGTGGTGTTGGTTACAAATGGTTCGATGAGAACCAAAGATGAAAGTTTACTCTCTTATCTCTTTTCGGAAAACATTCTGAGTAGACGATGCCATGGGTCTTTATGTCTTTTAAAATGGAAAACTAGCTTTATGCAAATTAGCTACCTTATACAGCATTAGAGCCTCCGTCAGCATTGGGCCTATATCGCCCTACTAAACTTGCGAGTACGTCATACTCAGTCTCTCTTTGCTGCTTTTATAATTTGTTTCAGAGGAGGACGACACCGAGCACACAGGTGGTTTCTTCTTGGATATCGACGAGTAGTTCGGGGTTCCCAGGTGGCAGCTTGGGACGTCGTGGAACAAGCTGGCTGGGATTTGTTTATATGCAGGCCTCTTAGGCCATATTTTGGATCTTGTTGTGTTAGACAACTACTTCGTTTCCGCTTGATATACTGTTGGGTCTGTGACCCCTTTTGTGTGTAATTTGTATCTTCCTTATATATGAGTTGCTATATGAACTTTTGTGTCGTAGAGTCTGTGATGTGCCAGTTGTTCCACAAGTCTTGATCTCTGTTTTATACATTGATAGCTATGCCAGTGTTTATGGCACGATCGATGTGTTGCGTGGGAGCGGTAATCCCATGCCCTTCGGTTGTGTAGCATAGTCTGTGGGTTACATAGCCTCTCTGTATAATTCTGGGGTCGGGGCGTTATAAGTTGGTATCAGAGCAGGACTGCCTGTAGGAAACCCTTACTATTGGTCGATGTCGGGTCTAGTTCGAGGAAATTATTTTTAACCTAAAAATGAGTTGTGAAAACCTTCTTAGGATTCTTTTTACTCCTCATCCAACTCGCTCTACTCTGATCTCTTATCTCTATTTGATTTAACGGTGCTTCTACTCGTCTGCAAGATTCTAATCTTTAGGATCACGGGGTTGGATTCCACCCTTAGATTTACTGGTTAGCTCCGCTCGTCTGCCAATTCTGAAGCCGAAGAGAAGAAGTATCACGGTTCCCCAAGACAATCCTTTGCTTTAGCCCAAGATATTGAACCGAAGGTCCCGGATTGTGCTAGGGCTCCGGTGTAATGATTCATGGGGGTTGTCAACCTCATAAGCATTATGATATTGTGAGTCCCGGTGCATGAAGCTGATCTTTTAACCCAAGATATTTTCCGTTGAACCCTGATGTTATTTCAAACCCTACATCAGGTTGGCACAGTTTGAAGTTAGTCTTCAAACTCGAGGTTGCAGCCGTAATTGATTTGCTCAGCAATGCTCTTCTCTGTCACTAGCTTTAGCTAGGCTCTCTGTCCTGGAACCATCTGAATCATGACGGGATTGCTCTTAGCGAGTTTTTCCATCAATAATTGTGATTCCTCCGGTAACGACCGTTCCTGAAACCCTTTCGGCACTAGTTGTCGGAAGAGTGCTAACAAGGGCTTCTGCAATATCTTGGAATTGTTGTTAGCCCGTTACTTAATCTAAGTCTGTTGTCCGCCCTCTATCTGTCTATTGACAGTCAAGTGTATCGTGCATTGGGGTGTTCTGATGCAAGTTATTCTTGTGGTTCATCGAGGCATTCCACTTCGGGATGTCAGGAGAAACAACCTCCGGTACCTTGTCCATTTCTCGGACCAGGTCAAAGGATTGTGATTCGCGGAGTAAGGGCTTGTCTAGCTTTTGTTCCGTTCCACCTTGGAGTGTCACACTCTTTCATATCAAGAGGTCGTGCTTAGTCTCATGACATGCTTGATGAAGTGATTCTCATACCCTTCCTTATCCACCTACCTCCAAGCTACTCGGGCTCGAGAATGTTGAGGATGCATATCGTTGTGGTACTCGGATATTCTTAGCAATTGTCATTGTTTTGAAATCCAAAGACTTGGTGGCGCTTTTAGCATGACTGGTAATCATATCATCCTGCTGAGTTGTCCGTGTTGCCAAGTGCATCTGTTCAGGTGCACACCTTCGGTCAACGAGTTAGACTCGTGTCGAAACTCTCACGACCACATATTTTCCTGGAAAACCATGTTTCCTCCCGCGACTCATGACATGCGGTGGTTCGTGATATCCTGGATGCCTTGCAGAAGTACTGCCGTGTTGTCCCCTGACCGTGTTGTCGAGTAATATTGGAAACTTGTCCGGACCATCTTCGTGTCAACACGTAGTATGTGTTCTGGATGATGGAAGTGCTCTTCTCTGGTCCATGGGCAATGGTTGACATATGTCGCCAGGGGTCCGAGTGAAGTTCCCTTTGTCTCCTCGGATTTAATCACAAGTTGGTTATGCATGTGCGGATTGTTGTTTGAGATGATAGGTTGTTACCTCCAGTTCTCTAGATACGTCATGCATGCCACTGGCCGAGTTGTTCTTAACAAAGAAGTTGTCAAATCTTAACCTCTTACTGGAGTTCCCAATCAGGACTTAGTTGTGCTTCCTTGGTTGAAGTTCATGCTGGTTCAACGTTTCTCCTCGTAGCCGTGACCCCATGGTTTCCCACTCTCGATCGTGTTCTGGAGCTTGACAGTGCAGCTCAGAGCTTCAAATTCTAGTTACCCTATCTATCGGCTAGCTTCAGCAAACTCCTTCCTCGGACATGTCAAGTCTGAATTGTCTGTACACCTAACCAACTCGGAACCTCAAGCAGAAATGATGCTTGGTGTTTTTCGAGAGTATGACCTAGTACTACCTGAAAACCCCGACAAGTCCGATGATGTGGTTCACGCACCTCACCGGAAGGCCTTTTGACGAAATCTCTTAAATCTTTAACATCAACCACTATCCCTGAGGGCCATGTGTAACTTACCCTAGGAGTTTTCCCTTGTAGCCTTCTCTATCGCCAACTACGACCTCCGCTCGATTATCGATTGAAGGCTATTGCGAATCCGAGTGTGATATCTAGAACCTCAAGGGGAAACATTACAACGGAGTTACCAAATTTCCCTCGGTCAATCCTCCTACTCCATCTATCTCTTGGGAATAGCTCGTGTGTAAGGTTTGATCTCTTTATCAAAAGGTGGATCAGTGCTATATCTATCCCTCCTAGGTGAACCCAAAGTTTTGCCCAATTACACGGACGTTGGGTGAATTCATCAGTCCCGTTAGGGCCTGAGCTTTAATCTTATGGAAACTTCCGGTGTGCCGAAATCGTGGAGTCCAGAAGATGTCTTTTCTCCTCGTGGTGCTCCAAATCCCTACGGTCTACACATCGGGGTGGTGTGAAGTGTTGTCTCGGTCTTGGACAAAGATCCTAAACAAAATGATCGATTGCCCTATCCTAGGCTCGACCTTTGTTTGGTCAAGTCGTTCCTAGTTTCCTCAATGGCTTATGGGTTTTGAGCAAGGTTCATTCTGTCCGTCACTTTAAGTTATCCTCCGTTCTTTCCGGCCCATCGGCATGTTATGCTAGATCATCGTGTAATCAAGAAGATCGTGGGAGATATGTGTAGCCATGTGTCCCTCCTCTCTACTTCTACTCTAGAATCTCGGGACGAGATTCCTGTAAGGGGGTAGAATTGTAACAGCCCCAGTTTGGTACCCTAAAATATGGGCCAAATTTTCACTTTTTGATTTGCAAACATTGCATCATGGCATCCATTTAAATTGCTAATTTAAAATAAAGCAGGTTTGGAAAGCAATTAAAAGGAAACAAATCCCAAACCCAAAAATCTCCAACCTCAATGCCTTTTTCTCAACTTGGTGACACCAAATTAATTTGAACTTCCAAATTGTTTAGGAAATTCCAAGTTTACTTTCTATAACAAACTCTCAAATTCCAAATCTTGCCAGATAAGAAATGAATTTGAGAATCCAAAATTGGTTCAATTCAATTCCATTTTTGAAACCAAGTTAAACTTCCCCAAAAATCTAAAATAAAATCATGGGGAGCTTCATTACTATATTGGGAGCCTCCGTGATTAATTTCATTATTTTTGGAAATGTTTAACTGCTCCAAATAATTACATTTTTGAAATTATTAAAAATGACCATTTTCAAACCCTATGAACAAAGGTTGTCCAAAACATTTTATTTTGCAACACCAATTTTTGTGAGGCTTCCTCATGACATGGGGAGCCCATATGAAATTTTGCCGATTTATAAAATTGTTTAAAGGCCCCAACTAAATCGCTAATGTTGCTGTTGGACCTATTTGTATTTACCAAAAAATGGAACGGGGGGGGTTGTGAAAACGCTGACCATCTTCTCCACAGTGCCCCCCGGCACTAGCTCCATGCCGGGGCGCCCTTGCCGCCCTGCCGCCGCGGCCTCGCCCTGCACGCTCGACGCCGTGGCCCCCTGGAGGCTAAGGACGCTGCCACGGAACCCCCTCGCTCACATGCTCCCTCTCCCCCTGCTCTCTCTGCTCCCGTTCCCCTCCTCTCTCGCCCCCGAGCTCCACCGTTGCCTCGCCTGCCGCCGTGGTGCCGCCACTAGAGGACCCAGAGAGCAGATCGAAGCCCACGGGAAGCTGCTCCTCGTTTCCCTCTCCGTCGTGGTCCGAGGAATTGACAGGGGGCACCGGAAATCGATGCCGTTGATGTTCTTCTCCGACGCCGACACCCGCAAGCCGAGCACGCCCGCGACCCCATCCGGCCACCACGACCTCCCCGTCCATGTTCCCGAGCTCAGGGTGAGCTCCGCGATCTTCCTGGCATTCCCCCGCTACCTTTCTCTCTCCCTTACGTTGTTCTTGCCGCCGGCCACCGCACCTCGTCGTCCCGCACACCACCGTGCCCCGGCCTGGGCTCGGTATGGGCCGGCCACGAGGCCGGTAGCCTCTGGCACCGGCCCGGCCTAGCTTCTGGCCTGGGCTGGCCAGGGGGCCGGCCGCCTCAGACACCGGTCCGGCCTGTGGCCCGGCCTGGGCCGACATGGAGGCCGGCCCAAACAGTAAAAGCAGTTTTTAATTAAAATAAAATAAAAGATTTGATAACTAATTCAATTTTGCTCCGAATTTAACAAATGATATACCAAATTGTTCAGAAAAACAATACCTTTCTATTGGTAACATTTCCATGTTCTTTTGAGTAAATATTTTTGCCTTTATTTAGGAAATCCTAAAATGGCATAAATAATACCAAATCTGGAAAAATTCATAACTTGAGAAATAATTAACGAAAAGTTGTGAATAAAATATCAAAGTGATCGGCATGTTAAATGCTATCAAACCATGCTAATATTACATCATGATCACAAATATTTATTTGATGTTATTCTTTAAATGATTAAATGAATTAAATTCAAATAATTATTTAATTCACTATTTATTCATCGAAACTTGGAAAATTACAAATAAGGTACCAAAATGATCGGAAGAACAAAACCTACTTAATCATGTCATGTTCATGCATATTTAAGACACTTCTTTTGTAATGTAATAAATTATAATTAATGTGGTCACTAAGATAAATATGGGGTTGTTTCCAAATAATTGCACTAATTATTTGGAACTCCATTTAATTTGTTAGATACATTAAATGATGCTATCCTTGCATAAATTTGACATGTCATCATGATTGTGCATTGCACCTTGTCTCGTGTGATTTATTATTCCTTTGTTATTATTTTGGGTATCGATAGATTCCGGAGCGGAGGTTAACCCTACCTACCCCGACGAGCCGTACTACACTCCCCGGCAGCAAGGCAAGAGATAACCTAACCTTCTTGGCATCTATCATCCTATTGTTTTATAAACTTATTTTATCCACCATAATATTACATTTGATTCCAATGTCAATTTTGGTCAATACTAGAGTATCCTATGAATGCATGTTTTCCCCCGAACCAATACATGTATCCCTACCTATGAACCATAGGTTTGATGTGTTGGTCTGAGACAAGGATTTTAATTGTTGTATTTAAATGCTTAGCTATGCTTAGTCATGCTTAGTAGAATTGCTTAGCTGTCCGTTATTTATTTCCATAATTTATGAAATTGATGGAATGTGCGGACAAGGTGGATGATGCTTGTGGTACTTAATTAAATTGTTTAAAGGCTTGGATGAGTTGCCATCTGGGGATGGTGTTTTGCCTCATTCTTGCCGCCTAGGCTGAGAGTGCTTTTAGCTAGAACCAAGAACCGAGCGTGCTTCCAAAGGTGGGGACATATGGAATCCCCTGTGACCGAATAAGTTGTGAGGGGCTTGTCAAGGGTCCTCTAGTTTGCTATTTCCATTTGCGTGTGAGTGTGTGGGTGGAAAAAGAAACGATGAGGACGGTGGTGTTTAGGATGTGGCCGCGGGGCAGGGCGTTGGAGGCGCTGAACCTGTCCTTCCGCACACTGATGGTCCTTGAGTAAGCCTCATGCAATGTAAAGGTCTAACCGCACCCACTCGCCGGCCTTCCCAGGAAGAGGGCCAATCAGGTGAGCCGGACGGTACCGATGGGTAAATTAGTACACCCCTGCAGGGTTAAATCTTTTCGAAAAGCCGTGTCCGCGGTTATGGACAAATCTTGGGAAAGGTGGATTAGCTCATAGAAAAGTATAACCTAATCAATTAAAATTTGGCAGCTAGAGGTTGCAACTCAACGTGTGATTATAGGTTCATTTCCTCGAGGGTGATTCGAGGGAGTGCCTTGGTGGAGATGAGTGGTGTTGGTTACAAATGGTTTGATGAGAACGAAAGATGAAAGTTTACTCTCTTATCTCTTTTCGGAAAACATTCTGAGTAGACGATGCCATGGGTCTTTATGTCTTTTAAAATGGAAAACTAGCTTTATGCAAATTAGCTACCTTATACAGCATTAGAGCCTCCGTCAGCATTGGGCCTATATCGCCCTACTAAACTTGCGAGTACGTCGTACTCAGTCTCTCTTTGCTGCTTTTATAATTTGTTTCAGAGGAGGACGACACCGAGCACACAGGTGGTTTCTTCTTGCACATCGACGAGTAGTTCGGGGTTCCCAGGTGGCAGCTTGGGACGTCGTGGAACAAGCTGGCTGGGATTTGTTTATATGCAGGCCTCTTAGGCCATATTTTGGATCTTGTTGTGTTAGACAACTACTTCGTTTCCGCTTGATATACTGTTGGGTATGTGACCCCTTTGTGTGTAATTTGTATCTTTCTCATATATGAGTGGCTATATGAACTTTTGTGTCGTAGAGTCTGTGATGTGCTAGTTGTTTCACAAGTCTTGATCTCTGTTTTATACATTGATAGCTATGCCAGTGTTTATGGCATGATCGATGTGTTGCGTGGGAGTGGTAATCCCATGCCCTTCGGTTGTGTAGCATAGCCTGTGGGTTACATAGCCTCTCTGTATAATTCCGGGGTCGGGGCGTTACACCGCGGTGCCTGCAGATCGACGAAGCACAGGCGAATCTCTGAAGTGGGCGTCCTGGTTAAGGTCGATGCCTCGGCTCTCGACCCCCTCGTCCGACAAACTGGAGAAGCGCGATGGGTGGAACGTCGGCAACGATGGATCATTGAAATAGTTCGGGGAAGACGGCGACGATCGACGAGGAGGGCGAGCCGACGAGCTCGTTTAGCTCAGGCCGCCTTTAGATTGGCTGGAGAGGAGCTTCGCTTCCGCTACCCTCAATTTCGCGCGCAGTCGCCGGCCTACTTGTAAAGCGGACGCCGCCGACCGCAACTCATCCTCGTTGAACGGCAACTCCAGGTCTTCCGCCTTCATCGCCGGCGACTTCATCACCATAGCCCTCGTCGACCCCTTTGCCTTGGCGGATTTGTTTTGGGTGGGCTTTCTCAGACCTACCAGCGCCATCGGAACCGACGAGAGGTTGGAGACGATGATCTGGTGGCGACGAGCAAGGAGAAGGGTTGGGTGGCGGCGGCGGCGAGGCAGTAGAAGGGGAGGGGTTTGTGAGAATGGAAGAAAGATTTGGCGGCCGGCGAGGCAATAGAGAGGAGGTTTTGGCGACCGGCGCAGCAATGTAGGGAATTTTGCGCCATTCGCTTCGTGTGTATGATGGGCGGGCCATATCTGTCGGAGGCTCGGGCCGGACAGTGTCCGGCACCGCGAAGGCAACCCCCAAAGTTGGAGGCCCTGTTCGCGGTGCCGGACAGATTTTGGGCCGGACAAAGGCTTTGCGACCCCCCGGTGTGGCCCGTTTTTCTATCCGGCGCCCCAAAGGAGCTTTACGGCCCCTTTTACGACCCCCCGTGGAGATGCTCTTATGTCCAAGCAACTCTGTAAAATTATCCACAAAATAGGGGGTTATTGTATTCATCCCCAGGATATGGTATTCGTCTATTCTACTATTTAGAGTTTTAGACGTTTCTATTTTTTACCACTAATTCATGCAAAAAAAGTTTTTACCCTATACTATATTGGTAAAAAAAAATACACTAGTTACTCTATTTAGCAAGTTTTCATTCTAGTTACTTGATTCAGTAATTGTTGTGCTAGTACCTACTCCCTCCTTACCAAGGCTTAAGGCGTAAAAAAAAATCCCGTTTTTAGTCAAGGCTTAAGGCGCGAGGCCCTCCCGAGCGATCGGTTCCCAAAACTACCCCTTCGATCGCAGGCACGCGTACCTCTTCGTCCTCCTCGAGTAGGATTTAACGTGTGTTCACCGTATTGATTTCATCTAATTTCGTCTTTTCTTGACGCATTCACTATCTATGACAGAGTAAAATATGGAGTGACTATAATCTTTACTACCTCCGGTCCATAATCTTTCTAAAAAAAACTTGCATTGTGGAACGAAGTGAGTATTTGATTTATAAATATTTATTCTCGTTTGTTTTACACTTGCATCAATCATATGTATAGATAAGGACTCAAGTGGGATCTCACATAAATCCTACTTATAGTTCATTTGGTGATTTCTAGTTCAAATTTTGGTCTAAAATATGTGGAGTTCCTGAAAATTTTCATGTGATTCAGTAAATAGATCAAAATTTGAGCTGGAAATCTCCAATATAAACTACAAGTGGGATTTAGACGAGATCTAGGGGTGGAGTTTTGGCATTCGGAAGCATATGCTCTCGGTTTTAAAATGCATTGTAAGAAAAAAATTGAAACTTCAAAGAATCCGAACAAAAAGCCCCGTGCGTATATCTCAATATTTGATATGCTCACGAAGTCGTTTCACGAAAGACCGATATTCTTTATGCCGTGTGCAAAAGACAATTTTTTTTTGTCTTTCTTACACCGTCAACAAAAAATATCGGTTTTCGCGAAACTTGACGTGCGCATATAGAACGTTGAGATGTACGCCACAAATTTGTGTTCGATTTTTTTTTCTACATACCACAAAATCATTTCCATATACTCTCACGTTTCAAAGTGAATTGCCCGCGAAATATCTCTATGTATAGATCATAATGATTACTCGGTTTTTTGTTTGTTTCTCAGCTATACTGAACTTTATCAACTAAACATTCCATCTTGTATTTTAGGCTTTTATATAGCAATCATAAACTGGGCCTTGCTCGGTGGCACGGCATTGAACGCTTTGTGAACGCTCGTTCACTAGAGTGAAAATAGCCCGTTGGGACGAGCAACTTGGGTGACTGACTTTTTTTCTTGGCAGCAGGGAATGACCAGCCGGAGCAGATAATGATCGGGACCAGATGCACGATGCTTGCCCTTTTTTTTTTTTTTTACCTGACGATGCTTGTCTTTGTACGAAGCGTCGCGTTTACCACGAAATGATGTTTTTTTTTACAAGTTTACAAGGGGATGATGAATTGATGATACTTGCCGGTAACAAATGATGTTCTAGTCACGCCGAAGGTTAACGGATCCGCGGTCGGAGCCGTACGTTTTCTACTGGTGCGTGCCCAGAGCGGGGCTCCAACGAGGAGCATCCATCGAAGCGCAAGGGACAAAGCAGCAGTGTCGATCCACTGGTGATCCTTCATTCAGCAAATTGTTCACGGTCGGTCAGGCTCTGTATTTCCACCCAGACAACCGCACGGGTCGAGCAGGTGACGCTGGTGCGTGCACCGGTGCTTTGCTTACTGTTCGAGATAAAGTTGGAACAGCGGCACTGGCACTGTACATATACTGTCTCGTCGTGCCGTTAAGGGAGTTCAGGCATTGCTTTGTTTCCAACGATCCTGACGACTGATCCCTACGGGCTACGGCTGCGTCGGTGAGACGAGCTTTTCCGACGACGTGCTCGCCCTTCAACCCAGTGAATCTACATCCGCACTGGAAAATCGATGCTCCTTTTTTTTTTGAGAATAAATCGATGTCCTTTGGTCTCTGTCATAATAACTCTTGGAATGTTTTGAAGCGAGCGTGCGTCGTCAGACAGAAAATTTCGTTGCACTGAGATGCCAGCGGTACGGTAACGACCTTCCATCGATCTCGCGGCCTGCATGCGTATCCGTTCAGAATCGCGGAGATGCACATCTGGAACGAATCGTTTTCGACACAGTATTACACAGTGGCGGATCCAGGATTTTGATGCATGGTGGTTCGCCTTCAAAATTTTTTTTTAACACAAATAGAACAATGCAGCCATAGTAGCATATAATTTGACAAAAATCATATGCTCTTACAATATATGATAATTCAGAAGAAAGTTCGAATTTTGCATAAAAGAGACCTACATACCTTCAAAAGGAAAAAGAAGACTATTTTTTAATTGGCTTTGCGCCTTCTCATGGCCCTAAAAGTCTCAATTATTTCATCTTCATCCATTTTGGAGAAAATATCTCGGCTCAATGTATGTGACTAGACTATTACGTACGTACAGTACGTGGTTATGATCCGTACAGTCAAAAGCTTTCGATTTGCAAGATTCCAGCCGGTCAAAATAAAAAAATGTACTAGTAGCTCATTGACAACAGCAATTTAAGGCTACGACTAACCCTCCGTGACGTGCCTTGCGCCCGGACGTGCCACTAAGTTATGGTGTACAGTACGTACGTACTCCGTATGTACGTACGGAGTACTTCTCTACACGGTGCGGCCGGCTGACTGACTCCATGTTTGACTGGATCTCAATCTCATGCATGCATGTTGATCCTTGGATAAATCATAGATGCATGCCTGCGCGTTGCCAAACTTAGTCGTACACCTTTCCACCAAGCGTCTGAATGCCGAAAGTGGTTTGCGGTCTCTTTTCCTTCACATGAAGGATTTGCATCGGAGCTTTGTTGAAAAAAAATTCTAATAACCATGAAACAGGCTTTCGTCCAGCTTTATAAATAAAACAACCACCACTATACAACCACGGATACAAACACAACACCATACAAGCTGAGGCCAACCGCAAACAAACGCCCAAAACAGAAACAAAAGAAGACATAGGTGGGAAGACTAAACTATAGTGACTCGCAACCGTCGCGCCCTCCGGAGAATCACCACCACGCTCCTAGCGTTGAATCGTCGAGTACCAAGCAGCACCTTCAAAAAGTAAACAAACTCCTTCAAACATCACACGAAATCTAATAACATCACACGAAATCTAACATCTAGCTACTCGATCAAACTCCTTCGTTTTTCTGTGATAGAAGTAACAAACTTTGACAAGAATAAATTCCTATAAAATTGAAATGGGCATAACGTTTAAATCCTGCGTTTTTTTCCCTACTTCCGAGCTTTTAGAATCTGCGGATCAAAGAGGTATCCCGGTTGGCCAAGAACGGACCTTGGCCGTTCCCCTTTCCCCATCTACAGTAGTGACAGGGCGATTTTCTGAGCGAACCCGCGAACCAGCTCGCCGCCGGCGATTCGTCGGATTCCTCGCCCTCCAGCAGCCGCTCCGGCGGCGGGAGGACGGGGAATCAATGGATCCCAGCGTGTATATAGCCTAGGTGTGCGTGGGTGGCTAGCCGGCGGCGCTGT
Organism: Puccinellia tenuiflora; assembly: GCA_012064385.1. NCBI lineage: Eukaryota > Viridiplantae > Streptophyta > Magnoliopsida > Poales > Poaceae > Puccinellia > Puccinellia tenuiflora. The sequence continues at coordinate 1,012,166 of QRDG01000202.1, read as the reverse complement.
GGAGAAGGTGGTGCGGCCGGAGTGGCTTTTGATGGCGGCGTGCTTCTCCTCTGTTGGCGGTGCTCCGGTGGAGTTCCGCGGCGAATCTGCCGTCTTCTTCGAGCCCGTGGCTCTCCGGAGCTGGCGAGTTCGTCTTCCCCTCACCGGAGACCGAGGGATGGCGGCTTCGGGCGTTGAAGACTTTGAAGGCGCTGATGCTCGCGAACAGGACGACGACGTTGCGGCGGCAGGATGGAGGCTCTTTGGAGCCGAGGACCGAAGACTTCCCGTCCGCGGAGGGGCTCCTCTGAATCCAAGGCGTGTGTGGAGGAGTGGCGGCGGCGCGCCGGCGGCACGTGCTGTTCGTCCTCGACGGAGTCGAAACCTAGCTGGACCTGGTTGTAATTTCTTTCTTGTGCTGGGTTTTTCTGTAAGAATCTTGTTCGTGTGATATCAGTTCCTTTCCCGCAAAAAAAAAAGAGGTGTCCCGGTTGGCCAGTTCCTTCGTTCCTTCCTTCGCTGGCACAACGGCGCAAGCAACGGACCTAGTTTGATCGCGTGGACATGCTTCCAAGTTCCGAATGGTGACGCGGGAACAGTAGCGAGGAGGGAGGCATGGGCCGCCCCGCTCAGCCGGTATGGAGCGAGATTTGCGGCCGGACGGCCGGGCTCGAACTGTCTCTGCACGGCACATCCATAAAAAAAGCATGGGACGAGCCCACACTGCTCGTGCGCTCCACCACGACGCCTTCATATTGATCGAGAATGCGACATGCGATGGGAGTGGCACAAGGGTGGACGAGGCTGGCCACGCAAGCCACCCCTGCCGGCTGCCGTCCGGTGCTAAACGACGAGCGCAACGCCTGGTTGGGTCTGAACTTTCTGTCGGTCGGTCAGTCATCAGCGCCGCCGTGCACTGTGTGGGTTTACTTAAAAAAAAAAAACACTAACTGTACCGGCGTACAACTGCGTGGGTCGGGTTGGGTGTATTTAGAGTTGGAAAGTATTTCTGATGGGCTGAAATTGCTAGCGGTCGGTTTTCCAGGCCAGGAGAGGACCTGGGGTTATCCAAATTGCGTGAGCTCAGAATATCGCGATTCCTATTTGACGCTCAACTAGCACCGTGCGGTCCACGCGCAGAGCAGTGACGGACCGGCCCAGGTGCAGCTTCCCCATTTTTTTTTTTCTTCTTCTTCCATTTTCTGTTTTTGTCTTTAATTTCCTTTATTTTTCTTTTTTATTTACCTATATATTTTTATGTATTTTTTCACTTCAATTTTATGTTTTATTTTCCCTTTTTTTTTATATTTCTTCACATTTTTGTGTATATAGATGGGCGCGAGAGGGGGCTATAGGTGGCGTTGAAGGAGATAATTTGTGGAGGTGACAACCCGATAAAGGCGAAACTGGTGATGTTTTGGCAGTCGACATGTGACAATGTATAAGAGGAGAAGAATTTGGTGCCCATTGATGTATATCTCACCTCTCGATTCGCTGGTATGTGGCATCCACCTCTCGGAGTCCTATGTGTGTGGGTGGGGGGGGGGGGGGGGGGGGGGTCCGGCTCCACCGAGCCGACCGAAAGTTGGGAGCGGACAAGATAATTGAGACGGTTTTTCGAGTGGTCCAGAACCATGAGGTCGCCGCTCGGACCGAATCTTTTGTCCGAACCCCCCTTGTACCGACCGGGGCGCCTTTCGAGGCGTCGGCGGAGATGTTGTTAGGAGTCCGTTGAGGCAAGCGTTTGTATCTCAGCAGACCGACGGGAGGGCAACGAGGAAGACCGGAAGAGGCTCTAAAGTCTAAATTCGTTCGCTTCTGTCTTCACCAAATGTTCCCGAGGCACCGTCTATCCAGTCACCCGCTGACAACCAGACAACTCACCTACTGCAGCAAGTTAACAAGCGTTCATCTTTGGGGTCTCCCTCAGCAGCTTGATTCCACTAGAATATGTCGCAATGACACATCGTTGAACCCGCGACTGGTAGTTCAAAGAATACACCAACTACTATACTGCTTAATTAGTCAAGTATTTATAAATAAATAAATAAGTTAGCAGGTCGGTAAGGTATCAGTGTCTGATCGGCGTCACGGTTCTGGCCTGTAACCAACAGCATGTAACCTGCCAGGCTGCCGGTGCGAATATGGTAAGCAAATCAATTAGCAGAGGATGTTTCGGATATCTATCTGGGTCAGAGACGGACAGATAGCTAGCTAGTGTCGTCAACTCGTCATGCATATGTGTACGGCTTGCACGCATTCTATATCAACAAACATATAGATTGATCTAAAAAAATCATAGATTGGTCTCTTTTTTTTTTTTTGAATTTCCGGCTGGTGGGATCGGAATCATGCTTCAGGGAGGCCATGTATACAACGGAATTCTGGGAAGTCAGATAATGGCTAGTGTACGAAAGCGTGCATGTTAATTAGCTACAGGAAGAAATATATAGGAAAGGAGAAAATTGGTGCGAAAGTGGTCATGTTTCTTTGATCCAGCTGGCATGCATATGGGCTAATGATCTCGTCAAATGGAGTATGGCACGGCACTCCTATATATATATATATATCGATTAATCAACCAAGCAAACCTTACGAGGCAGCGGCTGATTGGGGACAAGCAGGCCAAATCCAGATAGGCTACGATCGAACCCGCCAGTCTGATATACAGCTTGATAGGTATGGCAGGCAGATTCGTCTTCAATAATCGATCATGATGCTGGCCATCCTTGAATAATAAAAAGGGGTCCTTTTCATGAGAAAAAGGTCCCATTATTTTCTCTCATTTGGATAACAATCGTAAAGACGAGACGCTCAGCTCTATCCGATTGATATATTATAATGCTATTATACTATCCGACAATAGGCATACGCCACATAATGCGATGCATCCGGCGTTTTGTCTTTCACGTCGCGGAAATGGATTAAGTCCTGCTTTGTTATGTGCTGTGCTGGCTGTACAATTCTATATCTACGTGCAGTTTCGCCACGTATCGACTGAAATTCAGGCGATGAAAACCTCTTTCCCTCGACTGATCGTTCACTCGGGAAAGAGAAATGGACGGTCGCTCGTCAGGATCCAGCAATGGATGCGCAACGAATCGAGAGCTGTGGCGAGAACCAACCCTTGGTTGGATGGTTAGTTGTGTGGTTGTATCCCCAGCCCACCAGAGTTCAAACCCTAGGTTTGACACTGGTGTTTCTCATATTTGGCGGAATATTCTTCAGTGGGAGGCGACGTTCCCGTCGATAGCGAGGCGCCCGTGATGACTTCGTCAATCTCAAAACCTAACTCGCCGGCTCAGTATTTCAAAGGTGCTTATAGGGGTAGGGTGTGCGTGTGTGCGTTCATAGAGTTGAGTGTATGCACGTGTTGTAAACGCCTGTATTGTACTGTGTTTAAAAAAAAAAGAATCGAGAGCTGTGGCTTCATGTGCACGTCGTTTCTGCGTGCATGCATATATGCTCGCTCCCCATGCTGGGCCCAGCTCCCCACCATGCAGGCATGGGTCGGTGCACTGATAGATTGGCCTGATGTCCGGGCATGCATTCTGGTGGTGTGACCATCACGATCGGCAACCGCGAGTCATCATAATTCATCAGACGGTTGTAGCGCTGTTGCGTGTCCAAGCTTAGCTATGTCCCACAGAAAAAATAATGAGAGTCCAAAGCAATGCTCACACAGCACGAGCGGCTACAGCCGTCTATAGCAGTTTGACGCTCAAACTTGACAGGAGTAGTTCCGCCTCCGCCAGGATGCTTGTTCGGTTAAAATTTAGAAAAACTAATCTCAACCAGAAGCGTTCGTCACCTTGGGTCGTTTTCCCTTTTTCCTTTCCCTCTTCCTTGACTGGGACAGGTTAATGTGCTCTCTCATCTCTCGTCTCACTTTGACTCTATATATCCTACCTTTAAAGAGTCCACTCCACTCTCCACACCCCTGGCCCCTCTCCTTTCTCCTCAGACGGCCTCTTCGGCTCGCGTTGGGATGGGAGAGGTGGTTGTTCTACCCCTATGCATAGTAGGATAGGACGTAGTCTAGGTTTCTCGTTTTGCCGTGTTGGCATCGAGTCGCTTGCCTCGACCAGGGACGGAACCAGGGGGGCGTGCTGGGGCCACGGCTCCCCCCATGACAGATTTTTTTTGAAAGCCCCCTTGCTAATATGTAGATTTGACCTCTAAACTATGTAAAATTATCATTATGGCCCCCTCCAAATGAAATAATGCTCAATTGGCCCCCCTTGTGTAACTTTCCTGGTTCCGTCCCTGGCCTCGACCGTCGGCGAGTAGCGCGGTGTTAGCCAGGTGAGGTTCTTCTCTGTTAAGAAGTAAAACTACACTTGGTTAGGTAAGTTGATATACAAGGTTTAAGTCCTCATACACTCATATTTGGGTTTTTATTATTTCAAAAGTTATCGTCGTAGGGCATCCGCTACCGCATTTAAAAAAAATAAAATCTGCAGTTGTCTCCTACGGTGGAGGATGAAGGAGTGTAGCGTTTCTGGAGCGGTCTACTTCAATAAGCTGGACGAAGCTCGCTTTCAGGCAAATTGGAGGTACGTATTGTTCCTCCTTGCCATCACGGCGACGGGAGGGACGGGAAGGAAGAACTCGCATACGCCCGGATCTTGTACTCTGCAGGAAGTGGGAATACACGCGCCAACATGTGTGCTTCTGAAGGTGTGCTGATTTGTTGCCAAGTCCATCAAGGCAGGCCGTCGAGGCCACCCTCTGCTTGGGAGTTAGATGCACCAGAGTTTTTGCTTTCCATGTCTATATAAAGGATCTTTGATCTCGGAGCGGGGCGACCACAAGCTTCGCTCCAAGTAGCCATGTCCCCGTTGGTGTTGCGGGTGTCCACGCCTTGAGATTTCAGATGAGGGGTGGTGAAGACGATGGACCGGATTGTATTTTCATTTTCGTGTCTAAGTTCCTGTTTGTAAAGTTCAAGAACCAGACTGTAAATTTATCTTTTCTTGGTGTCCTCCATGCCATTCTGTTACTCACGGACTAACTAATGCAGTTTTCAGGGTGCATGTGGCAAGGGGCCTGTGGCGGCAGGGGACACTAATTACGACTAGAGCATGTTGCACTGTATGACGACAGGGGAAAGAAAAGCTGACAAAGCGAAGAGGCGGTGCCGTGCCGTGCGTGCGTGTTTGGTTAGGCTCGTAGTGGGCCGGACAGACCACCGCTGGGCCCAGGCCGTTTTCTCTCCACGTCGGGGGTATGGTCCAGAAAATATAATGAAAGATCCATCTCTATCTCTACTACTAATAAAAGAGCAAACATTATCTTTGCTACGCGCACCCCGCCTAACATACACATAATACTTGGAGCATCTGAAGCCTCACGATTAGACCCACTAATTAAGATCCAACCGTTAAGATGACAACTAACCGCACCGTGTGTACACTTAGCAGATTGAGTTGGCAGACGAAAACTCTGCCGTCCGCCGCTCTGTACAGGGAAAGAAAGGGGCAGAATAAGCGGAGGCGAGGAAGAATCTTTTCTCTCCCCTCAATTCTGTCAATTCCTCTTAATGGCTAATTAATAGACCTATGACCCCGGAGATTTTCGATGGAACTCGCGCACCCTGCGCGTAGCCTTGCCGCTGGCGTCCGCCGCCCCATCCCGCACTGCCGGCTCCGCTGCCCTTGCGACCGCCTCTCCGGACCGGTCCCCGGCGGTCACTCCTGGTCCGAGGCACGCGTCCTCCCGCTCCCCTGCTGCGCCCGCTGGATCTGGGGGATCTGGATCTCGGACCCTGAGGTCGAGCTCATCCCCTCCCTTGAGCTCTGCGCCGGCCGGTCTACAGGAGACACCGCTTCCCCCGCCGCGCCTCAAGTCGTTGGTCATTGGCACGACCTCTGCCCTAGACCATGATGCGTCAGCTCCGCCTTCCCCTGACTGGGAGGTTGCCCAGTCAAGGCGCAGCCGGCGAAACCGCACCCCTCCACTTCCGGCGCCACTCCACCCCATGCCGCCTCGCGCCATTGGAGACCCTGCCCGCGCAGCCTTGTTTTGGCGGTTCCGCGGTCGTTGTTTTCGTTGCCTGAGCAAGAAGCACCACCGAGCGGACTGCCGTGATCCTGTGCGTTGCATCCACTGCTGGGCTTGGGGTCACTCTTCAGGCAGCCGCTGCCCGCTCTCTCGCCCAGCGCCGCCGGACAAGCGGCCTTCGGTTCACGACCGACTGCGCTTCCCCGCCCCTCCTCCGACGATGCAGCGCTTCATCGCCTCCAAGCCGGCACCCCACCGCATGGCCCCTGCGTCCAGCCACACCATCATCATGGCCACCCGCGAGATCGAGATGCAGATCGCCACGCTGCGTACCCGCGGGGTCCTGGTGGTCTCCGTCGACCGCTGCCACGCCGTCACCCCCCTGCAGGTGGGCAAGGAGATTGAGAAGGTGGTCAACCTTCCCACCCATCAGCTGCGCGTCACCAAGCATCATCCGGAGGCCTTCTTCGTCCTGTTCGACTAGCCTCTACACCGAGACAGGGCTGTGCGAATGGGGCGCCTCACCGTCGCCGATTCTCCCTTCCTTCTCCAGCCTTGGAGGGAGACGGTCCACGCCGTCATCCAGCAGTGCAACCTCCACGTGCGGGTCTGCATCGAGAAGATGCCGCTGCACCTCTGGTCCAGACAGGGCGCCCAGCTCGTCCTGGGCAAGGACGTCATCGTCGACCGCCTCGACAGTCGCACCTATGCCCAGAGCGACACAGAGCTGTTCAGCTGCTGGGTCTGGGCTTGGAGCCTGGACCACATCCCAGGCCACCACGGCTTCTCCGTCGCGCCGCGCGGAGCGGGCACGGTGGAGGCGATGAATGGCCTCTCTCTGCCGCGTCGTGGCACCTACCTCCTTCCGCCGCAACGACGACGGCGACGCGGATGGCAGGTCGCGCAAGATGTGGCGCTATGCTGTGCTCGGTCCTTACCGCAGCTACGAGTCGGCCCGCAACCACGCTGGCCTTGACGGAAATCTTTATCCAAACTCAAAAACCAAGTCCCTTCTCCACGGGAGGAAAGCAACCTATGGAGTTTGCAATTGTTGTGTAGTCCTGAGGGCTTCTTCTCCCCCCAATTATTGCTGCCATAATCACATGTAGAATCTTGCTTGCTCTTAATTTTATCGAGATGTTCACAATATGTGTCCCTTTGCCATATAGCTTGCTTCCTGACAATCCAATCTTGACAACCATATTAAACCCACATACTCTTTAACAAGCATATGATCCATATAAACACATATGGTTGACTCAGCATATGCATCTTGCTTCCCGCCAATGCAAAGCGATATAACGCATGGGTGCATCAATCTATGGTTTATTTACCATTTTTGGATAGGTCTATCTATTTCTTAATGTCCTCAATTGGATGAATGTTGTTTCTTGGTTTTTTTTCATAGATTGAGGTTCACAATTCCTCGAGGAAAAAATCTCTGCAGTCCGACAATGTCTTTTTCTCAATTTTGTGAATGACACTTAATTTTCTCATGCGGATACTTATTTTCTGTTTTTTCTTGGATAGGAAATGAGACATCGACCTCCCCGACACTCCAAGCACCTCCTGCTAAGTTTTGGTACTGGTTATTGTTAGTCAAGTTTACTGAAATCAAAATAATGCCATGAGACAAGTGGAGATAAGTTATGTGCCTGCTTAGCTTCCGGATAGATGGGGCAAGGTACAACAGTGGCAGGATCTCAACATGGTGTTCATGCTAAAATGTAGATACTATATGATGAAGGCAATTGATCATGCTGATTTGTGATTGACATAACAAGCTTCATAACCTACAATTTGCAGATTAGTGAGCAGTATAACTTATTCAAGATCTTTTTTGGCTTAAATGCACAAGCCAGTACTGTCTTTTTTTTTTGGAAGTTTCCACTGTTCAATTGAAGTGTTGTAAAAGTTTTTCTAGGCTTCTGGATGGGCACAAGTTGAACTGTTGTAAAAGAACCATTATTCACACCTGGAAGAATTGGTATTTTGAGTGTTTGAAACTGATTTTTTTGAATATATATATATATATATATATATATATATATATATATATATAGGTACAAAATTCAAACAGATTTACTATTTTGTGGTATTTATTGAAACAACGTGCATTGCACGTGCCCTGCTACTAGTCCTCACAAAAAATCTATACTACTTATAAAAGAGCGTACTTGAATTATTCTACAGTCACCCAGGTTATTGTACACGGACTAACCAGAGACATCCGATCTTAAATCTAACAGCCAGAATTTGTTCGATGGTGACTCTGGGTGCACTTAGCAATTACCGGCCGTGGACAGACGAAAACCACCGAAACGTTATCCCTGTGAGTCAACCTACGCATCCTCGCTTGGAAAAAAAAGGCCCGAGCCCTCCCCGCCCGGCCGCCGGACGCAGCCCCCGCCCCCAGCCCTCCCCGCCCTTCCCCGAGCTCCTCCCGCCCCGCCCCTAGCCGCCGCGGTGAAGTGCTTGGCTCGTGGCGTGTGGTATTGCACATCTCCGTCCCAATCGCTTGATCTAGCTAGCCCAGCTCACAGAGACAAGGGCGACTTGATCGAGGCAGCCGCCGCCGCCGCCGCAGCCGGAGCCGTGCTTTGCTCGTGGCGTCTGGTATTGCACATCTCCGTCCCAATCGCTTGATCTAGCTAGCCCAGCTCACAGAGACAAGGGCGACTTGATCGAGGCAGCCGCCGCCACCGGAGACGCTCTCCTGCACGCAGGTACGAACCCCGTCGCAATTCGTTGCAACTCTCGGCGGTTATCAACTCCCTGCCCCCAAAATCCATCGGTGCCTGGCTGCTTTCTCCCAGTATTCCTCTCCCCATCACTAGCTGTCGCTTGATCTGGTGGGTGATGCGTGATCTCTCCCGTTTGTCCACCGCCGTCGTGATGTATTGGTAAAATTCTTGGGTTCTGCTTTCGATTTCTCGGAGGTGTATGCTCCTTTCGAAGGTTCAGATTCTAGGCACATAGCTCTTTGCTGTCAATTGCTAGCACACGGGATGATTACAAGAGAGATAGGTACAACTGCAATTTCGCCGGAGTCTACCGGACCTTGTAGTGCGCTAAATTTGACTGAATTATTACAACCAGATCGAAGTTTGATTTCATTAAGTTCCTGTCGACAAAATTACTCGATTGCAAACCATAGAACCTTTGAAGTGTATGGCAAAAGTATAGACTCAGAGTCGATTGAGTCCGTAATTACCGGTTGTATTGGTCGGATGCTCTGAACCCAATAGTTGTTAAACCACACTCGTGCAATATTCACTATGCAGCAGAGATTATTGGGCGAACACATGTTATTATAAGCTTAAGTTGTTGTTTTGTGCTTCGCTTTCCTAGACGCTTCTATCATGATAATCTTCCTCAGATCATCACTGTTATAATTTTCGAGTTTCTGACACAACATTCACTTATGCAGTTAGTGAAGATACAATATGGCCTCACTGGACACCGTTAGAGGAGATCTTTCTCTGGTTGTTTTGTACCTGAGCAAGGCTGAAGCAAGAGATAAGATTTGCAGAGCTGTCCAGTATGGATCTAAGTTCCTGAGCAACGGACAACCAGGACCTGCACAGAATGTTGACAAATCTCCTAATAACTGCAATATATTGTCCTCCTGTTCCTCAAGATAGCGCAATAATGGTTCATCTGGTACTTCTACTCAAGAGGAGTAGTCGGAAATCCTGTTCATCTGGTACTTCTATACTGTATTATCTGTGAGTTCTTCAGCCTTCTCGAGAGCGGCGTTTTGGTGCCCGGGCTCATATGAGCCCGGTTACTGTTCCGATTTTTTTAAAATATGAAAATGTTTCGAAAAATTCTGAAAAAAAATTGGACATGAACATATTCAAGTATTCAATACTCGTGTAAATTTTCGATAGAAAATATCAATTTTTGCGCCTGTTCACCCATTTTGGCTGTCAGATATTTGTCTTTTTTGCACAGGGAGCAAAAATTGATATTTTCTGTCGAAAATTTACACGAATATTGAATACATGAATATGTTTCCGCACAATTTTTTTCAGATTTTTTTGAAGCGTTTTCAAAATTCAAAAAAATCGGAACAATAACCGGGAGCATATGAGCCCGGGCACCGTTTTGCATTTCCGGTACTAATGGTTGCACATGTTACTTGGCACAGCAAATAATACGACCACTCGACAGTCCTATCAAATCAACTGGGCATATACAAATACTTTATGGCAACCTTGCACCAGAAGGTTCTGTAGCAAAAATAACAGGCAAAGAGGGATTGTTTTTCTCTGGTGATTTTTGCTCCCTCCATTTTCAATCCTTGGAAACTTTATGTAATCTTCAGCTTTTAACTGTTATTAATCAAATTATAGGCCAGTTTTCTGCTGAACATGTATATTTGCTATTGTGTATGAAAAAACTAAAAAGTGCCATTCAACTAAATTATAAGATGTGTCTTTGTAGAGACGTGCGTGCACGTGCAAAGCTACTAGTTAAACAAACAAACATATTCTTTTCTAAACCCATCCAGAACACCTACACAGGACGACCAAAACCAATATGCCACCTCACGATCAGGCCACTTAATAAGATCTAACGGTCCACATAAACATCAACTCCCACCTGTGTGAGTTTAGCATTTTACAAGAGCGGACGAAAACTCTGCCGTGGTCCCGAGCGTTCGCATCCCGTTCCTACGCCCTGATTTCACGCGTGGAGATAATCACGCCCCGTCAATTCCTCTCGCGCCTATGATCCTATGCAGTGGATCATCCTGCAACGAGTCCGCCATCTTCCTCAGTCCTCACCCACGACCCTGCTGCTCCGCCAGACTCGCCGATTCCTGTTTGTCGTTGGCGGGGACGACACACATGTTCCAGCCTGCTGGGACGCACAACTCGCCGCCGCCGTCATTCCCCAGAGCTGGGGACGCACCGCGGCCAGCACCAATCCTCCTCACGACGGGACGGCGTCGCCGCCTCCGCCGCTCCTCCATGCGGCTGGAAGCGCATATGCTGTCCCTGTTTCTCCGTGACGGCGGGGACACGACGCAGACGCTACCTACCTTTCGCCGCGTGGCCAGGAACAACCTAGACGCTCTCGCCCTTCCTCCGCGCTGGCGCTCTGCAATGGTCGATGTGAACGCCTCCCCTGGGATCGACGACGCCGCAGGTGGAGCGGAGGTCCAGCTTCCGGTGCTCCGGTGAGTGGATGGTGTGCCGGTATCCAGTGCCGCCCAGCAGCGGCAGGGGACCGATCCATGGGCTGCTGCCTGCTGGGCCCTCGGCTGCTCCTTTGCGTGCCTAGGCGAGCTGCCCCACAGGGAGATGAGGGTGCGGCGGAGCTATGCGGAGGTGCTGTGGGTACGGGAGGACCCGGCCGCCGGTCCGCGGATGAGCGAGGGGCGGAAGAGTTGCAACGATGTCGTCACGGGGTGAACATCTCGGATATCGGCCGGCAGAGGTCCAACTGGTGGAGCAGATTGTGGGACCGGAGCATCACGATCCTATGATCGAGCAGCCATGGGCTCGGCTGCATTTTGTATATCAATGGATTGGTCCGATCTTTACATTGCGAAAACTGAAGATACACGCTTGCTAGAAAAATCTGAGAGGGGTTAATCCACTGTCCGCCCCGCCCAATGCAAGTCCCAGGTTATGAGGTTAAATTCTCCTCTCTACTTTATCCAATACGCTGATTGTTTGGACTACTTATGTTTTACCTTTTTCAGACATTTATACCAATGGTGTTCCAGGGCACGAAGTAGCCAAAAACCAGAAAGTTGTCTATGGCAAGCAATCTATAGACATATATATTGGCTAACCTGCTGCATAGTGATAGTGTCTAAGATAAAGTTCAGTTTCTCTGAACACAAGTGATTTAGAAGTAAACTGAAATTTGTTTGTATGAAGGCATTTATTAGGCACACCTGAAACAGACCACAGTATAAGATTGAAACATTTACCGTCTGTGCATTCCAAAGTTTTTAGCAGTTGATTGAAACGTTAACATGATGACTTTTCTAAAGAAGTTACCCTTTAACAGCAGTAGAACGCATCGATGCACTACTTCAATGAAAACAGATATTAACAGACAATCTAAGATACTTGTGGGTAGAGACAATGTGAACGTAAGAAGACACTCTGAAATAGGAAATTTTATGTTAATTCTTTACTCCACAGCAAAGAACTACAGCAAAACTTCATACACAATTTTGGTAGCTTCGTTTTTGCAAGAATAACAATGTCACTTCTAACTTCCAGGTCTACCAAAAAATATTATATACTCTCTTAATCTTAGAAATGCTTTTAAGGCATCTTATAAGTTCCTACGTAAAACCTATGGTACTCTAGGAATTACACCGATGCCCTATGGGTATTTAGACATGTATAGCTTGCAGATAATTGGACAATTAGAGCAAACGATTTGTAGGAGCTTTTTGAAGGATGGCTGATCGAACGGCTCTCCAGCGTAGCGGCCGCAACACCATCTCCCTACGTATTTTTGAACCATTCGTTTATGTCCAGGACAATGAAATATTATTAGCCCTGCAAAATAATTATGTTCTTGTGGTCTCGAACATGAAGGTTGTTCATACACCAAGTAAGATAAATGTGAAATCTTAATCTATGTTAATTAATATTTTTTTAGGGTCACTTCATAGACATATGCTACTACCATACCATTTGAACGATGCAACCGTACCAAACTCAGATACTTTTCACTGCCAACGGGGTAGAAGCAGATAACAAGTAACTTCGAATTGTTCACATTGACTTTGTCAACAACCACGTAAAAATAAGATAATAATACTCGGATATATTAATAGGAAAATGGTAGCTTATTAAAAAGATGCTAATTATTGACATAACAATCCTTGAGGCTTGAGTGAAGATGAAAACGGCGATACGCCGACGGCCACCGCCTATGCCGACGGCTTTTTGTCGGGGCAGTCGGCGTAGGGGCCGAGCTGGGCTGCCCAGCAAACTATAAAAAAAGTTCGGAATAGAATTATAAAATATAAAAAAAATTAAAAAATTAAAAATTTCAAAAAAAATAATTGGCGTAAAAATCTGGCCTAGGCCTATGCCGATGGCTTTTCCGTCGGCATAGCTTGGTACGCCGATGGCTTTCCTAAGCCGACAGCATTAGAGGCTGAGTCGAGGACCTGGTACGCCGAGGAAGTTACGCCGACGGGGCTATGTCGATGGCAAATGGTCGTCGGCGTAGATAGGCATTCATGTAGTGGATACAACATTTTAACTGGCACAATTGTTAAATATGTTTAGTATACAATTGACATTGTTTCCTCTCTATCTGCAAAATGGTATGCGGACAAGGCAAAATAAGATTTCATTATTTGGTTGATGCCTAGAAAGAGTGGGATTGGATGCACTTCTTAATTGTCATCTTATAACAAACTTAAGCTTACCCCGTGGTCGCAGAACCAAACTTAAGTATGTCACACACTATACGTCTATCTAAATACAAGATATACTCTTTGTTGTGTGTGTAAAAACTAAAAAGTGACATTCAATTGAATAATAAAGACGTATTTTGTACATACGTGCGTGCATGTGCAACGCTACTAGTTTAATATAAATGAAAGATCCCGACGACGACGACGGAGAACGGGAGAAGCGCGTCCTACTCGGCAGTCGGCACCTCCAGTCGCCGTCGTCCACGCCGCCCGCGTCGGCTTCTCTCATCCGCCCGTGCTCGCACGCGCGCGCCTACGCCATTCGTTCGTTCGGTGTAAAATCGAACCATGGTCAACACGAGGAGATGATGCCTTTGACAAACGCAGCCTTTTGTACCGGCCGTACCCGTACTTGTTGCTTCCCTTTGGTGCAAAGAGCCGGCCGGCAGCCGTAAGATTCACTCGAGGCACAACCCCAGCCAGATCGATCGGCAGTCAAAGCAGTTAGAGCATCTCCAACAGTACCGAAAAGGAGAAACTGAAAACCTAGTTTCGCGTTTTGGTGTGTTTGCGCGTCGAAATAGCTCGGCGCAGAGCAGAGACTGAAAACGAAACTGGAAATTTAAATTTATATATTCATTGCCGCGAACCAACGGACGAACAGCGGCGGGGGCGGCGGTAATCACCGATTTTACAACCAAAATACGTCGACGGGATCACCGGAGATGCAAAATAGACTAACCCCTAGACCTACGCTAGCCTAACCCTACCCGGGGGCGCGCCGGCGACCTCGATGGCGCAACGGCGCGGTGGAGTGGCGCCGCTCTTCATTCCTCGTCGGAGGAGGAGGCGACGACGAGGGGATCCGCGAGCGAGGCTGCGGTGCCCTGCTTGAGAAGCGCCTCGGCGGTCTGGCGGCGCTGCTCCTCGAGCGCCGCTACGTCCGCCGCCGACCGCGCCGATGGTGGCGACGACGGCGTCTTCCGCGTTCGCGGGGACGTAGTCGAGGTGGGATAGCGAGCAGCTGAAGGCGGCGGCGTCGTACGACTCGTACCCCTCCCTCTCCTCCTCCGGCTGCGGCTGCGGCGCCGTCCTCACCACCATGGCGCGGGAAGAGCTCCCCGCGCCGCTCCTGGCTGCGGCTGCGGCTGCGGCGGCGGCGCGGAGGCGGTCGAACTCCGGCACAACACGGTACAGGTATTTGGGCAGCACCATCCCTTCGGGGAAGGCGTGCGCCGCCCGCTTCCGCGCGGCGTCGGAGCGGACGAGGCGCTTCCTCGCCTCATCGGAGAGATCCGACGGGTCGATCTGCGGGCGGGAGTCGGGCTCGCACTTCGGCGTGAGCTTCTTCGGCGCCATCGAGCGGCGGCGGTGGTGATCTGGTGGCGGGGAGCGGGGATTGCTCGTCGGAGCTTGGGCGGCGGAGCGGGGATTGCTCGTCGGAGCGGGACGGAGGGAATGGGGCTGTGTACTGAAAAACCCCCTCCTCCCCCTCTTTATGGGGTTCGGGCGCTTGGTTTCTTGGGCGCCCGAAAACTTTTTTCAGGCCGCGGCTTTACGGGCTCTGTTCTGGCAAAAAAAAAACGGTCTTAGCCCGCAAAGCCGCCGAAATTTCTCGGTTTTGCTGCTTTTACGGTCATTGCTAGAGATGGTCTTAGTCCGTCTCGTGTTGTCGTTTCTCCTGCCTGTCCATGACCACTTACTTCATCGGCTTAAGTAAAGTCGCCGGAACCGGTCTAGCTTCGTGGACCAAGTAAAGTCGCCGGAACCGGTCTAGCTTCGTGGACCGGAATCATCAACCGGAGGACTGCTACGAACTTCTCGTGAAGCTTGTCATGCCAAACGCGCACGACGTTTTCCGCGGAGGTAGACGGGAAGAAAAAAGTATGGGCGGACTCCAAGTATGGGGACACGAATAGTCGATCGAGGATAGCAAGAAGCCGATCAATCAATGGAGCATATCCACGCCGTACGTAGCTATCGAAAACCAGGGACACAGGGCGTGAGCGTGACGGATGCTCGGGACAGCTCGGAAGGAGACATATAACGACTCGCATCGCGTCATCATCAGAGCATGACACTATCTTATCTTATACTAGTAGTAGAAAAATTCTCCGTCGACATGGAAGAAAGAGAAAGTCGATTGATCGTCGGACACATCCTAACCAGCAGTATTTTCTATCCACAAAAAAAAAGCTGGAATCCGATCACCACAAGTATCATATTGGGAATACAGTTTGGGGGCGAAAAGAAGTAATACTCAAACTTGTGCTGCTAGCAGCTTCTGCAGCGCTGGCTCCGCCGAGAGCTGTCCACGCCCCCCAAACGACGACGTGGCATACGCGCGGCGCACGGCCGGACTCCCAGCACACGCACACGGCGGCGGAGGTCAGGTCAACCAACCAACCCCGACGCCGCCGCCCCCCTGCTTCCCCAGGCCCACAGGCAGCGAGAGGTGGCGGAGCCCACGCTACTTTCCGGGCCCACAAGCAGGGAGAGGTGGTGGCGCCCCACTGCTCGCTCGCAGCAGAGAGAGAGCGCCCCGGGCGCGCACGACAAACTCGCTTTCGAAATCTCCTGCCTGCCCAAAACGCGAACCTCCTCCCAAAAAAGAAAAAGAAAAACAAATCACGCCACTTAAAACTCCACCCCATAATAAACGAACGAATCGTCTCCGGTTGATCCAACGGATCCGAAGCATTCATTAACCCGCACGCGGAAAGGGGGAGTAGCCAGAGCGAGGGGAGACCAGACCAGCCGTCCGGGCCCGGTCCATTCAGGCGGCGGCGCACACAGACGAGCAGGAAGAAGGAAGGGGGATCGGCGAGCGCGGCGTCCGGAACCCGCTCCCTCCCGCCGCCGCGGCGCCACGACCCAGGTGAGCCGGCTCGACGGACTCCCCCTCCCCTGTTCTTCTCTGCGGATCCTTTTTTATTTTCGGGGCGTTTCGGTCGATCCTGCGCTTCTGCTGTCAGTTTCTGGAAGCATCCATCCATCTGCTGGTCTCGGCTTCGGAGTGCCCAATCTCCGTTGACGTCTACGCGCCGCGATTGCTTTTTTGCTCGCGCCGGCGAGAGGGGTTTGCACTAGTCAAACGCTGTCCAATTTCGGTCGGGTGCGTGCGCGAGCCCGAAGTCAAACTCAGAGATCGAGCGGTTGGTCTTGGCGCAGTTTTGGTCCAGTTATCTGGTGAGGAACACTTCACCGTAGATGGGAAAATCGATGGTAGCCTTAAGAGAACAGGGAGGATCAGTACCAGTACTAGTATCGGACTATGTGGTGTTGTCTGGATTCGATGTTGCCTTTTCAGATTCCGCGATATGCTCCTGGCGATTGTTTGATACTACCGGAAAAGTGCGTGGCTAACTCGGTGGACCACCTTCCTTATGTAAAAGTGCATACAGTTAGTTATTAGGTGGCTTTCTGGCTGGATGTTTGAGTGAGATGCAAGCTGATTTATTGCCCCGTACCAGGTAGGTGTCACCAAGTCTACGTGGTTTTAGGATTGAAAAGCTCTAGTGTGTGTGGGTGATAGGTTCAGTCCAGTTGAGCTCAGAACATGGTTTTACTTGTTGGGTAGATCCTACAACTGAGGATCATGATCATCATGGAATGCTCACTATCCAAGGCTCAGTTTTATGATTTGATGCGTGTTTTGCTCATTTTTCATGATCGTCATGTCTTTGCTGCCTATTGGCATGAAATGTAGACAAGCTATGCTATCCAATTGTTGTCCTCTCGTCTTTCACTCGTATTTAGTTTTCGACGATACCTTTCGTATCATCTGTGAGCGTGGCAAATGTATAAAATGAAGATAGCCAAAACATCTAGTTATCTAAAAGATGCGAAACCCAATGTGATTATAACCGCTTCCGTGACCCAATTCTTACTTCGTGTGGCTGGATATGTCTTCTCGATCGCACTAATGAAATGATCATCTTTTTTTACATGCATGAGTAACAGGCAATTAGGATGGTGAACAATAACGATGAGTCCGAAGGGCTCAAATTCAACACGTCGCACCTGATACAGACAACCGAAGAGGTTGCGAAAGCATTTATTGCTGCTGCTTCAGCCGCCACTGTGCAGTCGACACGGCCATCTGTGGTCTATTCGTCTGGAGAAGAGAGTGGCAGCCCAATGAAGAAGTTGCAGCAGCAATTTTCGAAGATCATGAAGGGGTTTTCAAATTCACCTGAAGTGTCTGGAACGTACAATCCAGAAATTCTCACTACACATAAGCGGCAGTGGTCGAGGTTCCAGCTGAAGTCATTGGTATGTCTGTCTGTCTCTACCTATGTTAAAATTTTGTCTATCTACTGTGCTCTACTTAGCGTGGAAATGTGGGGGTATACTCTTAGCCAGAGGTGTAATACTAATGATTGATGCGGTACCTGGCTTTTAGAACTAATAGGTATGACAACAAAGTCATATTAATTTGTATTGTTGTTTAGTGACTAAAAGTATCTTCACTGGTAGCTATCGTCCAACCATAATACTCATGCTTGCAGTTCACATAGAGTAGTCACATGATACAATGACATTTGTTTTGCAATCTATGTTGCTTTAGTGTCGTGACTGTCATTGCATTACTAACTGTATGTATTTGACAAATTGGTTAACATTGTTCTATCTAGCATCCACAATCATGTAATGTCACCTGTGGTGGTACAATTTCAGAGAAAGTTAAGTTTGGGACCAGTGGAGTCTTACCACAGATTTTTTAATTTGGCAATTTTTTGAGAGCATAGCACCTTTTTTTTTGGAACAGGGCAATCGGTGCATTAAAGAACCATCACATATTTTTGAGAGCATAGTGATTGTTGGGCTTCCTCCTCAGGCAGATATCCATGAGTTAGAAAACATTGCTCTAGGGAGAAATGATGACGATGCAAAGAAATCAAGACATATGTTTAGCAACAACCACCACCAAGTTCATGCCGTATCAAATTTGGAGCCTCAGGTTATCACTCACCTCATCTATTGTTTCATGTTCTTTACTCTCATGAGTAACACCCCTGCCATATGTTTTTAAAAATTGAAAAAAGGAGGTCATATTACTGCCTTCATGCTTCTGAACTCCCATTTCTTCTCCACTCGTTTTTTTTCCAAAATAAACCTTTTGCTATTATTTTCTTGTCCTTAGGTCCTTTTTACATACCCTCCTGAGAGGTCTCTTCCACTCAAGTACAAGGATATCGTCTCGTTCTGCCTTCCTGGGGGTGCACAGGTCTGCCACATTCGAACTACATAACACTGATACTTAGTATTTCTGTGTAGTAATAGTTGCGGCAATTATACATTTGACTTTTATTACTAATTATTGTGGGGCTTCTTATATAGTTTATACTTTGTTCTACTGTGCTGAAATACTGTTATGCTGGTTTGGTTCAGATCATAATACTGTAAATTGCAAGTTGCTAGCCGGGTTACACTCCCAATTATAAAACATGGAAAAAGTATACAGCACTCACATGTGTAGGAAATAGAAGGGGATGAGTGGAAAAGAAGACAAAGTAAAAATAGTTAGCACTAACATGTTGCCCTCTGCTGAGTCACCAGCCTAGCTGCCATTTACTAGTAAAAAATAGTAAAAATACAATGACATGTCAGCAGTGAAAAGTAACTATGCAATCAGAACAAGTAGTACCGTGGAATTTAGTCGATAACAAAACTATAACTACTCATTAAGGCATAACAGGGGTCTGGTCGTTATCAATATCATATGCTAAGGGTTTCAAGTTTCAGTATAGCTATTCCCTCACCTGCCCACACAACCACCACCCTTTGTTTTTTTGTAGGCTCCAATTATGTATTATAACTTTGTCTATATCGGATCTTCTTCTGTGCTTTAGTATTCCTCAAAAATTCTCGAAAATCTCAGTGACATATAATTGTGTTTCTGTCGGAGGCAAATCTGTAACTTCAAATTTTGTGGGCCGAGTATGTTCGATATCCTGATTCCATGCCTTAAATTAGGTTCATGCTGTCAATGTTTATTCATTGTGCGCTAAGCTTTTTGAGAAGAGCTTATAAACAGTTCCCACCAAATAATTTCCTATATTTACATTTGTTAGGTTAATGCTGTTGAACGAACTCCTTCATTCAGTGAGCTGAACGAAATTCTCCTAGGGCAGGTGACTGTTTCTCAACTCAGTTTGTGTTATATTCTTCCTTCACTGAGATTATACCTATTTACTCGACAAGTCTCAGTGTCTCACAATTACTCCTGAACCACATTGTGAACTTTACACAAGATTTACAGCTTGTCACAGAGAACATGTTTTCTTTTTAATTCTACTTATAACTAAGCTTAATCTAGTATATTCAAGGTTTTTGTTGTGAATCTTAAATTTTTTGTGTTGTGTATTTCAGGAACAGCTCAAAGAAAGCAACCAATCTTTCGTGTTCCGTTTACAGGTATATTTATATCTTTGTCCTTTGTACCCATTAACACTGTGTGAGGGCGCTGAGCATTGAGAGAATTCCAGGTTGCTGATGACCCTATATTATACGGATGCTGTGTATTGGTTGAAGAGATTGTACAGAGACCTTCAAAGCTAGTTTCGATGCTAACGAATGAAAAGCCTGTATTTCCACGCCGGAGTCGTTATGTAGTAACCACACCCCGGTGTTATTGCATCCTGTCCAGGCTGCCATTCTTTGAGCTGCATTTTGGGGTGCTGCAGAGGTACCGTATCGTGCTTGCGAACGTCTCCTGTTATCTTATTGGTTCTTAATATCTGAAATTCTCTTTTCAATTCAAGTCTTTTACTTTGTCAAATTTTGTGGGATGGTAGAAATGGAAACCTAGTAATACCTGAAGTGCTTAGTAATTCTGCTTTTATTCAAAATAAATCGTTTGCAAATTATTCATTTCACGTGCTTTGTGTTTAGTCCTTGTATCCGAGAGCTTTCTGTTCCATTGATGATCTTTACATGTTCATTTTCTTCTCTTGGTTGTATTAGTATAGTTTCGTCCTGCAACTAGTACATCTGCTTCGGATGTTGCACAGTTCTTTCTAGTCTTCTAGTTACAATATATAAAGTTTGCATTTGTCATGTGCTTTGCATTTATATGTATTGTGTTGTGTAGTGTAGTTACTTCTCCATGACTCCATGTTATTCTCAATTCAAAGTTCTTCAAGGTCTTACTTTTGGCAGGCACTCATGTGAGTATTAAGGTTGCATCCAGAAGCCTGCATGATTTTTTTGCTTTTTCTTAGCCTCTTAGGTCTTTGTCAAACATTCCTGTGTGTGTGTGTGTGTGTGTGTGTGTGTGTGTGTGTGTGTCGTTGATGCTATCACACTCATAATAATGGTCTACCCTTTTCATCTGCCTCCCATAAGTGTCTGCTGTGTTTCTTATGCAGTATTCTTATGGAAGAACGACTTGAATGGCTCACGGATGGTGTTAGCATGCTAAATTCGTTATCACCCGATGAAACCTGTGAGGATGATAATAATCGTGAAGGCACTGAAATTGTAGGACAAGAACTGTATTTGGATGGTACAAGTGTAGAAAACTCCTCCGAACCAAATATGGATGTTTCTCCGAAGCAGCTGTCCAACACGGACAGCAGTTCTACGTGTAGGGAGAACCAGCTGGACTTCATCTCCCAAGAAGGCCAACAGGAAAGTGGTTCTCCTGTCCAAGAAGAACAAAATAATCTTGCAACAGGAACGGCTACTCAGTGTGATACTGTAGAAGAGTCTGACAATTGTGTTTCAGATGATACAACGACCGATATATCTGGAGTTAAGATCCATGAACTGGATTCTATACCGGTTGTTCCGAATGAATTCGACGCCGAGAAAAATTGGGATTTTTCACATGAAAATGTGTATGATGGAGAACTCGATATCTTTGTCAATGATACTATTTTGCCGCTTATACGGTCTCGCCTTAGTGAAGGTTCTGAATCGCCTCCAAGGTATGGTTATGGTACTTAGGTTCTAGTGAGCCTGGTATTTTTCTTCATCACAGTTGAAAAAGCCTTTCTCTTGCTAGGTAGATTCTGTTAGTTTGTTCCCTTTTCATCAATGTAACAATCAGCCTAGTTTCCCCGAATGCTGCTACTAACACTTAACATACAGCAATATACAAATAAAATTATGAGATCAACTTTGTGCTGTTCTCAATTCCGATACCCTCGCCTCAGATCCTCTTGTTATGTCTGTTATTAACTGTTGACACGTTGT
Source organism: Puccinellia tenuiflora (assembly GCA_012064385.1). NCBI lineage: Eukaryota > Viridiplantae > Streptophyta > Magnoliopsida > Poales > Poaceae > Puccinellia > Puccinellia tenuiflora. Next base: position 990,577 of record QRDG01000202.1, on the reverse strand, counting down.
GACTGTGAAGCATGACTAACTTGTTTTCAAACTTCGTTTTACATGAGCATCAGTCCTGATTAGATTCGTAATAGGTTCTCAATTCCAATACCCTTGCCTCAGATCCTCTTGTTATGTATGTTATTAACCGTTGACACATTGCGACTCTGAAGCATGACTTGAACTTGTTTTCAAACTTCATTTTACGTGAGCATCAGCCCCTGGTTAGATTCGTAAGAGGTTACCACCATTGTCTGCAGCTCCCAAGATTCTCCTTCTGAAGGCATAAATTTAAGAAATGATACCAACGGCATGGATTTGGAGGAGCCATCTTCTATTGGTCATGGAGACGTAGTTGGGCATAACAGTATATTGCAGTGGGCTAAGGTTCTGTATGCATGAGATTATGCATTGTTTTGCTCAGCTTCTCTTCTTGTAGATTTGTTGCCTGACCTGATGTTTCCTTCAGGCAAAAAAATATGGATCTCTGCAAGTTGTCTGTCAGTACTACCAGTTGCAGTGTCCGGCCAGGGGTTCATCACTTAATTTTCATCCGTTGGAGCACTTGCATTCTTTGAAGTTTCACCGGCCAGGTGAAACCGCTCTTCATCTTGCTGGGTCGACTATTGATCTTCCGTCGCGTGATACAAGCTTAGAGGTGGCTGAGGTAATTTATCAGATGCACTGCCACAATATGCATTCAGCGTTGACCTACTTGCTGTGATGACTGATGAGCTACGTCTGTTATATATAGCATGATGAAATATAAGATACTAAAATGCATGTGGTATATCCATTCCTATTTCAGATGCGCAATGCACTCTTCGCTGAGGAAGAGTCCACTGCTTTATCCACGTGGGCTATTGCAACCATGTGTGGATGTCTCAGGTTGGAACATGTAAGTATCCCTGACTTAGGATGTGTTTTGTTTTAGCCCAAGTGTGCCTTGCCAAAATTTTGGTTCAGGTTTTGCTTGCCCATAAGTTGCCCAATATTTGCATGAAAAATGAACCTGAGTAGGCAAAGGAGCACTGGCATGCCAAAATATTGTCCATCACGCAAAAAAGAACCCAAAGTTTGCCTATGACCAAAATGTTGGTAGGGTAGCTTTTGGCCATAATCCAAACATATCCTGAGATGATATATTTCATTTGCAAAAAACCTGATTGATTCTTCTATCACTCTAGTTGCTTGAAACTGTTGTTGGAAACACACATCAAAACTTGTAGAATACAGAAGCGCCCCTGTCAAGAATTTAATTTCTATTCCCTCCGTTCCAAATATAAAGCATAATAAAAAAAATCAGTAAAAGATCGTGAAAAACTTATTTGTCTTTAAATTGCGGGTGCATTTACCTGTAATTACAAACTTTCAATTAATTTTGTTGGCAGGTAATGACACTTTTTGCTGCAGCGCTCCTGGAGAAACAGATTGTTATTGTCTGCTCTAATTTGGTATTGATCAAAGCTTCACAATGTTCTGGTCTTTTAAATTTTGTATTGTATTATATTACACACCAATTAATCTTTAACTGTGACTTGGCTAAGCATTTTCTGTTACAACAATAGAACAATCATACATGAGCATGGTTTTTGAGTCGCCAGCCCTTCGGCTCGGCGATTAGTCAACGAAAGTCGCTTTATAGTCGCCATAACTCGCTGTTCAGTCGCGAGTTGCCCTGATTTCTACAAAACGACTTGACGATTAGTCGGCGACTAATCAGCGAGATCTCTACAAAACGACTTGACGATTAGTCGGCGACTAATCAGCGATTCAAAAACCATGTACATGAGTTATTATTTAATAAAGAACATTAAAAATACTGCAGTATGTTCTGCTTAATTGTGTGTGCATTAACTATAGCAAACATGTAAGTTCGAAGTAACTTATGTATTCATTGTGTTACTGCAAGTAACATTCAGTAGAGTATATTTAGATGTTCGCTGATGAAAAGCAAGAATTCAACATTGATGAACGTTGTTGTAAAGCTCTGAGCCTCTGACAATTTTCCGCTGACCAGGGAATGCTCTCGGCTTCAGTTTTATCCATGATACCTCTAATACGACCATACCAATGGCAGAGTCTACTTATACCGGTACTTCTATTTTCCTCCTTTATAGTGCTCAGATCGGAACTCATGGCTATGCAATATATTCAAGCTCTTACCTCTTCTGATCTCTGTATCATTGAATCCAGGTTTTGCCAAATGACATGCTGGATTTTCTGGATGCGCCTGTTCCATACATTGTGAGTTCCCAAGCTTATTGGCATTTTTTTTGTTTTTTTATCAGAGTAGAGAGAACCGTGGAGAAATTGTAGTGATATTTTTTTATCCTACACACTGGCTGATCGATGGGAGGTCATGATCTTCATATATTGATATATATTTGACCATTAGATTGTGATTTGGCATGTCACCATTAGTTTGAATTTAATTTTAGTTAATTTGAACTGTCTGATCAACAACTAACAACCAATGTCATCTTTAGGTTGGTGTACAGAACAGAACATCTGATCTGCAATCCAGGCTAGCAAATGCCGTCATTATTGATGCTAACAAGAATCAGGTGCCTACAAAGTGTCCTACCTTTTATTTACCTGTGGTGTTCTGTTACTTTCTGGAGATAAATTTTATTCACTTGCTGTGTTGGTGTTAGATCTTTTTGGTTCCTAGTTCATTTTGCAAACCTTGTTGATTTTAGAGTTGTACATCACTACATCATCAGATGCGCTTGCAGTATCATTTTTAAAAACATCCAATGCTTTAGCACCATGGGTTCATAAATGATTTTAATAATGCAACAAGTTATTACTGATGAATCTATTTACCTGTGGTGTCCTGTTACTTTCTGGAGATAAATTCTATTCACCCCTGTGTTGTTGTTAGCTCTTTTTGGTTCCTAGTTCATTTTGCAAATCTTGTTGATTTTAGACCTGTACATCATCACATGCGCTTGCAGTATCATTTTTAAAAACATCCAATGCTTTAGTATCATGGGTTCATAAATGATTTTAATAATGCAACAAACTATTACTGATGAACAAATTCATGGTGGATGTAGATTAAATCTGCTTCAGTCCCGCAACTTCCGCAACAGAGAGAGTTGCTTTCTGCCTTGCGCCCGTATCATTCAAGACTTGTGGGTGAAAGTTATCTTGCAAGAAAACGCCCCGTCTATGAATGCACAGACGCCCAGGTTTGTTATAGTTTCCCTTATCTTATTTTGAATGTTTATTGAAGTTCCAAGAATGCAGATAATAGTGTTCAGGTAATAGTGTTCTGCCTATTGCATAACTATTTTTACTTTGCCTGGTACTACAAGTATAACATATCCCCACCATTTTCATTACAGACTAGCCTTGTTTTCATAATAGTCACTGTTCATTGGGATCGCTGATTTTCTGCATCCTGTGAACTTTCAGTTTAGTTTAAGGCCTTAACATGCTTCTAAACTTCTGAGCATACAGGTCGAAGCAGCTAAAGGTTTCCTTGCAGAGCTTAGATCCTACCTTGATTCTCTGTGCTCCAACCTTAGATCTCACACGATTACCAATGTACAATCCAACAATGACAAGGTACGTTGTTATCAAAATGCATGATCTGGATATTCTAGTGTACCGTTTATTTGTTGGACAAAATATCTTGTGGTCCAATGTTTCTAAGTAGGATCTTATCAGCAGCTTTGTGCAAGTGTAGCATACTTGTTGCTTCTTTGAAATAAAATAATTAATAGGTTCTAACTGTAACTATTTGTAGAGTATTGGTTGCTAACTTGAGCCTACAGCTTTGAATTTCCTGATACTGACTGGTTTTGTTGTGTCTAAAACAGGTTTCATTAATTTTAAGAGAGAGCTTCATCGGTTCTTTCCCGACCCGGGATAGGCCCTTTATGAAGGTATTCAACTGCGACGTTTCGTTTTTCCATCCTCTTCTATGTAGTGCCATAATTGGACAAACTTTGAGATCCTGATTCTCAATCTAAGCAATCTCTTTTTGGCTGAGTTGGTACATCTTGTTCAGGAATCTTATTCAGAAATTCATTTTGGCACCTAACATATGATATACATAGGCATATTCTAATGAGACATATGCTCACAGTGTATTCGTTTTTGTTGACAGCTGTTTGTAGACACACAATTGTTCTCGGTACATACGGACCTAGTTCTCTCCTTTTATCAGAAGGACTGAGTCTCTCTTTAACGATTTGACTATGTCATCAGCGACATCATTTTTCCAAGGTGCAAAACTTTCCTTTGCTCTTTCTATTATGGATTGATGTGTATCACTTCTTTGCCTGCTCGCAGAATAATAGTTACATGCATTTGCATCTTCAATCTTAGTTACCGCTTACAAGCACTTTGGCATTTGGCCTTAGCCTTAGGTACAGGACCATAACTTTATTAGGTTTGTAGCTTTGGTTGTGATTTTTGATCCACCCCAAAAACTTAAATCCTATGCTGTCAATCAGGTGACAGAAAATTCCCTGTGGTAACACTGCCTATCAGCTTTATTTCTTTTCCGAATCTGTAGCCAACAGTCCTTTACCAGCTTTAAAGGTGAAAGTCTACTGCATGGATGATTTCGTCAAATTATGTCCAGACAGTACCTTAAAAAAAGATCTGATGAATCCGTTTGCATTGCAGCCTTTCGACGTTGAGCTCAACTGTACATATACCGCTGTAGAAAAAACAGGAGCTGCCTTTGATCACTTTGGTAGCTGATAGTGGGTTAGAAGCTGCAAGGGACACGACCCATATACCGTTGGCGAAGTTGTAGATTATTGAGGTTCCAGGTAATATTATACCAGAAGCTGCCTCTCGGGCTGTTGTGTAAATTAGTTCTGCTTGGCTCTGCTACTCCATCTAAAGGTCTTGTAGGCACATAAGGAACCTCTGGTTTGTGTATCGTGCAATGCAATGTGTGCTGCGAAAATCTCCAGATATGGGATATCAGTGTTCATTTTGCAGTTAGAGAAAACCGAAATTATACTGTAACTTAAGAGTACTAGAGTTAAAACTGGTGCAGTGTCAAAGGACAATCTGTATCTCAGTTTTGTCGTGTGACAAACAGTTGGAAGTGTGATATACATGGAACTTTCAAACTCAGACTGTATAGTTCATATGCCTGTAGCAGCAACTCATATGAAGCTGGATATCACTATACTGAATGTCCTGTTTTCCTTGTCTGTTGTGCCGTCTAACCAAGCAGCATGAATATTAATTAACTTCATAAAATTCGACTGGCACCGCCGAACTTCATTTGCTGGAGCGTGAGGTCGCTGCCTGCAGTCTTGTGCATACTGGACTATCGCTGCGACCATCATTACTGATTTGAGTTATAGCTGTAGGCCATACTGGGATGACCGAGCGGTCATTGACTCTGGCAAGGCAGAAAGAGAGAGAGAGAGTATTTATACTGTTGCAGTCAAAGTTAAAAGCTCTAGAAAGGAGTGTCTCGAGTCAGATAGATAAGCTAGCTAGTACTAGAAGGCGCCTGCCCTGTGTAAGCCTAGGCGTACCGTCCTGCCTTTGCTTCACGTCGGTGTGCAGACCCGATTTGAACCCCTGTAAAGCCAGGCCGTTCCATGCTGGACTTGTTTTGGTGGAATGCCCAGGCCGCTCGATAGACTGCTGGTTCGGTAGTAGCCAGGTTTGCAAGAAGACGCCTCGTGTTGTTCCATCATCTCAGGATTCAGGAACCGGCGGGTAGGGCACTGGAGTACTATGGGGAATCTGCAGGGAGACGCAACGCAGAGTGTGGTGGGTTGTATGCGCGTGTGTGTGCAGGGAAAGAAAGGGGTTTGCTTTGCCCGTGGGGCGGTAGCAGTGAATGTGCCTGCCACCACCCACGTACAGTAGTAGCGCTTTCAAACCGGTGGTCGTCTGCCCCCTGCCTGCCGGGCCGTCCCCAGGCAGGCTTTCTGACCGCCCCATTGCTGCTCGATCGGCAGTGGCGCCATGCCGTGCCGCAGCGGGACGCACACGTACCAGGCAGTAGGAGGCAGGGATGGAAAGGACGCTGCTGCGGTGCTTGCCTCCTGATGCCACTACCGCCCGCAGTCGCTTCCCTCCCAGCGGCCACGCATGTGCGCAGGCAGCCAGGACAAAGGCTTGTGTTCGTCGTGTCCGCCGGAAACGAACTAGTACGTGGCTGTGTTTCCCGTGTGCGTGCGTGACAGGACACAAGGCTACCCATCCTGGCCTTCCAGATCCATGGTGATCCCCTGCTCCGGCCTGAGGCCTGAGCAGCTGAGCGAGGAGCAATTATTGTTGTGTGTGGGACGAACGGTTCCCCTGTGCTGTGCACGCACACGGCACACTGTTGCTCCCCTGCTGCACAACGCTGGTCCGCCCCCCTCGTGCTGCCTGATCAGTCTGAGTGCATGCTGCGCGCGTCCTCTCCTGCCGCACTAAACCCCACCGCCCCACTCGACACACCACTCACTCCGTCGACGTCTTGCTGATCGGTGCTGACGAACCTAGTTAACCATGGTCCATCTGACCAAGAACCGGATCAATATGGGATCTATTTTCAAAGATCTCGTCGACCGGCGTCGGCGGTGCTGATCTTCACGACGCCGGCGGTGCCAAAAACCTCTTTTATCAACGCGGCCAATCTCGAAGACACGCAGAGCGGCGGGCAGGCGACTCTGCCCGCCGGCCGCACTGCAGGCCTAGAGTGGACGCACCACTCCGTTCCACCTACTACCCATTTACTGCTCCGCCACATCCACCAGGCTGCCGTCCGGCCGGGAAGCAGCACACACACTGACCGGGAAGGCAAGGCAGGCGCGCATGCATGCATGCAAGATGCCAGCCCCGTGCACGCTGCTGCCGCACAGGCACACAGAGATGGGAGAGAGATGCCATGCATCTGTGTCTCTGAACCTGACCTGACTGACGCCAAGCCTTACATTACAATACATTGCACGCACAGTACAAGACATACACATAGGCTGTGCGACCTGCAGCTGCAGGCAGGGATGCCTGATCCGTTCTGACCCCGTCTTTGACTCGTCCTGCATGCCCTTCTGGACGGACGGACGAGCCGCCTTTGCCGTTGCCGTATGTCCTGACTGACACACACGCTCGTCGCTCCCGGAGACACGGCATGTGCCACTCCACTGCTATCAGTGCGTGCTGCTCTCGGCTTAGCTTCTGCACCGATGATCAGTATGCTCTTTTCTGGGAAGTAGTATTAACTAGCGCTGAGCTCTTCTTTGGTGTGGTTGACAGTACCGGGCAGGAGGCAGCAGGGTTTGGGAGGAGCAGACTGTAGGGTTGGAGGCAGGCAGGCAGCTGCCGAGGCAGATTTCGATGGTGGGTTCGTGATGTTCTGACAGTGACAGGGGTAAGATGAGTTGTGCGGAAGGGCAAAGAGTAGTGGCTGCTTTCGGCCAGATGATACTACAGCGACAGCGAGGCATGCTCGAATCATGTGGCGTAGTAGCAAAAAAAAGCCAAATACTTACGTGTTTTTTATACATTACAGTAGTACAGCCAGTTTGTACTCGTCCCGAAATAGATTTGGGCATACATAGTTGCCTCCCAAATGTTACCACACTTTCATGTCACAAGTTTGGGGAGAGTTGTTTTGCCTCCCGGATGTCTTAAAATGTCAAAATATTCTTGTGAAACACACAGGTTTGACCATACTCGTGCAGCTATAATGGGAGAGTTGTTCCAAAATATTGCTATTGGAGCATCATACCAGAGTTGTTCCAAAAATGTATTTACAGGCAAACACTTCCCAACTTGTGTTTTGGCTAAATGTGGCTACGAATGAAACAAATCTATTAAACACATTTCTATGTTCAATAAGAACTATTACTAGTAAGTTTTTGCTCTCCCATAGTAGGCCACAACACTATAATCCGTACCCTCTTGCAACATATATACCTGTGAACGATAGCTGTACGAGAACTTCTGCATGGATTCGAACTCCTATTATACTCATTTGCCAGAATCTAAGTGAACCAACATGTTTTACTCCTACAACCAGGATGGAACAAAGAAATTAAAACTGTACGTCGTCGCTTGTATTTACTTACTGAGGCTTGCACCACCTCTCCTTCGCGTCGCCATGGGCATGCTCGTGGTTGCCCTAATCGTAGTGGCCATGCTCGCTGTTGCCATGTCCATCTCGCCGTTCCCATGATCGTCGTTGCTGCCATCGTCGCGGCCATGCTCCACGTCGGCTTGCTCGCCGTTGCAGCCTCCAGGGCGATTGCGGCCGGCATGAGAATACGCCACGACCAGTCAAGCCCAACCATAGCTCGGTGATCATTTCCAGTAGAGGCATCGTGCTGTGTATGATTTTTAATAACATGTGTTAAGTAGCATGGAAATCGGTATGTTAGTTTAGTTGGATATTGGAGAGAGAAGATTATATTGAGATTGTTACGAAGGAGATATCCAACTAATTTGACGGTAGCGCTTTAGTGAGGCATAGCGTGGGGAGACGAGGCAACAAACTTGTTAGCGGTGAGTGAGTTTTGGAAAATTTGTTAGCGGTGGCATTTGTATGTAAATAGTTGGATGTGTGACACCAGTCATTTACCATGGATTCTGTCTTTATAGTAAAGATACAGCCAGTTTGTACTCGTCCCGAAATAGATTTGGGCATACAACATAGTTGCCTCCCAAATGTTACCACACTTTCATGTCACAAGTTTGGGGAGAGTTGTTTTGCCTCCCGGATGTTCCAAAATGTCAAAATATTCTTGTAAAACACAGGTTTGACCATACTCGTGCAGCTATAGTGGTCGAGTTGTTCCAAAATATTGCTATTGGAGCATCATACCAGAGTTGTTCCAAAATGTATTTACAAGCAAACACTTCCCAACTTGTGTTTTGGCTAAATGTGCCTACGAATGAAACAATCTATTAAACACATTTCTATGTTCAATAAGAAGTATTACTAGTAAGTTTTTGCTCTCCCATAGTAGGCCATAACACTATTTTCATTCCTTGAAAGAAGATCATACTGAACATATTATATCGGGCTCCGATGACACATAGTCAAAGGAGCAGAGAAGACTGGGACAGTGAGAAACCTTGTACTCCTACTTACGATTACAGACCTATAGACTGGATCCTTGGTAGGGGCCTCGCTCTCTGTCTGAAAGCGTGCTTTGCAAGTCTGAGTCCATGCAACATATCCCTGACTGCACAGCACTGCCCTGTCACAGCCAAAAGACAGGACTCATCAGTCATCAGTATCACCTCACCTCTTTTCCCTGCGCCGCACTGGCTGGACCTGGAGCCCCTCTCTTTTTTCTGCAGAAAAGAGACAAGAGGAGGAGTCAAGTGCATTGGAGACCAAAAAACAAACCATACAATAATTAAATCAGTTTTGACATGCTTCTGGGTGAGTTGAGTTCCCAACACAAAACACAATAAAACATATCCCTCTATCTTGGTCAAGCCACATCATGATGATCATCACAGAGAGAGAGTTACTCAGTCACCAGCGTGTGTGCTGTCTGATAGCCATTGATCACTGCCTCACTGGGTCAGCAGCTTATCTGAGCCCGGCCCACACGGCAGGCGGGCCTTGGCACCTGGGGCCCAATCTTTGGTGTCAGTGGGCACGCCACGCCCTCTACTTTGACTGATCAAGTACCGGTTGCAACGCCGGCAAACCATCCAACCCATGCTTGATGGGTAATTTAATCATTGCGTTTAACCCTGGAACAGAGCTTCCGCCTTCTAGATAGGGTACTTTTGGCGCCTCATAATCATGTTTGCTTGCTTAACTGTAAGATGACCGATCTTTTTCTAAGAAAAAATGTGGCTGTGTGGTGTGTCCCATCCCATGTACGCTGTGGATGCAAACACTAGTCCACGGCGCCCTAAACCTTTGTACAGTATCACCTTTTGGTTTTGTGTGTGTGTGAGAGAAAGGAAAAAAGTGCAAGAAAGCTAGGACGGTGTCTGTCGCGTCAGAGCTTCAGAAGAACGGTACGATTGCTTGTTCGTTTCAGTTTTGGTCTAGCGCAAGCTGCACAGTAACAGTATGGCTACAAACTGAAGACTCTGAAGGAAGAAGAAGGCTTGGACAGTTGGACTGGTGGTCACCCCACTGATCACTCGTATGGAGCTTCTACTCGTGAAAATAGATCGTAAGCGTAGGTGATAGATCCAACGGTACAACAACAACAACAACAACAAACAACAACAACAACAACAACAACAACAACAACGAGAGGAAGCAAGAGAAGAAAGATAATCTTGGCGAAAAGAAGAAGAAACCAGGCACACACGCAAGGTGGGAAGTGGTGGGAACACATGGAGCGGGAATGCACGAGCACGAACAGTACCGAAAAGCCTGCGCGTGTGGTGCGAGCGTACGGTGCGCCCTCCTCAGTCATCATCTTTACGTCTCCCTGCCTCCTACACTTGGTTGGCTCTGCAGGCTGTGTCACTTGACCGTCAGTGGCAGCAGCAGGCGCACGCACCCGGACACGCACATGTACTAGTATGATCTTCTCCTGGCCGTCTTCTTCTTTTACCATTTGCTTTTCTTTTCTTTCGCTCAGGGAGGCAGCTTTGTTTGCCTTTGAGAGTCGAAATCGAACGGACACACATGTGTGCACAGTGACAAACAAAGATGACTCAACAGAGACGAGAGAAGAGGGAGAGGCTGGGAGAGGTGCAGCACATCGGCTTTGTTTATGAGTTTCCGTAAAGCTGGCCGGCGGGCAGTGGCAGAGACAGCAGCCAGCCAGCAACAAAAGGCAGAAGAGGCACAGCAGCAGCCATGCTGCAGGCTACTCTACTTCGCAGATGTCCCCCCCACCCTACCCTAGCTACACCTACTCCACTCTACTAGTAAGACCAAAACAGCCTAGAGAGAGAAAGGGAGAACACAAAACCTCTACAAGCTGTTATCAGCTCTCAGTTCGGTTCAGGTCAGGTACCCATCGTTCTCGTGCTACTACTCGATACACGTACAGTATGCATGTAAATGAGTGCTCAACATGTCATCTGCTGAATGCCTCCTTGCCATTGCATTGCACGATGGGCGTATGCATCTCATGTGACTGCTGAGCAACAGTACAAATATCTGCTGGCTTTGCCTACCCACGAGTATGTGTATGTGTACGTGTACTCCTCTGCGATATTTCTCTCGGCCTGAAGTGAGTGTGAGTGTGAAAGTGGGGTGGGTGGCTGCAGGCTATCTGCGTGGGGGTGTCAGAATCTGCCTGTCTCCCGCTCTCTCTGGTGTGCCACCTGCAGCCTGCACCGTTTGTTTGCAGTCAATAATAATATTAACAACTGCGGTGTTAATATTCAGAGGTACAGTAGGGTCACTGCACCGTCTGCACCTGCACCTGGTGGCGCCGTGGCAGCATCCACCGCCTCTGACACCACCCAGCATTGCCACTACGAACCTAAAGAAAACCCCGACCTCTGCTACGGTGCTACACCGGCTACCGTTCACATGAAGCAAACTTCAAAGAGCTTTGTGGGGATATTGACTGCTCGTACCCCGATCATAAGAGCTAAGGGGAGTGTCTAAAGTGTGTCCGACACACCTTTGTTGGAGGCCCAATTGGCGGTGCCGGACACTTGTCCGGCGCTTTTTTTTCCTCCCACACCGGCACCCCCTAAACGGCCGGACCCAAACTCAATAAGAAAAAACAAAAACTGCGAAACGGTTTCAATTTCATTCAAATTTTGTTATATATTACAATATTTGAACGAAATTAAACTAAAAACTAAACCTAAATCTACTCCGACTCGGCGGACCAGTCGAAGCTGTCGTCGCTGTCGTCGAGGAGGATGAGGGTGGAGGAGGAATCGGCGCGGGAGGTGGACGCGCCGTCCTGATGCGCCCGGGAGGTGGAGGCCGAGGCGGCCATCTGCGCCGAGCGCTCCACGGTCTCCAGGAAGCCGGGGGAGTCCCGCTCGATCTCGCTGACCGACACCACCAGACCGAAGCTGAGGCCGGGGATGTCGCCGTTGTGCGTCTTGTCGTGTAGCGCGGGTGGCACCTCGTACCCCGGGGGCTACACGTCCTCCGGCGCAGGCGGAGGCTCCTACGTGGTGGCGACCGACGATGCTCGACATCACGGATCACCACCCCACCGCATCTGTTGCGCCCTCCTCCGCTGCTGCCGCTGCTCCCTCCGCCGCGAGAGCAGAGGGAGAAGCAGCCGCCGCGTCGCTGACGCTTTGGTTGTGGCGGGGGTGGAGGTCGCGGGATCGGCATCAGCCGCAAGGGCATTGGGTTCCTCGTGGCGGCGGGCGGCCTCGATGGCAGAGGCCACCGTGTGGCCGGTGCGCCCCTCGTGCAGGTACGATCTGCCTGAGCTGCCGTCGACCTCGTAGTTGTGCATGGTGGCGGCGCTTGGGAGGATGGTGGAGAGTAGGCTGCGTTTGGGAGGAAGGAGGAGATGTGTGCGATGGGAGGTGCGGGCGGGTGCTTATATGTACCGGCGAGGGCAGGGCGGGAGGCGGCGAGGCGCCCGAGTGGAACGGCGGTTTGACCAATGGGCAAGTCCGGCGCACCGGCGCATGGACTGGCGATTCAGCTGGCGGTGCTTCAATGCGCCGCGTGGCTAGTCCCATCGCGTCGCTGCCGACTGCATGCTGTGTATGCTGCGCCGCGCCGCCTGCGCGTTGCTTGGGAAAGCGGCATCATTTACGCCGCTCATTAAGCCGGGAAAGAATTTGGGGAAGAAACCGCTCGTGTGTATGACGGACGGGCCATATCTGTCAGAGGCTCGGGTCGGACAGTGTCCGGCACCGCGAAGGCAGCCCCCAAAGTTGGAGTCCCTGTTGGCGGTGCCAGACAGATTTTGGGCCGGACAAAGGCTTTCCGACCCCCCGGTGTGGCCTGTTTTTCTGTCCGTCGCCCTAAAGGAGCTTTACGGCCCCTTTTATGACCCCCCGGGGAGATGCTCTAATCGACAAAGATAATTAAACTATGAAGATATATACTATAATAATATTTTCCATCGGATTTTTAATGACGTTGATTCGTCTATGTAGATGCTAGCAGTTTTTCCTCTAATCCTAGGCGATCCTTACATTGTCTGGTTTTAACCAAAAATTCTATACCTACGGCGGAGACAATACTTTGATTCAACTGAGCTATTAGAGAATATCCACCGGGGGTCGTAAAAGGGCCAATAAAGCATTATTGGGGTGCCGGACAGAAAAATCGGCCACACCGGGGGTCGTAAAGCTCTCGTCCGGCCAAAAACCTGTCCGACATCATGAACCGGACCTCCAACTTTGGGGGCTGCCTTCGCGGTCCCGGACACTGTCTGGGCATATCCACTCGAAGGCTTGGCCCGCATGTCAACCTCACACCCATCTCTTCGAGGGTTTAATGGCGGAGCAGCCTTATTAAGCGGCGCTGCAGCCGACATGGTGGAGACGTATCGCCGGCATTAAACCGGCATGTCACCTCACCACCCACCCATCGCTTCCCGCACGTGCCACCGTTTCCTGCCATTCTTTCCTGCCGCTTCTCGCCTTGTTTTCCCGCCAAGCCGGCCGGCTATAAGAACCTCGCCCCATCTCGCCGTGCTCACACCTCACCGTAGAGAACAGAAGCGCACCGCCGCCCCACCCACCAACATGACACACACCCTCGTATGGGCCAGCCTCACCCAGAAGGCGCGACGTCGTTAAGCGGCGGAGGGGAGAGCTCCTCCTCTTCCTCCTCCTCTGCCGTCAAACGATGACGAGGCCGTGGACTTCAAGTGGGAGTAGGAGGGTGAGGAGGACCCTTTGGAGGAGCCGGTACCGGTGCTAGAGGAGGAGGAGCAGCACGAGCAGGAGCCGGCGCCACCGCTCTGGCCAGAGCAGCACGCGAGGTACTCCTCCTTCGTCACGGCGCGTGAGGAGGACGGGCACCGCCAGTTCCAGGACTTCGTCATGGCCGCGAACGATGCGTCAGAGGAGCGCGCCAAGGAGCTGTCGCTCGTCGAGGACGTGTACTCCCGCTCCTTCGCCGAAACCCAGCGGCAGGTGCACGAGGAGCTGAACATGGCGAGGGTGCTTGCTCACAGCCGCCTGGTGGATGACGCCTTCCATCGGGCGGCCGAAGCGCGGGAGATGGAGATGCTGAGCCGGGAGGCCGCGACGCAGGACGCGCGGGAGGCGAGCGGGCGTTCGCGGAGAGGAAGCTGCAGGCGGCGGAGGCGGAGAGGGAGCATATAGCGGAGCAGGCCCGGCGGACGGCGGAGAGCTTGGGGCGCGCAGTGGCGTCGACGTGCGCTGGAGCGCAGCCAAGCGGCGGAGCAGCACCGGCAGATGCTGGAGGCCATGTCAGCCAGGCGCTTGTGTGCCCATGCTGGCGGCCTCAACATGCCTGGCTCCCCTTCCTTCGACGAGGGGGCGAACGACGATATGGCTGGCCCTAGCGTGCCACCTTCACCCGGCATGTTCTAGAGTAGTAGTTTATTAGCTAGTTTTAGTTTAAATTTTAGTTGTAATTTCATCGGAATCGCCTCTTTTGCAAAATTTCATCATTTGGGGTCCGGCCGTTTAGGGGGTGCCGGTGTGGGAGGCGCAAAAAAAAAGAGCCGACCCCCAATTGGGCCTCTAATTGAGGTGTGCCGGACAAAATTTAAGCGCCCCCGTTGGAGATGCTCTTATAACTCTTTATTACTCCAATTTCAAAAGATATGTGTTATTGCAAGCGAAAAAAGAAACACTATGTTGCCAAACGACCGGAACCACAAAAACTGTTACTGATGAGCCCCAACTTATGTAAACGGAGGAATGTGGAAAAAATAAAAATTTGCACAAAGAGTCCTCTTACCTAACATGGTTACCATGAAAAATATCAAATCTGAAATATAACATGTTACAATGAAAGGACTTATATTAGCTCTAAACCCAAATGACTAGGATGATGATCATATCCCATCTTCCTCTTCTCGTTTGTTTTCGAATCCAAATCTTGTCCGAAGCAGGGACGAAGATGTTGGGTAGGTTTACATATTCGTGTATTGTCGCTCCGTCCTCTTGACCGGCTTGGATTCTGACGTGGGGACACCGATCGGGTGTGCCACCGTGGACCACCCTGGTGCGGTAAAGACTGCGGCCCACTGGGTGCGAAGCCCAGAAAGAGGCCCCCGACGGAAAGCCTGACGGACTATTAGATCATAGGGCCCAACATGTAAACCTAAGTCGGTACGGACCCGGGACCCAGTCCCACTATAAAAGGGCTGGGAGGGCCGCTGACCTAGGTACGCAATCTGATACCCTAGAAACCCTAGCGAGTTCGACATCCTCGAGCTCGTCGTTGTAATCGATCTCATCAATACCAGACAAGCAGGAGTAGGGCTTTTTACCTTCGGGGGCCTGAACCTGGGTAATACCTTTTGTCAGCCGACAGATTCACCAGCACCACATCCTTCCTCCCCCTTCTTCACGAACCCGAGGATGCCATCCGAGGGATCTGACGTGGTAACACCACGTCAATTGGCGCCGTCTGTGGGAAAGACGGGTGCTGGATCTACGGATTTGGCGGCTTCATCAGCGATCATCGGCGACTCGCCGACTCTGCAACAGCCGATCTTCTTCGGCTCTC
Organism: Puccinellia tenuiflora; assembly: GCA_012064385.1. Classification (NCBI taxonomy): domain Eukaryota; kingdom Viridiplantae; phylum Streptophyta; class Magnoliopsida; order Poales; family Poaceae; genus Puccinellia; species Puccinellia tenuiflora. Next base: position 975,042 of record QRDG01000202.1, on the reverse strand, counting down.
TGGGTTTCAACCCTCACTCGCCGGTCGTTCAATCGACCTTCGACGATCTGCAATCTGGCATGGAAGTGAGCTTCGGCTCGCTGCGCTACTACGTCAACAAGTGGGGCACACTTCGCCTCACAGATGCGCCTCTGGCTACGCTGGAGGAACGTGCCGCTTCATCGACTTCATCGGCGGGAGTCGCAGCACCTTCGGCTGCGTTGGCGGACGTTCCGCCAGTCCACGCGCAATGCGTGGAAAAACCCGCGTCGTCTTCGACTGCGGCATCGCGATCTACATCGAAATTTATCGACTTCGCGCGCTCGATCGCGGAGTCGGTTGTGGCGTCCACTCCTTCAAGCCCCGCGTACTCCGTCAACGGAGCCTCGGCTTCCTCCGAGTCCGCCCCCAGCGACGACTCCAACAACCTGACGCCGTGTCTTCCTCCCGTCGAGGTGTTCATGGCGGTTGTAGCCGGGGGAGACGAAAGCGAGACAGCCTCCGCCGGCGCAAGGAGAGGCGCAGAAGAGACGGCAGCGCGGGCAGCCGCGAATGGGTCAAACCCCGCAAACAACAACGCGGACCCTCCGCCCAACGGGAACCATGAGCAGAATTACCCATATGTGGTGACTCTGCAGAATGGGCGCACCCAGCTCCATATCAGCAGGGAGATGGGTGAGAAGGCTATCAGGGCCATGGCCCAAGGGAGACCAGAGCCGGACTCCAATGACGACGACCTGGCGTGCTACGCGTACCTGCTGTGGCAGGAGAACATCAAGCTGGAGTCTGCAAAGCAGGCACTCCTGGAGCGGCGAAGGCAAGCCAGCGAGTCGAGCAGAAGACGGGCCGAGTTGTCTGTCCAATCATCTGGGCACACTCGAGGCACTCAGCCACCTCCGGGAGGATCTCGTTTCCTGCGCATGCCGGAGGCAGATCGGAACAATGTCGCCCGCAATCTGGAGGCGTCATTCATGTCCATGGATGACCAGGGAGTCCCAGTCCCTAAAACTATCTCCGGTGCCCTCATGTCGGTGACGACTTACCTACAGGCCACTCAGTCGCCGGAGGGAGACCCGCTGGCAGCGGCGCATCGCCAGCAGATCAAGAACATCGGAGCAATGGGGGCAGTCCTGGCGCCTCCACAACCGGCTGCAGCTGTAGCAGCCGGCAACGAAGCGGGCAACCGCCAGCCGCTTAACCCGCGGCCTGAAGGAAGGAATCGCGCGGTGGTTGATCCCCCCGCCCGCGATCGGGAAAACCGAGTCACCCGCGGCGCTCATGAGCGAGGCGCGGTTACGGAGCATAACAACCGCGACACCCACGAAAGGGGGCACCGTGGGGGTCTCGGTCGAGAAGAACGGTACCAGCTGGTGCAAGGAGAAGACGCGCGTAACGCCATCACGCACAATAAGGTGACGAGAAGTCGCAACAGGCGACAAGCTAGAGAGGCGAGCGACAACTCCACATCTGAGGACGACCCCGAGCCATGCGGAGCACTGTGCTTCAGCCGACTGATCCGGGAGACCAGAATGCCGAAAGGATTCAGTTTGACCTCGGAGACTCCCAAGTATGATGGGCTTCAAGAACCATCTGCTTGGTTGGAGGACTACCTAACGGCAGTCAAATGCCAACGGGGAACGACTTCTACTGCCATGCAGTACCTACAGCTGATGCTCTCGGGATCGGCTCGAGCGTGGCTCAAAGGCCTACCGAGAAGGTCTTACACATGCTGGGAGGACTTCAGCGAGGACTTCATCAGCAACTTCGCAGGCACTTACCAGCGACCCGCTTCATATGAGGAGTTGCGGGCGTGCAAGCAGCGCGCTGATGAAACGCTGCGAGGGTACATCCAGAGATGGACCCTGCTCCGCAACAGCGCGGAGAAGATCTCGGACGACAACGCCATATACGCATTCACTCGAGGAGTGTATCGCGTAGAGCTTAGGGAGCACTTTGGGCGAGTCAAGCCGAAGACCATTGGCCACCTCATGCAGGTGGCGAGTGACTGGGCCGACGGAGAAGATGCGGTGCGCCACGAGCGCGCCAGCACACCAGGCGGCGACGGCGACTCTGAGCCATGGAGTCGCCGAGGCAGTGACCGACGTCGCAAGAGGAAGTCCCGTGTGTATGATAGCACCGAGGGCACAGAACTCGTGGCTGTAGGATTCCCTGCGAGTCGCGAGCAACGAGACCATGACGACAGTCGCGGAGATCGCGACAGTCGAATAGCTGGTTACAAAGGAAGGGAGATCAAGCGTGAATGGCGACCACGCGAGTCGCGCGGACGAAAGTCTACGCGGCCTCCGGCTACGCTCCAGGATGTGTGCCGCATCCATATGTACAAAGATGACAACGGCAACCTCACCTACAAGCATGCACTCCAAGACTGCGACAAGTTCCATCAGCTCTACGAGGAATACATGCGACTACTAGAGCAGAGCCAGCAGCAGCAAGCCCAGGCGGTCCCTGGGGCGCTGGCAATAGGTGCGCCGCAGCCGCCGCTATTGCCCCCTGGTCGCATGGCGGGTGCGGTGCAATATCAGCCGCGAGTCAATGAGGACAGATCTGAGGGAGACGCTTACCCAAGGCCCGTCGGTCGCATGTACATGATCCAGAAGGGCCGTCCCTCCAACAGGGACCAAAAGCTGATAATGCGGCAGGTCCACCTCGCCGTCAGATCGCCACCGGCAGTGCCGGAGTATCTCGACTGGTCGGAAGCCAGCATAACATTCACAAGGGAGGATCATCCGCCCCGAGTCCCGAGGCCAGGCCACTCAGCCCTGGTCTTGGAAGCCCAGGTTGGCGGCTTCGCAATGAGTCGCATGTTCATGGATGGTGGAAGCGGCATAAACATCATATTTGCCGACACTCTCCGTGGCATGAACATAATAACGTCCAACCTGGCACCCTCCGTCAACACCTTCCACGGCATAGTACCGGGGAGGCCAGTGTACCCCCTGGGAACCATCTCACTCGATGTGATATTCGGAGACCCGGCTAACTTCAGGAGGGAGAAGATCGAGTTCGAGGTAGTGGACTAGAAGTCGCAGTACCACATCATCCTTGGGAGACCAGCCTTCACACGGTTCATGGCGGTGCCACACTATGCTTACCTGAAGCTCAAGATGGCGACTATGCCACACTATGCTTACCATACGGAACCATCACCGTCGATGGCGACTTCGAGCGGTCGGATGAATGCGATCGCAAGTTCAGCAAGATCTCCGAGTCGTTCGGAGCACAGGAGCAGCTTCGGGAGCTCGCCCTTACCAACGAACGCACCCTCTTCCCCGAGGGCACACAATCCGTGCCGGGCTCGGCCTTCAGCGCGACGAATGATACAAGGGAGCACCAGGTGCACCCGACGGACCCGAAGAAGACGGTCCTTGTATCGACGAGCCTATCCCCTGCATAGGAAAGCGCGCTCGTCGAGTTCCTGCGTGAGAACTGGGAAATCTTCGCCTGGTGTCCAGCGGACATGCCAGGCATACCCAGGGAATTCGCCGAGCATGCCCTCCAGATTCTACCCAATGCTAGACCCGTCAAGCAAGGGATGCGCCGCTTCGCTGAGCCGAAGCGTCTTGCCATCGGGCAGGAAATCGACCGCCTCCTGGCGGCCAACTTCATCCGTGAGATCAAGAAGTCAGACTGGGTAGCCAACCCAGTCCTGGTGCCAAAGAAGAACACGGACATACTACGCATGTGTGTCGACTTCATTTCATTAAACAAGTGTTGTCCCAAGGATCACTTCCCCCTGCCTCGAATCGACCAGATTGTCGACTCTACCGCGGGTTGCGCGAAGCTCTGCTTTCTGGATGCCTATTCGGGCTACAACCAGATCAGAATGAAGAAAGAAGACGAAGAGAAAACAGCATTCATCACCCCCTTTGGTGTATTCTGTTATACTACGATGCCCTTCGGGCTGAAGAACGCGGGTGCCATGTACCAGCGTATGATGCAGAACTGCCTCAAAAAGCAGATCGGATGCAATGTCCAGGTCTATGTCGACGACATCGTCATCAAGACGAAGAAGGAGGAAACGCTACTCGACGACCTCCGCGAGACATTCGCGGCATTGAAGAAGTACTCCATCAAGCTCAACCCTACCAAGTGCGTGTTCGGCGTTCCAGCCGGACAGCTACTAGGCTACCTCGTGTCCGCACGAGGCATCGAAGCAAACCCGGAGAAGCTACAAGCACTGCTGAAGATGCCCGTACCCTCCAAACTCAGGGACGTGCAGCAGCTCTCTGGATGTGTAGCAGCCCTCAGTCGATTCATCAGTCGGCTCGGCGAAAAGGCGCTGGCATTCTACCAGCTGATGAAGAAGACGGACCGCTTCGAGTGGACAGAGGAAGCACAAGCAGCCTTTGAAGACCTCAAGCGCACTCTGACGACGCCACCGGTCCTGGTGGCACCACTCGAGGGAGAACCACTGTATCTGTATGTGGCGGCCACAAATAGGGTGGCCAGCACAGTGCTCGTGGTGGAGCGAGCTGAAGAAGGAATGGCCCATGGAGTACAGAGGCCAGTCTACTACCTTAGTGAGGTGCTATCTCAGTCGAAGGAAAGGTACCCACAATACCAGAAGCTGGCGTACGGAGTGTGATGGGGGGATACTTTATAGGTAGGCCCATGGACCCGGAAAGTAGACCCGCCAAGACCAAGAAGGCCAATGCCGAGTCACGAGACAAGTCACATGGGCTGAGCTGGAGGCAAGCCGACCAAGGCCCGTGTGGAGAAAGAGGCTCGTCCAAAGAAGGAGTCCAAGTACAACCCGGAGTCTAACTTGGAAGGTCAAGACGTATAGTAGGACTCCATGTTCTAGTGTGACTCGGTATAGCCTGTAAGTCCAGAGACCCGGCAGCCTTTATAAGCAGGGTCCTGGACCTTAGATAGATGAGTTCGAAGAGATAAGCTTCAACCAGTAGAGAGAAACCCTAGCCACCAGAGAGAAGTCGCCGGCTCCTGAGTTGTAGGAGCCGGGTCCTTGTAATCGAGATATAATCAAGAGCAATAACATAGAAGCAGGAAGTAGGTCTTTACCTCTAATCAGAGGGGCCGAACCTGGGTAAATCCTTGTTCCCCGGCGAGATTAACCGTTCCCACGTACTTCAATCACCAATGGCCCCAGAACTCATCTTCCCTGAGGAAGAACTTGCCGTGACAACCCCACGACAGTTGGCGCCCACCGTGGGGCCTATGGTGACAAAAGGAGTTGAGATCATTGGAGCTGCTCGTCGGGCTATGGAGAAACTCGCCATCGGGCGGGTCTACACTGATGAGCATGGAGAGACCGAGATCGATGACTCAGGCTGGACTTCGGAGATGAACGAAGTCGACGAAGGCTACCAGCTTGTCTTTGGAGGAATCAACGTGTTCGTCGGGATGGTTTGCGCGTCGGGTCTTCGCGTGAACTCGGCGGAATCTGTATCAGAGCCAACTGTTATCATCGAGTCCGACGGTGAGGAGTCGGTCGGAACTTCAGAGGTCGGCATCATCGCCGAGTCTGAGGAACCCCAAGCTGAGAAACCAGATATGCTGCAAGAGTCAGATTCAGATTACGATGCAGATTCAGAGTCCATCTTACCCTTGTTTGAAGATCGGCTTGGGTATGGGATAGAGGAAGATGATTGTGAGGAGTCGCCAGTACGTGCTCGCGTTGTGGGAGTCTACATGTCTGGAAACACTGGAAATCAATTTGATCCAGCTTTTTTGACAAAGGAAATTAATGCAAATAATGCCGCAGAGAGGGCGGCTGAGTTAACCAATGCTTGCACTGCGTTGGAGAGGCAACTAGCTGATATCACAGAAGCAAATCGTAGATTGGCCGAAGAGCGGGCCCGAGTCCAAGATGAAGCTCAAGTTGTGCGGAGGAGCCGCGAGGAGCTTACTTCAATTCAGCATCGCAGAGCCAGGAGTCGCTTGACTGATGGAGTCCACATCAATCCAACCAATCTATTCATCACACCCAATGGTCCAGGCAGAGGAGCCGGACTAGGAGGCTCAGCGGCAGCAGGAGGCGCCGCAGGAGGAGGAACAGGAGCACCACCACCACCACCACCACCACCCCCAGAAGGACCGGGAGGCAGCCGTAAGAATGGACCACCGCCTGAAGGAGTCGGAGGAGGAGCATCTGGTGGCTTAGGGTCTCAGCCCAACAGATTTCATACTCCAGAGGGACATTACTCTAATCCTATGGACAACGTTCATGCGGCGACTCTGAGATTGGAGAATATTGTGGTACCAGAGGGACCAGCAGGACAGGAGACTCGTGAGGCTATCGAGCTACTGAAAACAGCTTTGACTCAGCAAGCTTTGTATCCAACTTTTCTAGATGCAAGTAGATTACATTCAACAACCTTTAACTCAGGTACGAGGAGTCGGCACGGTGAGTCCAACCCGGCCAACTCTACAAGTGCAAGGCGTCGTGAACAAGAGAGGAATCGTGCAAACATACCAACTACTTCACGAGCTCAGCTAGTGGTTGATGAAGCAAGGCAACGACGAGAAAGAGAAGCAGCAAGAACTCGGGAGGCAGAGAGGGACAGAGCGTTAGTGGGTGCAGCCAACCCGCCTCAGCCAACCCGGGTGCACGAGGAGGTGACTTCTCCTGGTGCTTCCCCAGCATTAACAGGACCAGAGTGCCTGTCTGATGCCATCAGGTCCGAGTCCTTCCCCAGCAGTTTCAAGGAGCCGCGCAAGGTTCCAAATTATGAGCCCAACATGGACCCGACCTCTTGGTTGGGTACATACGAGATGGCGATGAGTATTCGCAATGCCACAGGTAATCTGTGCGCCAAGTTCATGTATCTTATGATGGAGGGAGCAGCCAAGGTTTGGATGCGCAACTTGCCTCCTAGGTCAATCAACTCTTGGGAGCAATTGAAGGCGGCTTTTATTCAGAACTTCCAGGGCACATGCAAAAAGCTCAGCACCATCGAGGACCTGGAGCGGTGTGTTCAGAGGAAGGGCGAGTCGACAAGGCACTGGATGAAGCGGGTCTCAGAGATCATTAACTCCTCACAAGGACTCCCACCGGTTTCAGTGTTAATGGCGATGGAGAGAAATTGCAGTTACAATCTCTTGAGTTGGAAGCTAGGTCGTATGAAGGAGAGCCTGAATCAAGGTATTCCCCTTACGATTGGTGAGATCATGGCAGGTGCTAATAAGCACGCTGCCACAGACAAAACAAAGGATCAGGAGGAAGGGACTAAAGGACAAGGTGGCAATGGTCAGAGTCAGAACCAGAATCAAAACCAGAATCAAGGTGGTGGCAAGCGGCCGTATGGAGACAACTCTGACCTAGTGGCCAACACAAACACTGGGGTCAGACGCAAGGACAATAATTCTGGTGGATACCAAGGCCGTACTCCAAGCACAGAGGAGGTCTTGAGGATTCCATGCCCTAAACACGCCAAGAACGGCAGATGCGGTCATACCTTGGGACAGTGCGTAGATTTGCAGCATGCCGGGTTCCAAGGGCCAGTAAATAGAGGTAACAACAATGGGTATAGAGGAAACAATGGAGCCGGAGGACCCGGCAATAACGGCGGAGGAGCCGGCAATAATCCAAACCAACCTCAAGGAGGAGGTAACCAGCAGGGCGGGTTCCAGCAGAACCCGAAGCAGCTCCATGATGGCAATGGGCAGTATTATGTCACAACTCGGCAGCAAAACCCGAGTCATGGCAGCTACCATGTCTTCACAACTAGTACGTCCAAACGTTCCAAGAAGTTAAAAGTTAGAGCTGTTAATGCAGTAGAGCCGGCGCTTCCACAGTGGCTCAGAGCAAACCATCACGTGGAGTCGGGCAGATCATCCACCAAGAGTCGACGATCCAGGGCAGCTAGCCTTGGTGGTGGCACCTCAAGTTGGGGGCTATACATTGAACAAAGTGCTTATGGATGGTGGAAGTAGTATCAACATCTTATATTATGACACATTCAAGAGGATGCAGCTGCAAGATAGACAGCTAATTCCAACAGAGACAGTGTTCCATGGGATAGTACCAGGGAAGTCGGCCAAACCCATTGGTAAGATTTATCTTGAGGTTGCTTTTGGCACAGTGGAGAATTTTCGTTCAGAGATTATGCCTTTTGAGGTAGTGGATCTTAAGAGTCCATACCATGCTCTCTTTGGTCGACCAGCATATTTTAAGTTTATGGCCAGGCCATGTTATGTTTACTTGAACCTCAAGATGCCAGGTCCAGCAGGAGTCATTATAGTTAATGGCAGCAGACAGATGGCATTGGAGTGTGAGTTAGGTGATGCAGCTATGGCTGAGACGGCTTGTGCTCAAGAGGAGCCGAAGTTTTACAAGGCAAACGTGGACCTGGAGGACAACTCGGTCCTTAAGAAACCGGCCACAGAGGAGAAGATGAAATTCAAGTCAGCTCAGGACACAAAGCAAGTCGACTTTACCCCTGGTGATTCTTCCAAGCAGTTCACTATTGGGGCACACCTCTCTGATAAATAGGAAAGCGCGCTCATCGAGTTCATCCGTGAGAATCGGGATGTTTTTGCATGGAAGCCATCTGACATGCCAGGAGTCCCGAGAGAACTCGCCGAGCACAGCTTACATGTTAATCCTAATGCAAGACCAGTTAAGCAGGGTCTGCGCAAGTTTCATGATGACAGGAGGAAAGCCATAGGAGAGGAGGTGGCTCGACTCCTCGCAGCCGAGTTCATCAAGGAGGTCTTTCACCCAGAGTGGGTGGCCAATCCAGTGTTAGTTCCAAAGAAAACAGGAGAGTTGCGTATGTGCATCGACTTCACGGGCCTAAACAAGCATTGCCCTAAGGACCCGTTTGCACTACCTCGCATAGACCAGATCATTGACTCCACAGCGGGGTCAGAGTTGCTTTGTTTCTTGGATGCATATTCAGGGTACCACCAGATCAGACTCAACGTAGAGGATGAGCTGAAGACGTCTTTTATTACACCCTTTGGAGCATTTTGCTACACAACAATGCCCTTTGGACTCAAGAACGCAGGAGCTACATATCAGAGATGTATCCAAAATTGTTTCAAGAAACAGATTGGAAGGAATATTCATGCTTATGTGGATGATGTAGTGGTCAAGTCTCAGAAAGCCGACTCTTTGATAGCAGACCTGACAGAAACCTTTGAGAACCTACGCAAGTACAAGATGAAGCTCAACCCAACCAAGTGTGTTTTTGGAGTCCCTGCGGGCAAACTCCTAGGCTTCATTGTTTCAGAGCGAGGCATTGAAGCAAACCCAGAGAAAATCAAGACCATCCATAACTTGCAGAAGCCGACTTGTCTGAAGGACATTCAAAAGCTCACTGGATGTGTGGCAGCTCTAAGCAGATTTATTTCAAGACTCGGGGAGAAGGCGGGTCCTCTCTACCGACTCCTGAAGAAGTCAGATAAATTCCTATGGGATGAAGAAGCCGACTGTGCTTTTGAGGAGTTGAAGAAAACTTTGTCAACAGCTCCGGTGCTTGCAGCTCCTACAGATAAGGAGCCCATGCTATTATATGTAGCTGCCAACGAGAGAGTTGTCAGTGCAGTAGTAGTGGTGGAACGATCAGAGGAAGGAAAGGAGTACCCAGTGCAGAGGCCTGTTTATTACATCAGTGAAGTCCTCACAGAGTCAAAACAAAGGTACCCTCAATGGCAGAAGCTAGTCTATGGAGTTTTTCTTGCAAGTAGGAAGCTCAAGCATTATTTTCAAGAGCATCCAATTAAGGTGGTGAGTTCAGCACCGCTGGCAGATATTATACGCAACAGAGAGGCAACAGGGCGAGTCGCCAAGTGGGCAATTGAGTTGGGTCCTTATCATATCACATATGAGCCTAGGACAGCGATCAAATCTCAAGCTTTGGTTGATTTTGTCAATGATTGGACAGATTTTACATCTTCACCAAATACCCCCTGCACCAAGTATTGGACAATGCACTTTGACGGGTCCAGACAGTTAGAGGGCTCAGGAGCCGGCGTGGTGTTAACATCGCCTAAGGGAGATAAGTTAGCATATGTCCTCCAGTTACACTTTGATTGTACCAACAACATGGCAGAGTATGAGGCTTTGCTACATGGCCTGCGTTTGGCCAAGGAGATGAACATCAAGCGTATCAGGTGCTTTGGAGACTCGGATCTCGTAGCTCAGCAAGTGTCTGGAACCTGGGACTCGAAGGATGCAAATATGGCGGCTTATAGAAGAGCAGTCGAACAAATAGCCGGGTTCTTTTCTGGTTATCAAGTGGAGCATATTGACAGGCGCAAGAATGAGGCTGCTGATGCGTTATCACGACTCGGCTCTCGTCGAGAGAAAGTACCACCAAATGTGTTCTTGGATGAACTCCATCATCCTTCAGTCAAATTACCCTCAGAGGAGGAGTTAGCCTTTCCAGACCCAGAGTCGGTATTGGTAGCAGCAGCACGACCAATCCCAACGTGGACAGAGCCCTACCTAGTATATCTCCTGCGGGGTGAACTCCCAAAGGATGAAGTCAAGCAGAGACAGCTCATCAGACGGTGTAACTCCTACACAGTTATCAACGGCGAGTTGTACAGAAGAAGCGTTACTGGAGTCTACCAGAGATGTGTGTCTCCAGAGGAGGGCAAACAAATATTGCAAGAGATTCATGCAGGTGATTGTGGTCATCATGCATCCACTAGATCCTTGGTGTCAAAAGACTTCAGACACGGGTTCTTTTGGTTAACAGCACACTTGTACGCAGAAAAGATAGTTCGAGTCTGTGACGGATGTCAGAGGTACGCAAGGCAAGACCACGTGCCAGCTCAAGAACTCAGAACCATCCCTATCACTTGGCCATTTGCAGTTTGGGGACTCGACATGGTGGGCCCTTTCTCAAAGTCGCCTTGTCAGAAGACCCATCTGCTAGTAGCAGTTGACAAGTTCACCAAGTGGGTGGAAGTGGAACCCGTCAGCAGAGTCGACGGTGCATCAGCTGTGAGATTCTTCAAGAAAATAGCAACACGCTTTGGCTACCCTCATAGCATCATTACAGACAATGGTACCAACTTATCAGTTGGAGAGATGGCCAAGTTTTGTGGTGAGAACAACATCAGACTCGACCTAGCCTCGGTGGCACATCCACAGTCCAATGGACAAGCCGAGCGGGCAAATCAGGAGTTGTTAAAGGGGATTAAACCTAGACTACGGGTTCCCCTGCTAAGAGCCGCTGGGAGTTGGGTTGAGGAGTTACCAGCAGTACTTTGGAGTATCAGGACGACTCCTAACAAATCCACCGGATTCACACCTTTCTTCATGGTGTATGGTGCAGAAGAAGTTTTGCCCAGCGACTTGTTGCATGACTCGCCACGAGTCGCCAATTACGTTGAGACAGAAAATGAACTCGCCCTCCAGGACTCGGTGGACGCACTCGAGGGAGCAAGGGAGTTAGCCCTTGAGAGATCAGCAGTTTATCAGCAGGACTTGCGGCAATATCACGCACGTAGAATCAAGACTCGGACTTTCCAGGAAGGAGACTTAGGATGTGTTTGGTTGAGGTTTCAGACCGCATGGGTTGGCCCCAACCATATTTTGCCAGGCCACCCCATTCGTCTGAGTGTTTGGTTGTCTGAGTGGGGCGAACCGAGTTTCGTGTTTGGTCGATGGGTTGGACGCGGCGGCGGGCGATGGACGGGCGGGCGCGGGGCTGGCTCCGGCGAGCAACCACCATGAGTGAGCACGGGCGAGATCGGGCAGGGGCGGGCGCCTGCGAGCTCCGCCATGGGCGAGCATGGGCGAGCACGGCCAGGGGCGGGCGCCGGCGAGTCGGGGCCAGGGGAGCACGGGGCCGGCGACGGCGGCGAGGGCCTGCGGCGTTCTACGGCGGCGAGCACCACCATGGGCGGGCGGGCGAGAGACCGGGCAGGGGCAGGCGCCGGCGAGCTCCGCCATGGGCGGGCACGGGCGAGCTCAGCCAGGGGCGGGCTCCGGCGAGTCGGGGCCAGGGGAGCACGGGGCCGGCGACGGCGGCGAGGGCCTGGCGGCGTTCTACGGCGGCGTTCTACGGCGGCGGCGGCGTTCGACGGCGGGGAGGGCACGGCGGCGTTCTTCCCAGGCGCGAGGCGTGAGCGAGGGTGAGCCGGGTGATTCCACCGATTTTGAGGATTCGCCCGATACAGCACATTTGGGGAATATTCCCTCCCTGGCCGCTCCGCCCCCAGCCCGCTCACGAACCAATCACAGGGCGAACCGGTGCGACCCGACGCGAGTCGACCCAACTCCCCCAACCAAACACATCCTTAGTGCTTCGCCTTGTCCAGAATAAGGAAGGGATGCACAAGTTATCTCCACCATGGGAAGGACCGTTCGTCATAAGCAAGAATCTGAACAACGGGTCGTACTATCTAATGGATGTGCGAGAGCCGGCAAGTGTAGTCAAAGGAGCTGATACGGCTCATACTCTAGATCCTTATGCAGAGGCAAAGAGGCCTTGGAACATAGCTCAGTTACGTCCATATTATAATTAAGTTGTAATAGTTTTATGAGTTGCAAGGCAAAGAGCCCAGTGAGCCATGCCTAGATGTAATCGAATTGTTATGATCAAATGAAATAAAGCCGGCTTTTGTGAACACGAGTCCTTTAGTCGAGTCACCCAGTGAGTGCGCTTTGTTCTTTAAACTTTGATCATCAGGTTCTTGGGGGCTTGCTTTTCAGTGAAAAAAGTTAAGCTTAAACTCTTGGACCCGGCACAGTAGCCAAACTTTTCCTAGTCTTTTCGCTGGTAAGTCAGATGCATCCTGCACAATATGATTAATCTACAGGCATGACTTGTTTCTATCTCTTATGGATCCTAAGGAACATATGAGTTAAGAACCTATCAGCGCAAGCTGTAAGAGAAGTCATGTAGGGCCTACTTATTCATCAGTGAAAAACTAGACGGGTTATAAGAACCAAGCCGATTGGCACAAATTCAAAATAGCTAACAAGCTAAATAGTTTAAAGCACCAGTAGTGCATCATTACAGCCCAAAGTAGCTAACAAGCTACATAGTTTAAAACCATCAGAAGTACATCATTACAAACTAGAGTCATCTAGAGAATTGTCCTTAACAGGAGCTGACTCCTTAGCCAGAGTCGGGGAGTCCTTCTTAGCAGGAGACTTGTCCTTGGTTTGAACAGCAGGAATTGAGGAGCCCTTCTTCACAGGAGATTTGCCTTGTGCTTGAGCAGCAGAAGGAGGAGCCGGCTTCAATGGAGGCTTGGTGGCGACTCTCTTCGTTTGAAAGCCAGTACCCCTGGGACTCTTCATGTGCTTAGCAAGCTCGGCTTGTTTCTGAGCGTCTCCAGAGACAGCTCTAGAAGGAGTGGGCGCAGCAGGAGTCTTCAGAGTGGGCTCGGCACTTTGAACAGGAGCCGCCGGTGACGATGAACTCGGACCGGCAGAAGAAGAGAATACACCAGCTGGGTCCTGTGATGGGCGGCCAAAATTTACTATCTCAGGAGTTTCTGGAGCGACTCTTTTGTTCTCCAAGTCATAGTGATGAACCCATACCTCAGGGTCCATCTTATTGGCAATCTCGCAGGCATATGGCCGTACCAATTTTTCTTCGGCCTTGAAGTCGTCCTGAGTAAAAGGTTTGCCATCCTCATGTTGCTCAGGCTTACCCATTGTAAGCATTGCTGTCTCTATGACAGTTGGATAGTAACTGTGGGCTAAAGCCAAGATCCTGATGGAGCCTCTCCTCATTGAAGATTGTTTCTACAGACGCATATAGCCTGGTGCTCTGGACAACTCGTCCACCAGACGTTCAGGCTCTTTGGGGCACTTGCCTTTATGGTTCAGATATTTGACCACAGCACGGGCTCCCTCTTGTAGCCCATGACAGTAATCAAGCATCTCAGATAGTTGCTTGCTTGTGGGCAATTTAAGTTTTGGGGAGTCAGCCCCTGCAGAAAAGAAGAAGTGATTGTCAGTCTAATAGCAATTCAGAAAGGTGCAAAAGAAAGCAAGCAAAAGTCATAAACTTACCAAAGATGTGTTGGCACATGGCACCAATGCCTTTTTTGCAAGTGTCGAACACAGCCTTTAGGTCATTGTGTGCCTTCTGAGCAATCTTTTTGGCATCAGCCGACTCTTTCGTTACCTGCTCCAGTTGAGCAGCCAAGGCTTTCAGATCCTTCTCAAGCTGAAGGGAGTGTTCTTTTTCGGCCATGGCAGACCTGGCACTGGCAGCTGCCTGGTCCTCAAGCTCTTTCATGTCTCTCTTCATCTTGGAGACAATGCACTGCAATCACAAGTCATAAAGCACAAGTGAGCTTCACAAGTCAAGTAGAGAACTCATGAGCTCCAAGTCGTCACAAGTTAACAACTTGGCGCTTGGGGGCTACTCAGGAGTCAATTTTTTCATAAAACAGCAAGCAGGCAGGAGTCCTAGTTGACAAGTCATAAGCTCCAAGTCGCCACAAGTCAGCAACTTGGCGCTTGGGGGCTACTCGCAGAACAGAAATTTTTCTTCAAGTAAGATATCAGTAAATTACATATGTTATGAGCTCCAAGTCGTCGCAGGCTGACAACTCGGCGCTTGGGGGCTACTCGTGCAAAAGTTTTTGGTCTAAGGACCCGACAGACAGTAAATTAGCAGCCCCGAGTCCTAGTAGAGCTAAGGACTCAGTGCTTGGGGGCTACAGTGTGCAGATTTTTCTATAAAGCAGTTGAGTTCAATTTCAAATCAAAGCACCTATCCTAGTCACAAGTCACCACAGACAGGTGCTTGGGGGCTACTGGAATAGGAGGATGCTAGAAAGCATAAAAGGGGAAGTCAGAAAAGCTTACTTCATGAACCATATGGAGAGACCTAAGAGCCACTTGTTCTTCATCCTTCAATCTCGATGATTGATCGTTCAAGTCAACCGCTTCAGCATAAGCTTCAGAAAACGACATGTTATCAGCTATTCGAAGTCGGCTGTAATCAGTAGATGACTTGATCTTGATGGATGGAGAGGCTGCAGGAGTTGGCTTTACAGGAGCCGGATGACTTTGAGGCGCAGTATCAGGAGTCGCAGCACCAGAGCTGGGCTGGACTATTGTTGGAGTCGCTACCCGAGTCCTTGAAGGGGACTCGGGGATGATTGGAGTCGTGGTTGCACCAGCAGATGCAGCAAGTGAAGGACCTGTCCTTGTGCTTGTAGTCTCGGAAGCCGAAGGAGGTGCAGGTCCACGACCAGAGGTGACATCAGCCATTCCTGGGAGCTTGGTCACTTTAGCACAAGGCCGAGCCCTGAAATACACAAAGATAGAAGTCAGCGCCAGAATTAGTGAAAAGGGAAAAAGTAGAAGTCATTTGAATGCAAGTAAAGAAACAAAGGAATCTTACCCAACATTGGTCTCCAGGTCCAAGGAGGCCTGAGAGTCTGAAGAAGGCATTGACATGCCTGAGTGGTAGGAGTCGTCCTTGTGGGGAGGAGAAGCTGATTTTCGCTGATGCGAGACAGGCAGAGGCTCAGGAGCATCTGCAGGCCCATCGGAGCGCAGCTTCCTCTTCCTGGCGGCGATAACACTCTGCACGTGTTCCTCAGGCTTAGTAGGTGAGCGAGAGGACCCAAGGACTCGTGAGAGTGGTACCTTGGGAACAGCCTCTCGAGATCCGTTGTTGTTTGAGGTTGGGGAAGAAGAGGAGTGACTCCTAGCTGAGGACTCCGCAGATGGTGATGGTTGAGCAGCAGCAGAGGTAGTATCAGCTTGTCTAGTGACGGGAGCCTCTGGAGAGGACTCGTCGTCGTCAATTTCCTCCACAATGGGAGCCTCCTGAGAGGACTCCTCTTCATCAACATTTTCAATTGGAGCCTCTGGCGAGGACTCCTCATCGGCAGCATCATCTTCAACGGGAGCCCCCTGGGAGGACTCCTCATCAGCGTCATCAGTGTCTTCTGCCACAGTAGTTTGATCTGTGGCAGGAGTCTCTTCTTCAGCCTCAGCCTCAGCTTCAGCTTTGTTTTTAGTACCAGCTCCAGAGGCCGGCTTCCAGAAGGAGTCGGTGAGCTGCAACAGAGTCAACAAAAGTGAGTCAGTAAGCAGTACAAGTAAGGTCAAGGTAGAAATAAAGTAGAGAATGATACTTACCTCAGGGGCTGGGTTGGTGGAGCAAAATGGCTGGAGCCCAAAATGGGCTTGGTCCTTCACCGGTTTCCCAGTCAGCTTTTTGATAAGCCGACCAAGTTCGGGTCCATCGGATAATTGCTCCGTAACTCGGAGGTCATCACCAGCACATCTAGTATATGAACATATCAGCCGAGTCCTAGGACTCAGAGGCTGGATTCTCCAAGTCGTCCAGCAGCGGACCAGATCCAGATTTTCCAAGTTATGAGATAAGAGGGCCCGGATTCGAGTGATCAGAGACTCGACTCTTGGCCGGGCGGCCTCTGGGCACCGAGCTTTCATAAGAGGAGTCACCCGAAGGCGGTCCTCAGAGAACAAGGGAAGTTTTGGTTCATTTGCAGGGGAGGTGTCCTTGCAGTAGAAGAAGGTTTTTTGCCAGTCTTTGATGCGATTGGGAAAGACCGGTTTAGGAAAGACAGAGTTGAGGCGTCGTTGAAGAGCGACGGCGCCACATTGGAGAAGAGGACCCCCAGAAGTCTCGGGCTGAGGGTTGCAGTAGAAGAGTTCAAGCCAGAGATTGAGATCGGGCTTGATTTGGAGGTAATCTTCACACAAGGTCACAAAATTGGAAAGAGTGAGAATGGAATTAGGAGCCAGATCATGAATCCGCAGCTCATAGAGTTCAAGGAGTTGGCGGAAGAAGAGATCGCCGGGGGGAGAAAATCCGCGGAAGAGATGTTCCACAAAAACGACCACCTCACCCTTAGCAGGAGAGGGAACGGTTTCATCCCCTGGGGCCCGAGCTTGAGCGCTGGAAGGAATCAAACCTGAGAGCCTGTGAGTCTTCAATTGTTCTGCCGTGACCGTAGATCCACCCCAATCGGCGGAAATCGATCGCTTGGAGGAGGATTTTGCGGCGGCGGCGGCGATGTCCACCGTCCTGCTCGACGAGGATGCCTTGGCCTTGGATGCGGTCTTTGCGCGCTTGGGAGCCATGGCGTGCGGGCGGTGTGTGCTGGGCGCGGGAAGAGATGGGCGCGAAGAGAAAGAAGAGATTTTGAGCTGAAGGGGGCAAGTGAGGTTTAAGACCTAACCCTTCGGTATTTATAAAGAGGGTAAAACCCTAGAGAGTTACAGTGCAGGTCCACAGTAAAACTGTGGATAACGTTTCGTTAGTAGCGGTTCAGTGATTAGCAGACAGAAAGGACATAGCAGAGAAAAGTTAAAGTCACAGAAGTGGAAAAAGCCGGCTTGTCCCAGAATGGCGAGTCCTGTGGCAGTGAAAGTCAAGTTATCTAGTCCTTGTTCGCAAGAGTCACAACAAACCCGGCCAGCATGTGCAAGGGCAAGGGTGATGACTTGAGCAAAGAATGAGGATGGACTCATCTTTTATATCTTATGTCTTTATGCAGGAATTCATCTTGGAGCTAGCAGCAAGCGACTTTGGAGCCTGTGGCTCAAGTGGAAGGAGTCGACCCAGGGAGTCGAACCAACAAGTCAGAGGAAGCCGCCAAGCTGCGCCCAAGATAAATTCGGGGGCTACTGATGGGGGATACTTTATAGGTAGGCCCATGGACCCGGAAAGTAGACCCGCCAAGACCAAGAAGGCCAATGCCGAGTCACGAGACAAGTCACATGGGCTGGGCTGGAGACAAGCCGACCAAGGCCCGTGTGGAGAAAGAGGCTCGTCCAAAGAAGGAGTCCAAGTACAACCCGGAGTCTAACTTGGAAGACCAAGACGTATAGTAGGACTCCATGTTCTAGTGTGACTCGGTATAGCCTGTAAGTCCAGAGACCCGGCAGCCTTTATAAGCAGGGTCCTGGACCTTAGATCGATGAGTTCCAAGAGATAAGCTTCAACCAGTAGAGAGAAACCCTAACCACCAGAGAGAAGTCGCCGGCTCCTGAGTTGTAGGAGCCGGGTCCTTGTAATCGAGATATAGTCAAGAGCAATAACATAGAAGCAGGAAGTAGGTCTTTACCTCTAATCAGAGGGGCCGAACCTGGGTAAATCCTTATTCCCCGGCGAGATTAACCGTTCCCACGTACTTCAATCACCAATGGCCCCAGAACTCATCTTCCCTGAGTAAGAACTTGCCGTGACAACCCCACGACAGAGTGTTTATGTCCTCCCGCAAGGTGACTCATTACTTTCAAGAGCACCCAATTACGGTGGTGAACTATGCTCCCTTACATGACATACTAAACAACCCCAAGGCGACAGGGAGAGTCGCAAAGTGGAGCATCGAGCTAGGTCCCTTGGACCTAACATATAAGTCTCCGAAAGCCATCAAGGCACAGGTTCTCCCGGACTTCACTACGGAGTGGATGGAGATGCAGCTGCCCTCGGTGCCCGATACCTCGAATTCCTGGACCATGTACTTCGATGGGTCCAAGAGGCACGAGGGGGCAGGCGCAGGAGTGATTTTGATCTCCCCCAAAGGTGACAAGCTGCGCTATGTGCTGCAGATGGAGTTCAAGAAGCCGTCCAATAATGAAGCTGAGTATGAAGCTTTAATCCATGGGATGAGGATGGTGAAAGAGTGCGGTGCGGACTGCCTCATGATATACGGCGACTCCAACCTGGTGGTCCAGCAAACCATGAAGGAATGTGATGCTACTCAGGAAAACATGATAGCATACAGAGAGCTGTACAATGTCATGGAAGGCAACTTCGACGGCTGCGAGCTCCGCCACGTCGGGCGAGCAAGCAACGAAGAGGCGGACACACTCGCCAACATCGGGTCCCAGAGGCTCAAGATCCCACCTGGTGTGTTCCTAGAGAAGATACATAAGAGGTCAATCAAGCTGACGCAGCCCGCGGTTCCCCCTACACCAACCGTAGGAACCGCAGGTGCAGACGTCGGTGACACTATGACAGGGGAGCCTGCAATCGAGGTATTCCTCGTCGAACCCTTCTGGACGAAGCCTTTTCTGGCATACATGCTCCGACAGGAGCTTCCAGAGGACACAGTTGAAGCACGGCGCATCACCCGCCGTGCCAAAGCATTCACCATCATCAACGGCGAGCTCTACAAGCGCAGCATATCAGGCATCCTTCAACGGTGCATAGCAACAGAAGACGGTAGAGCCATGCTCCTGGAGATACATGCTGGCACCTGCGGACATCACGCCAGTAGCAGGGCCTTAGTCGCCAAGGCCTTGCGGGCTGGGTTCTACTGGCCTACAGCATTACAAGAAGCCGAAGACATCGTTAAGCGATGTATCGGCTGCCAGAAGTTTGCAACGAGACCTCACGCCCCGGCGTCCGAGTTGAAAACGATTCCCTTAGCATGGCCTTTCGCCCAGTGGGGACTCGATATGGTCGGGCCACTGCGCAAATCATCGCGAGGAGGACACACACATCTGCTGGTCGCAGTCGACAAATTCACCAAGTGGATTGAGGCCGTACCAATCACCAACTGCGCAGCTACCTCAGCTGTCAACTTCATCAGGTCAATCATGTTCCGCTTCGGGGTGCCTCATAGCATCATCACCGACAACGGGACAAACTTCACAGCCGAGGAGTTTCAAGAGTTCTGCCAAAAGCAAGGCATCAAGCTTAACTACGCCTCCGTCGCGCACCCACAGTCTAACGGCCAGGTCGAGAAGGCAAACGGGCTCGTGTGTGGCGGACTCAAGAAGAGGCTCCTGGTGCCACTACGGCGCGCGGCCGGAGCTTGGGTGGACGAGCTACCCTCTGTATTATGGAGCCTCCGCACTACACCCAACAGGTCAACTCAATACACACCATTCTTCATGGTGTACGGAGCGGAGGCGGTCCTGCCACATGACATCCGCTTCGGCGCACCCCGTATTGTGGGGTACGATGAGGAGGAGGCCCAGAAGGCACTCGAGGATGACGTCGACCTTCTGGACGAAGCACGGGATGTCGCACTCTCCCGCACAGCAATCTACCAGCAGAACCTCCGCAACTACCACAGTAGGCGGCTGCGCACAAGAGCCTTCGTCGAAGGAGACCTGGTACTCAGGCTCAAGCAGAAGACGGTGCACAAGTTCGCCTCTCCATTTGAGGGTCCCTACATCATCGCCGAGGTCATCGACGGAGGCGCCTACCGACTGAAGGACCCGCAAACCGGCGAACTCATCCGCAACCCATGGAACGCGGCTCAACTACGACGCTTCTACGCGTAAAGTAGGCATAGTAAAGGCTGAAAGAGCCGCACCTGTAAGCAGTCGGGACATTCTCCCCAGCAATAAAGCCCAATGTTCCTCTATTTTTTGAGCAAGTACATAGCACACACAGACAATCACCCGATAGGGCATAACAATCGCGCAGGGCCTCAGTAATGGCACCCGACACTCGGGGGCTACGCCGTCCAAGCGCGACCCAACAAACATAATGCTCCGGCGGCAGCACTCGACACTCGGGGGATGCGCCGTTGGAGCCAAAACAAACATAACGCTCCGGCGACATCACTCGATACTCGGGGGCTGCGCCGTTCGAGCCGAACAAGCATAATGCTCCGGCGGCGGCACCCGATACTCGGGAGCTGTGCTGTTTGAGCCAAAACAAACATTAAGGCTGCAAGCAGCGCATAACACGAACAGAGAAGCTTTGCAAAAGCAGTTACCTTAAGGTTGAAGTGTCTATACAAAGTCTTTACAAGGCCCTAATCTACGGGTTCGCCCTTGGGCACCCGCAACATATCATAATCTGCGGAGACCTCGGTGTCATGCTCCAGCTTCCCGATCAACCTGATGGCTACGTCCTCCACGGCGCGGTAGTGGTGGTCCATCGGTGTTGGCTGCCCATCTTCCCTGAGGGGGACGTCTTCTATCCCCGTCAAGACAAGGTACGGGTGACGCCGGCGAACAAACGCCAGAGCATACACCGCGCCGCTCACAAGTTGGGAGCGGATAAACTCTTGTGCAGCCTCGCCGTTGCGGAATCGCGCCATGAGAGCACTCAGGCCCTGCGGCTGCGGATCCATCGGGAACAAAGACTTATAGACAAGAGCCAACGCAGACCGGCATGCCCCGGCAAAGGAGGTCACTTGGCTCACCCGGTCCTGCAACAGAGCCAGCACTCGGCCGCGAGCTGGGTCCGACCAAAAGGACGTCGTGTCACGTCCAACAAACTCGGCAATATGGCGAAGGCGGTTGGACACACGGGAGGCCTCAGCTTGGGCGTCCTGTCGAACACCTGAAGAACAAGCAAGGATACAGTTAATGGATGAAGAAGAAGCGGTGCAACAGAAGACACTCGGGGGCTCGTGGCACTTACAAAGTAATTCTGTATTGGCTTTCTCCAGCTCCTCTAGCAGAAACGCCTCCCGTTCAGCAGGGCGAGGCTGCTTCGACTTCAGCACCGCCAAGGCACCCTGCGTTGTCTTAAGCTCTTGCTCAAGACGAGCGCAGCGGTCGCGCAGCATGGTCAGTAGATAATCGTCATTCCCTTGAGACCGAGATGAAGAACCAGTAGCCGCGCCGGCTGGAGGGTTCGGCGTGGCGTGAGTTGAAGAGTAAGCAATCAGCGGAGTAACCTGAAGCAAGTTGTCAAACGCTATAAGTCGAAGATTGACACAAGACTCGGGGGCTTAAGGAAATCACATAGAGTGGAAACTGGGGCAAAAATAAAGTTATATTCATGCCAGGCAGTCATTACAGCAAAAAGGCGAGCTAGCTCGCCGCAACTACAAAGTACAAGGAACATAAAAACTATCTAGGGCTGGCTCGCGGACTTCTTCGCCTTCTTTCTCCGCGTGCTTCGCTGTCGTCTTCTCCAGCGTGCCAGCCAGCTTAAGGGCCAGCTCGCGGGAGCGTTTGGCGAAGTCACCAAGGGGGATAGACTTGCCATCGGACCCGCGAGGAAGCCCGGACAGCGCCTTGTCGAAGTCGCCCTCGAATCCATGCCCAAGAAGCATAAGCAGGGTGGTCTGCGAGCCATGTACCGTGTGCTCGCGCTGGAAAGAGTCGAGCGCACCGTCACCAACG
The DNA here is from genome assembly GCA_012064385.1 of Puccinellia tenuiflora. Lineage (NCBI taxonomy): Eukaryota > Viridiplantae > Streptophyta > Magnoliopsida > Poales > Poaceae > Puccinellia > Puccinellia tenuiflora. The sequence continues at coordinate 953,069 of QRDG01000202.1, read as the reverse complement.
GCATCCGCAAGTTCTTCGAGTGTGGCAGGCGTTCGCCCCTCGGGGAATAAGCGAGTGTGGAGACGGGACAGAACGCCGGTTGCCTTCGTAAGAAGGTCGCCCGCGCGGCGGCTCGCACCCTCTACGGCGGCGACGGCACCAACAAGGTCACCATCGGCAGGAGGGGCGCTGGAGCTCGGTGCGGCTCCGGAGTGTCCTACACAGTGGAACAAAGTAAAGCATTGAAAGAGAAGAGTGAAATCCAGAAAGTCGAAGGGCACAGCTACTTACCTAGGAGGGAGGTCCCAACGGACGACAGCCGCTGTGCAAGCAGCTTCCCATCAGCGTCGGCTGTCTCCTTAGCAGCGACGGCAACATCAAGCTGCTCCTTAAGCTTTTCGGCTGCCTCTTTCGACGAGCCAGCAGCTTCCAGCTCCTGCTTCAGGGTAGCTGCTTGCTGCGAAGACTTCTCCTTTTCACGGGACTCCGTCAGCAGCTCTGCAAGGAACAAGGACTTTCAAGAGCAAAGTGCAGAAGACCAGCAAAGGGAAAACAGACGAACAGATACAGACCTTGGAGTTTGGCGAACTCTTGCTCGAGTCGAGCCTTCTCAGCCTCCAAGGCAGCAAAGCGACGGCCATAGCCCATCAGTTCGCGCGTCACAGGATGAAATTGACAAGGCAAACGGGGAAAGTTCAGAAAAGAAACGGCATCTGAGTCTGCGAACGACCAAAATCAGTCGACCGCAGACTCGGGGGCTACTCCCATCGGGAGCGCTGTCGCGCACCCGATGACACCACAGTAGAGAGACAAGGTGGACAGAAGAAGAAAATTCTGAGTCTACGACCAACTGTTCCATGTTGGCCGCAGACTCGGGGGCTACTCCCATCGGGAGCGCTGTCGCGCACCCGATAGAAAACAAGAATTAAAGGCATAGACACTTACGTGTTCCAGTGACGATGGAGGAGGAGATGACGCGACGGTGACGAGGGTGTCACCAGGCGTGAAGGGCGTCGCGACCGAGGCAGCAGCTGGACCTGGCGGGGTAGGAGGAGCAGCCGTTTTCCTACGACGCGTCTCCGAGCTATCAGCTTCGTCGGGCGACGGAGCAGCACGAGCAGGCGATCCCTCCGCACTGTCGGAGCCCCTAAAATCAAAGATCGTAAGGGCAAGTCGAAGACAAGACACAGGTTGCGTATAAATAAAGAGACGAGTCTTACGAGCTAATCTCCATAAGGTTAGCCGGGTCGAAGAGGTCCAACGACAGGCGAGACCTCTTCGACGGTGGCGCCGTAGGATCACTAGCCCGAGCGGCCTCCTCGACTGAATGAGTCGGGGGCTGCGACGTGCTTGATCCCTCCATGAGAGCAGTGGCCGAGGTCGACTTCACCGCGCCTTTGGCAGCAGTGTAGCGGCCCCGCTTGCGCTGGTTCAGGGGCACGTCGTCGTCGCCGTCGTCTTCCGCCGCATCTTCCGTCGAGTGAGCGGACGCGACGGAGATATCTCGGTCGTCAGGATCTTCCTGAAGGTCGGGAAGAGGGGAAGTTCCCTCCGGAAGATGAGGATATCTAAAGAAGTTCACGAAACCCTTCAAAAGAGAAAGCAGTACAAAGCTCGTTAACACACGAGACAAAATCAGAAACGGAGAAGAACTCGTCCAAGGCACGAGGCACAATAGCGACAAGAAAAGGAAGCACTGACCTGGGGAGCAGGATTGTCGCTGCTGAAAGGCTGGACTGGCGGCTCGAGACTGCCGCCCTCACCAGCCTGGAGGACGGTTATCTGGCACACGCGTGCCTCGACCTCATCCGTCGGCAACTCCTCCGACGACACTCGAGTCGCGTCGGCAGCTCCGTCGTACTCGAAGAGCGGGTGCACCCGAGCCTGGATGGGATGCACCCGCCTCCTGATAAATGTGGCGATGAGGTGAACGCCACTTACCTGCTTGCCGGCGGTCTTGAGCAGATCTGACATCCGAGAGAGGAGTGGCGTGGACTCGCTATACTCTCGGGTGTCGGGGCGGTGCACCCACTTCACGACGGCCCCGGCGCACTAGGGAGGCAGCCCGTACTGCTGCCTGCCGATGCGGACGTCGGTGACGTAGAACCACTTCTTGCGCCAGTTCTGCGCGGAGTCGAGCTGCTTAAGGTCGAAGTACTCGACGTCCGCGCGGCTCTGGATCCCGAAGCCGCCGACGAGATATACGCCATTCGCGCCGGAGTTGCGCTTGACGTTGAAGATGCGTTGCCACAGCCCCCAATGCGGGCGCAACCCAAGGAAGCACTCGCAAAGGATGATGAAGCAAGCAATATGGAGAATGGAATTTGGCGTGAAGTCATGGAGCTGGATGCCGTAGGTGTACATCAGCCCATGAAGGAATTCATGCACAGGGAGGGCGAACCCCCTCTGCACGAAGTCCACGAAGCACACGCGCTCGTTCGCTTCGGGGCGAGGCTCCACCTCGTCGCCGGGCGCGCGCGTGGGCATCTTCTCCTGCGCCGGCAGGAAGCCGTCGCGGCGGAGAGTGGTCAGCGTGCGCTCCGTGACGCTGGAGCGCTGCCAGCCGCCAGGGATCTTCTTCAGAGGCCCAGCGGTGCTGATGTTGGTGGCGGCGCTCGCGCTCTTCCTGTCGGCGGCGGCGGCTTTCTTCATTTTGGCCGGCGGAGGATGCAAGAAGGGCTCTGGCTAAGAGATGGGAATGGAGGCGTGCTCTTCCCATCGCCAAGTATCCCTTATTTAACAACGAAGACGATGGAATCCACGCCGTCCATCCATTCCTCGGGCGCAACGGCGCGCATCCAACGGACCACGTGGCGGCCGCGGAGGGCAACCGTCGCCGACCGCGTCGCCCACTACGCACGGGAACCAGGGAGGTCGTCATCATGGCGTGCCAAAAATCTCGCGCCCATTATCAGTCAAACTGACATGACCCGTCGTGCGGTCACTTCTGGCAGACCAAGCGGCAGGATGCTCTGCTGGCGTGACGCATGCGCGTGATGTCAGTTCGAACATGGCAGGCGTCAGAACAATAGCAGTCGATGTCCTTATCGACTGCCCGTAGGACAATAATACAAGCAGGTCATAACCTGCTAACTCCCATCGGGAGCGTACCGACTCCCGTATTCTTCGGCTAAAAAAGCGGATGGGTGACATCCCTGACTGCCAAGAAAAGGGGAAGCGACTCCCGCAACGGCGCTAGATCGCGCACTCGATTGGTTATCGACTCCGTCTAACCCGAGCATCGTACCCGAGTTGAGTCAAACATAGTTGACCCTCGGATACTGTACCCCAAGGTACAAAGGTAAGACCCACCGATCCGTCGGGTAGGGCCAGGCCCACTGGCAACAGCCGTGGAAGCTTGCACTGGTTACCGCACGAACAGCTGCGATGAAAATCCCGACGGACGCGTTGGGTAACCCTTTAGGCCGATCTCGACTCTGTAAAATCCCCGGGCGGTGGGAGTCGAGGGGCGCCTCCAAGCTCGAGCCTGGGGACTCGAGTTTGATGTACACTAGTAATGTTTGTGCCCAAGAGCACTTAACTGGTCCCGACCTTGTCGAAAGTGTACCAGGCGTACTATGTGAAATCCACCACAAAGAGCCTTAATTGCAGGGTACACGCTAAGACGCGAAGAGTGCAGACTCGCACCAGGATAAGGCGCAGCGGGGGAGTCCCTGCCAGACTCTCTGAGTTTACCAGGTCCTCGGGGGCTACTGACGTGGGGACACCGATCGGGTGTGCCACCGTGGACCACCCTGGTACGGTAAAGACTGCGGCCCACTGGGTGCGAAGCCCAGAAAGAGGCCCCTGACGGAAAGCCTGACGGACTATTAGATCATAGGGCCCAACATGTAAACCTAAGTCGGTACGGACCCGGGACCCAGTCCCACTATAAAATGGCTGGGAGGGCCGCTGACCTAGGTACGCAATCTGATACCCTAGAAACCCTAGCGAGTTCGACATCCTCAAGCTCGTCGTTGTAATCGATCTCATCAATACCAGACAAGCAGGAGTAGGGCTTTTTACCTTCGGGGGCCCGAACCTGGGTAATACCTCTTGTCAGCCGACGGATTCACCAGCACCACATCCTTCCTCCCCCTTCTTCACGAACCCGAGGATGCCATCCGAGGGATTTGACGTGGTAACACCACGTCAGATTCCAACTCTTTAACCGTCCTTGTACACATTTCAGAGTTGGCAGTTTGGACGTCGCCATTCCATACTCACAATCCACTTCGAAGGTGGCAACCGAGGGCCCTTCATCATGCAATGAGGTCATCAACGATATCCGACAACGCGAGGATCGAGGCTAAAGTGGTGGAGATCATTGCCCGGAGCACCGGGCTTCTGGAGAAATACAACTCCCTCAAGCTATGGTGTGAACGCCTTCGAGACAACGTGGCGGTGGAGAAGGAGGTCTCTCGATCTTTTGCGTATGACATGATCAACCTTCGCGCTTGTTAGATTTGTATAGTTGTATATGTGTATCAACCATATGTAGTCGTTGTATTGAACTCCTGTATTGGTACGTTGTACCCCATATATATATGAGAGATATGCCACCCCTAGAGGGTTGAGCAAGTTCCCCCAAATATTTGTTTTACATGGTATCAGCCTAACCTAGATCCTCCCCAACCCCACCCGTCGTCGCCGCCGCCCCAACCCTAGGGCCACCGCCGCCATGTCCGCTTCCGCCTCGGGCGCCGCCAGCTCCGGGACCATCCCCGCGTCGCTTGCCTCCCTCCTCAACCTTCCGCCTTGTTCTCTTGCTCCGACGGTGCCGCAGTTCTTTGGTACAACCGCAGTGGGATCCATGTTCTTGGCTCCGATCCCTCCATCACCCGCGACCGCCGCGCCTGTGATCTCCGTTGCCACGACGACGGTCCTGCCCGCGGCGTCACCCGTGGCCTCCAACGGCCTCCCGAAACTCGCCATCCTCCCGGCGGCCTCGGGGGCCCTCGACGCCCCGCCCGCAGCCGCGGCCCTAGCCGCTGCCCCACCGCCCGCTGCCCCGGTGGCCGACGCCGTTGCGTTCGCCGCGCCCGCCGGGTCGTTTCACTTTGACAACCTGATCACCATCCGACTGACACCGAACAACTATTTGTTCTGGCGCGCCAAGGTTCTACCGCTGCTCCACAGCCGCTCCCTCCTTGGGTACGTCGATGGTTCCCTGTCGTGTCCTCCGCAGGTGATCGTGACCATCCACGGTCCGGCTATCAACCCGGAACACCGTGTGTGGGTGCATCAAGAACAGGCGATCCTCTCCGCCATCCAGGGTTCCCTGGGTGACGGGGTCGCCGGCCTATGCCTTTTCGCCGCCACCTCCCTGGATGCCCGGATGACCTTGGAGCATGCCTTTGCCCCGGTCTCTACATCGCGTTCGATGGCCATCCGCAGCGAGCTTGGCAATATCAAGAAGCTGGACTCCTCCGCCAACGCCTACTTCAACAAGAACAAGCTACTGGCGGACACGCTGACCTCTATTGGTCAACCGCTCCGTGACGAGGAGTTCGCCGGCTTCATCCTCAAGGGCCTCGACTCTGAGTACGACAACCTTGCTGAGGCCGTCCACAACGCCAAGCCGCTGATGCCTCCCCACGAGCTCTACTCGCGCCTCCTCTTCACGGAGCAGCGCATCGAGGCTCGCCGCTCCTCTGCCGTCATCGCCGACCAGCCCGCAACCTATTGGGCTTCCTGCGTGAAAGTGCATGGTTTTGATAATTAATGACAATCTCTATGGACTAACGTTTATATTGAGCTACTTGTATATGTGTCCATATGCGTGCTTGATCTCCATTTGTTGGAATCAAGGCTAAGGGAAGAAGATTATGTGTTGATCAAGGCTAAGTGCGGGTTGATCAACACTCAAGTCCAAGTGAAGATATGCCGAAGAGTGCTTCTCCCATCTTGGTGTATGGGGGAGCAACTTGTGAATCTTCACCAAGCGAAGCGCAATCGAGAAAGGTGGTGTGTTTTGAGGAGATGAAGCTCGTCTTCTTCGACCTCAAGTGGTTTTATGCGCAAGGCAAAGGTATGATCTTGATAGGGTTTCTATTTTACCGGTCTCATGATGTTAGTTGAGAGACCGGGTTATAGGATAGATAGCCGTACTATCAAGAGGGGCTCTCGACCGAGTATCTTGTTCGTATCGTCGTAGAGAGCACAAACCTTTGCATCCATGCAATCATCTTTATTGGTTCTTATTTGTCTCTTATCATGGTGTGGTCTTGGTGCTTGTCATGACAAGGCTAAGTTCACCGAAAACGGTTTTCATATGCGTCCCCTATTGCGTTTTCGGTATAGGAGATTTTGCTGATTCATCCGTGCGGAAGATTTCTCTCTTCCATTTCTTTGCAAAATCTCCATTGCCCGTTTGCTTTTTCCAATGGTAGCTTTTGTCGTCCTCTTTCCAACAAAATGGGTTTCACGTCATTTGGACTTCATTTGCAAAAGATATAGCATTTCCGGTTTTCAAAATAGAGGTTTAAGCTTTCCCCTTTTTTTATAATATCTTGTTGGACTATGATGTTTCTCTGCATATTATTCTTGTGCTCGTTGTGACGATTCCAATGAGCCCAAGATCATCGAAAACGGAGTCCGGATGTTTAAGTTATGATTTTTCTCGTACCGGGTGTTCTGTTGTTTTATGTGTCCGGTAGTACCGCTGTACTTACCGGTAGTACCAGCTGGACCATGGCCGGTAGTACCGGGCCTAGTACCGGGGCTACTTCCGCTTAAGTTTTTCGGTACTGGATAACTCTGATTTTTAACTGGAAGTTTCCCCGGAAGTGGTTCCGGTAGTACCGGGTCAATCGGTACTACCGGTCCATTTCCCGGTAGTACCGGGTCAATCGGTACTACCGGTACATTTTCCGGTAGTACCGGCCCTGCGGGTTTTTGCTGCTAGCCGTTGGCAGGCTGGTTTGGATGGGGGCGGAAGTACCGGCCCTCGGGGCGGTACTACCGGCCCTGCGGGTTTTTCTGCAGTGAGCTGTTGGTGGGCAATTTTGCGTAGGGCGGTAGTACCGCCCTTTGGGCCGGTACTACCGGCCCTGCGGGAATCTGAGCCCAACGGCCAGTTTTCTCAGGGACCTTTTAAAGGGGGATTTCTTCCCCAATGGAAACTAACCTTTGTGACCCCTTTTGCTCTCTCTCTCCTTCATTGTTGCACATCTTGAGAGCTTGCTTCCTCCACTTCCCTACAATGATTCTTGCCCATTTTTTACGGAAACAAGAGAGGAGATCTAGATCTACCATTCCACCAATCCATTCCTCCTCTAAGCGAGGGGAACCGAGTGGATCTAGATTTTGGGTTTGCTTTGTGTTCATTCCCTTGTTCTTCCTCTTAAATCCATCCATAGCATTAGTTGCTTTGGTTGGATTTCGGAGTGAAGGACTTGACCACTTAGTGTGTTCTTGCCTTTTGCACTAGTTGCATCGGATTGTGCTCTCCACGAAGTTTTGTGGGATTGAAGTTGAGAAGCTTGTTACTCTTGGGTGCATTGTGTTCCCAAGAGCTTGTGCCTCTTGGGTGCATTGTGTACCCTAGACGGTTGGTGTGCCACGAAGCCTTCGAGTTGTGAAGCTTCGGCAAGATTTGGGAGCCCCCAATTGAGTTGTGGGTGTGTGCCCCAAGAACGGTGTAAAGGCTCCGGATTCCGCCTTGAAGGATTCCGATAGTGGAACGTTAACCAAACCCTTGGGNACTTCCTCTTCCTAGCAGCAATAACACTCTGCACACACTCTTCAGGCTTAGCAATTGAATGGGTTGACCCAGGGACTCGTGAGAGAGGTACCTTGGGGACAGCCTCTCGAGGCCCATTATTATTGGAGGCAGGGGAAGAGGAGGAGTGACTCTTCGCGGCTGATGACTCCTCAGATGAGGTTGGCTGGGCAGCGGCAGGGCTAGAAGCCCTGTGTCCCTGCTCAGTAACAGGAGCCTCCGGGGAGGACTCGCCTTCATCATTGTCATCCACAGCAGGAGCCTCTGGTGAGGACTCTTCATCTTCATCAGCATCACCATCATCTTCAACGGGAGCCTCTTGAGAGGACTCCTCGTCAGTGTCATCATCAACTCCTTCTGCCACAGTAGTTTGCTCTGTGACAGGAGTCCCCTCCTCAATTTCAGTTTCAGCTTCAGCTTCAACTTCAGTTCTAGTTCCAGCTTCAGAGGCTGGCTTCCAGAAGGAGTCAGTTAGCTGCAAAAGAGTCAGAGAGAATGAGTTAGCAAATGAGACAGAGAAAAGCAAGTTGAAAATGCAACAAAGTAAAATGCTTACATCAGGAGCTGGGTTGGTGGAGTAGAAGGGCTGGAGCCCAAAGTGCGCCTGGTCCTTCACTGGCTTCCCAGTCAGCTTTTTGATTAGCCGACCCAGTTCAGGACCATCTGATAATTTATCTGTTGTGCGGAGGTCATCGGTCACGCAGCGGGTGTACTGACAGATAAGCCGAGTCCTAGGACTCAGCGGCTGAATTCTCCAGGTTGTCCAGCAGCGCACAAGATCCATGTTTTCCAAGTTGTGAGACAAAAGAGCTCGAACTCGGATGATCAAGGACTCAACTTTTGACCGGGCGGCCTCTGAGCACCTAGCCTTCATAAGAGGAGTCGCCTCTAGGCGATCCTCAGAGAACAGAGGGAGTGGAGGTTCATTTGCAGGGGAGGTATCCTTGCAATAAAAGAAAGTTTTGTGCCAGTCCTTGACACAATTGGGAAACACGGGCTTGGGAAAGACAGAGTTTAAGCGACGCTGAAGAGCAACAGCGCCGCATTGCAGAAAAGGACCCCAGAGGTCTCAGGCTTGGGGGTTGCAGTAGAAGATTTCGAGCCAGAGATCTAGGTCTGGCTCAATTTGGAGATAATCCTCACAGAGGGTGACGAAATTGGACAAGGTCAAGACAGAGTTGGGTGCCAAATCGTGGATGCGCAACTTGTAGAAGGCAAGAAGCTGGCGGGAGAAGAGATTACCCGGGGGCATGAATCCGCGGAATAGATGTTCTGAGAAAATCACGACCTCGTCCTTCGCGGGAGAGGGCACCACCTCGTCCCCTGGGGCTCGAGCCTTGACGTTGGAGGGAAGCAGGCCAGCGAGCTGATGCGCCTTAAGCTGCTCGGCGGTAATGGAAGATCCGCCCCAATCGGCGGAGATCGAGCGTTGGTCGATGAAGTTCTGGCGGCGGCCACGGCGGCGATGTCGATCGTCCTGCTAGATGTGGAGGCCTTGGCCTTGGAAGCTGCCGTGGAGCGCTTGGGGGCCATGGCGAGCGTGCGGGGTGTGCTGCGCGCGGGAAAGAGAGGAGCAAAGAGAAAGGGAAATTTGGAGGCGAAAGGGACAAGTGAGGGTTCTGGGCCCTACCCTTCGCGATTTATAAGAAGGGAAAAACCCTAGAAAGTTACAGTAACGGTCCATGGTAAATCTGTGGATAACGGTTCAGTGATTAAGAGTCGATAGGAAATGATAAGAGAAAGAAAAGTCACAGAAGTGGAAGGAGCCGGCTTGTCTCAGAAAGGCGAGTCCTGTGACAGCAAGAATTGAAAAGAGTTAAGTTCTTCAGACCTTGTTCACAAGAGCCATAACAAACTCGGCCAGCTAATGCAAAGGAAAGAGTGGTGGACCTGAAGAAGGGGTGAGGATAAACTCATTTTATGTGTGTATTATGTTTTTATGCAGGAATTCATCATTGGAGCTAGCAGCAAGCGACTTCTGAGATGGTGACTCAAATTGGAGAAGACGAACCAAGGAGTCGAACCAAGGAGTCGGAGGAAGCCGCCAAAGCTACGCCCAAGATAAATTCGGGGGCTACTGATGGGGGGATACTTTATAGGTAGGCCCATTGACCCAGAAAGTAGACCCGCCAAGACCAAGAAAGCCAAAGCCGAGTCGCACATCAAGTCACATGGGCTGGGCTGAAGACAAGCCGACCAAAGCCCATGACGAAGAAGGGACCCGTCAGGAAGGAGTCCAAGTACAACCCGGAGTTCTAACTTGGAAGGCCAAGACCTAGAGTAGGACTCCGTGTCCAAGTGTGACTCGGTGTAAGTTGTAAATCCAGGGACCCGACCACCTTTATAAGAGGGGTCCTGGATCTTAGATCGATAAGCTTTAGAGGAACCCCAGAATCGTGAACCTAGAATCAACAACACCAGAGAGATCCATAGTCGCCGACTCCCTAGATAGGAGTCGGCACATTGTAATCGAGAACTAGTCCAGGCAATAAAGCCGAAGCAGGAAGTAGGTCTTTACCTCGATCAAGAGGGGCCGAACCTGGGTAAATCCTTGTCCCTTGGTGAGATTAACAACTCCTACAAACTTCGATCATCAATGGCCCCGCAACTCATCTTCCCTGAGGAAGAACTTGCCGTGACAACCCCACAACAATTGGCAATAATTTTCACTTAACTTGTGTTGAGTATTTGGTCAAGTTTTTATCTTTTATGATTATCTTGATGTACAATGTATGAAGTGCACCATATATTGAGTAATGCATGAAGGTGCTATCAGACTAGTGTGATGGAATGGGTAGGACCTAGGAGGACACATAAACCTTGGTCTAATACATGAAGTTACATTAGGAGGGGATTTATATCGGGGACCTTAGAGTGTAATGCTATGGTTGGACTTTATGTCTTAATAATTCTTGTGCAGTCATTTACTTGTCCACATGATCCATCATAAGGGGTTTAGTTTATTTATTTAACTACACCTAATTATGGATCCGTCCAAAGAAGATTAAAACTTGACAAAATGTTTACCTTGTTGTTCTAGAAATATTTATGCCATGAAATCCATGTAGCCCTTGGGAACGTTTTCCACCTATAAGAAACACACCACTCAAGCTTGTCCTCTTGCTGCATAGAGGATTGGGCTTTCTCTCTTTGAGAGCTTTCACTTGTCATATTTTATTTTCAGCTTTTTACTTTATTGCAAACTCTACACCAAAAACCCAAAAACACTTGCATCATTTAATCATTGTAGTTTGTCTAGTGCATAGATAATAAGAGAAGTGACACTCTTATTTGAGAGGATAAATACTTATACCTTCAACTCCTCGTGGGATCGATACTAATACTTACACATCGAAGATTTCAACGATCCCCTATACTTGTGGGTATCAAGACATTTTCTGGCGCCGTTGCCGGGGAGTGTAGCGCTTAAGTTTTTATTCTTGTTTGCACTAGATATTTATTTTCAGTTCTGCATTTCTTTTTGTTTGTTTTACATCTTGCAATCATCTAAGCTTGGGGAGGTTTTCCTCTTTAACTTGTTTGGTTGTGAGTTTTTCTTATATTTACTTTCAGTTTTGCATTTAGTTTAGTTTTATTTTCAGTTTTATATATCAAACACAAAAAAGATGGAGAAACTTTCTGCAATGTCTATGCCTAATGGTTATGTTAAAAATATGGAAGCCTACTTTGAATATGAATCAACCGAAGAGGGAACAAGAATGCGTAAATTGCTTGAAGCTCTTCACAAAATGGCTATTCAGTTTTGTGAGTTACATGGTCTAACTTGTTGCAATAGAAGAGTTGTTAAACATTCCCACTATCAATGCAAGTATAATAGTGATCCTATAATTGCTTGTTATCATGATGATAAATTTTCATTCCCTGATATAGAACAAGTTGAGAAATATATTGCTTATGTTGGAGCCCGTGAAGCTCGTGTAATGAAAGGACAAATTTCTATTATTCTCCAACTTTGCAAAAAAGAATTTAGTGACAATGTTTATGTTAAAGAAAGAATTCTTGCTTCCATGGAAAGTACTGATGTTTTGCAGGAAGAAGATGATAAAAACATAAGCTTGGAAGAAGAAGAATGTGAAGAGGAGGATAAAAACCTAAGCTTGGGGATGCCCGTGCAACCCCAAGAAGATGCTGAAAATGATGAACAACTAGAGAATGAAGAGAGGAAACTTCCACCTTCACCACCTATGGATGAGGGTAACACTCAAGACTTTATTGATGATAAACTTTGCTTTTATGATTCTGATGATGAGGAGGACTATCAACCTATACCTAATGATAACATTATTGATAATAATTTTGATGATGATGAGGAGTATGGTTTAGACATGTTTTATGACAGTACTCTAGATGATGGTCCTATTTTGCTTGATAATTCTCCATGTTTAGAACTTGTTACTAAATTATGTGAGGATAAAAATGATATATTTGCTGCTTGTGACAACACTCTCACTTATGAGAGTCCTACTTTATTTTTGAATTCTCCTATTCACACCATGGAGGAGAAGCTTTATATGTTGAAAAGTACATATGTGGGCTGAAATTATCTTGCACTAATAACCATTCCACCCACAACCATCATGTTTATGATGTTTCTTGCAATTATTTTGAGAGAGGAAAACATGCTAATATCTTACATGATAGTTTTAATAATCCTTTATATGTTCCTAAGTTTGAAAAGTTGCACCAATCTAATAGTTGTTTTATCAAATTTGGTTCCACTACTTGTAACTATTATGAGAGGGGAAAACAAGGTTCTAAACATTTGAATATTATTACGTTTCCTCTCTTTAAGTTCAAAGTCTTGAAATTGCTCTCGTTTTATCTTCCTATGCTACCTGCTTTGTGTTTCAATGATTTATTTTCTTACAAGATCCCAATGCATAGGAAGTGGGTTAGACTTAAATGAGTTTCATATTTTTCTCTTGATGCTCTCTTTTGCATTTCAATTCTTATTCCTATGTGAGCATCATTAAAACTATCATGCCTAGCTATATGGCTATAAAGAAAGCGCTTTACGGGAGGCAACCCGGTTGTTTTTATTTTTGATTTTCTTTGTGTCCTCTTGCTGTAACAAGAGATTTAGTTTTTAGTTTTGTTTATGGAATTTTTAATAAAGTGCCAAGTTTTACCCATTTTGGATTGAAAAAGTTGCTTATTGTATTCGGAGATTTTATTCCAGCACAAATCTGTGCACGGTATGATTTTTCACTCCTATTTTGTAACTCCGAATGAGCTGATATTTTAACTGCAGTTGCAAATTTTCATCCTCTGTAAGCATGAATTGTTTCAGAATATTTCGACATATTTAAGTAGGGTAGAAAAATGCGTTTTGCTGCTGCTATTTTTCTGGACAGATTCTGTCCCATTTTGTTTGATGCATTCTTTGAACTTTTAACTTGAATCTTGTTGATCCAATTGAGTTTATAAGTAGGAATACAACATTATACACTTTCTGGACATTCATATGAATTTTTGTTTAAGGATTTTATGTAGCAAGCAATTCATTTGTCTATCACTACTAATGTCACCCCATAGAAAAGAAATGGGAGAAACGGTGTTTTGAAGTTTTTTCTCACAGGGATTAGAGGAGATGCACCAAGAGCTATCCAAGGATGGTGAAGACCATAATCTTGGGGATGTGAAGACAACCCCACTGGACCAATACACTCTCGGTTTGCACACGTCTAACTTCTGTTTTTCGATCAATGCAGTTTATCGCATAAACTTGGAGCGTCTTTTATTCGCTTTTTATTTCGGTTTGATTTTTTGTTTGTCTTGAGACTACCACTATCATTTATACATGAGAGAGCTACTGGAAATGTGGGTTGAATTAAGTTGGATGCTATTAAAAAGATTGGGAAAGGGATGTTTGAGTTGATTCAAAAAAATACATATAGTTGCATGAATCATGTGCTTTTAATGAGTATTAATTTGCAAGTGTTTTATCAAGAGCTATCTCTTATTCATGTTTTGACGCTGAATGTTACTTTACTTTGTTTAACATGGATTGGTTAGTTCTATGGACACTTGTGCATGCATTTAGATGGTGAACTCTCTCCCTTTTGCTAGCCCAAAATTCCAACAAGTAAAAACTTGTTTTCCAATACCTTCAACCAAAGTTTTTCCAGTGAGTCCACCATATCCACCTATTAGATTTATGCTATTCCGAGTATGTTTATCATGTTATTTTGTATTATGTATACCTCTGAATTAAAATGCTTATGTTATTGATTGTCATGGGAAAAGTTGGTTAAAAAGCTCTCACACCATACTTTTATTGCACTTAAATTGACAATAGTCTTGGTTGGGAGTTAGCCCATATGTGTCGTCACATGGCAAGCTTTCAACATGTTCTTAATTATATTTAGTTAATATCATGTACTTTTGTTTATGGATGCCTATCATAGTGCCAAATAAATGTGGAAACTAATTAAGTTTAAGTAGTTTGTACAAATGGCTAGAGAGACACCTGGGCCGCTAATCTAAGCCATGCATCATTCATGGTGGAAATTTACTTACATGCTATTGTGAACCTTCAGTGATGCACCTCATAATAAAAAGCTATATCAATAGTAAATAAAAAGGGTGTTGAGATTGTTCATTATGATTGTTTGTCTTGTCATTTTGACATGGGCTTGTTCCATGTCGTGGGACAAGAGGTACCCCAGTTGACCCTCTTGATGACGCTATTTTTACAATGACTTTAACTTGAACTTGCTTGGTAGCCCAAATTGAGTAACACCATGGTGTAAGTAGTCGTATTCACGGGGCATGAAGCTTTCAACCCATACTTTGTCAAGCACACTACTCATATTTGCTTTCACTTTAAACTTTAACCATTCAAGATGTTATGATGGGGGTAATGAGAGCTTGACACCAATGAATACCACATTGCAAACATTAACTTAAGTAGAAGCATTTGGAAGTTAGATGAAACTTATTCATGTTTTACCTCTACTCATTTATATATCTTTCCAAAGTGTCCACCTTTTATATTCAGATTTACAAGAGTACTCTATGACTATCATAGGATGTTTTACTTTTCATTATGCATACATTTGGTCCATAGTACTTTCTTCTATGTTGCACTTTGTGAATTATCATTGAACATCCTTACATTGAATATATAATATCAATTCATAATCTATCTTGCATATTGCTACTCCTTTGAAGAATGAATCATTTCACTTTATGTAGCAATAGTAATCATCTTTGATATCCATTGATAGTATTAAAATGCAAAGTCCATGTTGGTTTTATCACCTTCATACTCGAGGACGAGTATAGGTTAAGCTTGGGGATGCTGATGCATGTAAAATGCATACATGAACTTTGCATTATAATACTCATATTTCAATCATATGTGAATCATATAATGGTTATATCATTGTTTTATAAGGATTTGGGAAGATTTCATAGTTTTCCTATTTTTCTGGAATTAACCCTGCACTGGCAGAAAACCCTATTTTCTATATTTTGATGTTTCAGGGACCCAAACGACGTCCAAATGACCTAATATTTTGTGAGGATCATTTTTTGGAAGGAACGAAGCGTAGGAGCGAAGGAAGCGAACAAACGGAGACCCGAGGGCCGAAAGAGGTGGGCCCATGTGGCCAGATTCCTTGGCCGCGTGGGACCCCCATCTTGGGCCTCGTGGCTCCGATGCCGTCCGTTTTCGTCTCCGTGGCTTCGTCTTGACCTAAAACCGACTATAAAAATAGTCCCCCGACGGCTTTCGGAAGGAGGTGGCGGAGAAACAAAAAACCACGAAACAGGAGACAGAAGGCTGCCGCCAGAGAAGATCGGAGGGGGGAAACGCCGCCGGAATCACCTCCGGAAGGCTCCTCCATCCCCCCTCCGGAGTCTCCATCAACACCACCGTCAAGACCAGCACCATCTCCATCACCATCTTCGTGATCCACTTCATCCCCCCTCATAGTTTGAGATAGTTCGAACCCTATCTATTGTCTAAGTACTATTCTACATGTTTGTGAATTGCTACTTGTCATTGTTTTGTGGGGAGATTATATTTTCAGATTGTGTTGTATCACTTATACCATTGAATCATATCATGTCTTCGCGTTGTGAGTAGTTCTCTCATGTTCCTGGGGGCATAGGACGGATTGGCAATAATTTTCACTTAACTTATGTTGAGTATTTGGTCAAGTTTTATCTTTTATGATTGTCTTGATGTACAATGTATGAAGTGCACCATATATTGAGTAATGCATGAAGGTGCTATCACACTAGTGTGATGGAATGGGTAGGACCTAGGAGGACACGTAAACCTTGGTCTAATACATGAAGTTACATTAGGAGGGGATTTATATCGGGGACCTTAGAGTGTAATGCTATGGTGGGACTTTATGTATTAATAATTCTTCTGCAGTCATTTACTTGGCCACATGATCCAACAGAAGGGGTTTAGTTTATTTATTTAACCACACCTAATTATGGCTCCGTCCAAAGAAGATTAAAACTTGACAAAATGTTTACCTTGTTGTTCTACAAATATTTATGCCATGAAATCCATGTAGCCCTTGGGAACGTTTTCCACCTATAAGGAACACACCACTCAAGCTTGTCCTCTTGCTGCATAGAGGATTGGGCTTTCTCTCTTTGAGAGCTTTCACTTGTCATATTTTATTTTCAGCTTTTTACTTTATTGCAAACTCTACACAAAAAACCCAAAAACACTTACATCATTTAATCATTTTAGTTTGTCTAGTGCATAAGAGAAGTGACACTCTTATTTTAGAGGATAAATACTTATACCTTCTACTCCTCGTGGGATCGATACTAATACTTACACATCGAAGATTTCAACGATCCCCTATACTTGTGGGTATCATGGTCCACGTTAATCTTCCATGCTGGTACCCGTGTCCCATATCCACGACAGTAGCCCCCGAGCTTTCGGGTGACTCGTAGAGTCATGCGGAAGGTCTTTATTTGATGTAGATGTTGTCTTCTTGGGACACGGAGTCCGTGCCGAGTTGTTTGCCGGCTTGTAGTTTTCGATGATTTAACGACACCCGGTGCTTCATTTGCCGGGTTGTCGATGTAAACTTTGCCGAGTCGTCAATGTAGACGTTCCCGGGTTGTTGGCGTAGATGTTGCCAAGTTGTTGATGTAGACGTTGCCGACTTCTCCTGCCAGCTTGTTTTGATGTGAGTCGGAATTTTTCTCCGGGTTCTTTTGACGAGCTGCTTCTCTTCTCTCGAGCTTGTTTACATTGGTATATGTGTAGCCCCCAAGCGCTGAGTTGTTAACTTTTGACAGCTTGGAGCTTGTATTGATAACTCGTAACTTTCAAATGATGTAGCCTCCAAGTGCCGGGTCGTTTTCCTGCGACGACTCGGGACTCCTTGATGTATAACTCCTTTTCTTGAGCTTTGAACGGTGTAGCCCCTCGAGTGCCGGGTTGTTTGCCTGCAGCAACTCGGGACTCCTTTTGAGGTACCTGAAATACAACTTGTGCATGCATTACACTGTTCATGATGTATAAAAAAATTTAAAATAGATATCACAATGATTTGCTTTATTTGTGTTCAAATGATTAATCGTTCGACTCGACTAAGTAGGCTTTCGCGGCAACTTTTTTGATGCAAGTATGATTTGCTCTGTCGACAAAGGACTCTGTGCTTCAGAGTCGATCTGGCTTTGTTCATACGCACTACTTGGTCTATTGCGTTTCGCATCTGACTTAGTAAAGAAACGAACGTCCATCGCCTGAGCCAGGATACCTATGTTTGGACTGCGCTCATGGCACTTAGTCCTCTTTGGCAACCTTACGACTCAGAAGAATTAATAGCCCTCGACATTAACTCAAAGGTGTTAACTTTATTTAACTGACTGGAAAAAATAAAAATACGAAATTTAAATAAAAAGACGACTTAGCTTGTTTTTTCTGTAGTCGATGACGCTCGTGAGTCGACGGACGAAGGACTTCGATCACCGCGAGTCGGCGTTGCTCACGATATTCCGAGTGGTGGTCGCACCCGGTTTCTTTTCTTCTTTCCTTTCTCTCTTTTTCTTTGTACGTGACAATGCAATCGCTAGCCAGCTTGATTTCTTTCCTTTTCCTTGAATCTAGTACACGGACATGACTTCTTTCCTTTTGATCAACTCGTCCTCCGAGTACTAGTAGTAATCGATTCCTCTTTTTTTTTCTTGAGCTAGCTCCTCAAACCACGTGTGAGTCAAAGTGGAGCACGTCTCAACTTTCCTTGTGCGGGCTGTTTAGAGGAGATCCGATCCGGGTCTAACTCCTCACGACCCCGTTCCGGGTTCAACTGAATCGAACCGCGTACGACGATGTGAAGCCAGATCCCACGATGTTGACGATGTCGTCATAGCTGCTGATATGAAGCCTACTTTCGGCAACTTTGTTGACGATGATCTTGACGTAGGTAACAGATGCTGATTCCGCTGACTCAACGCTATGGTTGATGGAGGATGTGCGCCACCGTCATTGTTGATGAAGAATTGGACCCATCGAATTATGAATCCACGCGTACTTAGCCCCACGGTGGGCGCCAATGTCGATGGTGTAAAATGACGGTGAAGATACGGGACAATGTACGTGTGGGCATCGTCGATGTGGGTTAGTAGGCGAACAACATGGGAGACAAGATTTATACAGCTTCGGGACCCAGGAAACATCATCCGGTAATATCCCTACGTGTGTTTGTGGCTAGGTCTTATTCCTCTCATGATGGAAGTCGCCGTATTGTGGCGGCTCCTCTCTTGTGTAGGTCGGGAGTTGAGGCTCTAAGTCCTCTGTTCCCTCTATGTTCTTTCTGCTAGATCGTCTGGATCTTTCCCTCTTGGTGCTCTCGTCTCCTCCTTATAAAGGTGGAGGGCCGGGTTACAAGTTGAGTCCTTTTAGGACACGGCTAATCTAATAGGAGTCGGCAAGGTGAGTCCTTGTCCTACTCTGACTTGGAGTCAGTCCGCTAGGCTATCCCCTGATGGGCCACGTTAATCTTCCATGCTGGTACCCGTGTCCCATATCCACGACACTACTTCTGCATGTCTGGATTGAGTGGATCATCGTGGTGTGGCTTACAGAGATGGTGGCGGGTGAGAACCCGGGAGGTGTTGGCTAGAGGTTGAAGACGAGCAGATCCTTCCCCGGAGGAGATCACCTCTCGCCTAAGCTAGTCCTGACTGGTGCGCTACCTAGCCTAGCCTCCGACTCTCTGGAATTCCGTACCTTCCCTCCGGTGCCTCGGTCCTCCTTTTATAGGCTAAGGGGATCCCACAAGGGCACCTTTGGGGGCGGAGGGGTTTTAGGCGGGAAAACCCCTCCGGGTTCTTCTTATGGGGCGACGTGGCCTCTTCTCGTCCAAGTATTCTTTTGAGGGGGTTAGGTGCGGTCGCCCACCTTTTGGAGGGTGGGCGGACAAAGGCTGACACCTTTACTGACCGTGTCCCCGCGCGGCGCCTCCATCTTCTTGGCGGCCAAGTCTTCTAGAAGCTTCCAGCAGGAGCTGGCAAGCTTATCCTCTTCGCCTGTACGGAGGCTGGAGCCCGGGGGTGAGCCTGGCCTCCTGCCGGGCGTCCGGGTCCCTGGGACCTCCGTGTCGTCTGCCGGGTTGAGGGTGACCCCGGAAGGCCACCCAGTCCTTAGTCGTGATTGTCGATGCCGTCCTTATCCGGTTGCCGCGGGGCAGATGGGGGGCCCATTTGCCGGTCATGAATCCTTGCCTTGTTCGCCTTCCTGGTGGGCCCACTAGTGGTGGACCCACTTTGACCGCATCAGGGGAACCCCGTGTTCCACTGTTGCGACAGTAGCCCCCAGTGTAATGTCCCGGGGTTTTCCCCAAATTGGATTTTGTTTGTTTTTCTTTTTTTGCATCATCGTGACATCATGCATTCAATCACCTTGCATGTTTTTCAAAAAAAAATCAAAATATTATTTTACGACCCTATTTTATTTTGCAATGTCCCCTCTCCTTTTCCTTTCCCTCTTTTCTTTTTCTTTCTATCATTTCCCCATTCATATATTGGGAAAGCAATCCTGAAAATCCTAAACAATTTCGGGCTCCTTCTGGCCCAACTCTTTTCCCTCCTCCTCTCTCTCTTTGGGCCCAAGGCCATCGAAGCCCAGCACCACCCCCTCTCCTTGTCCTCTTCCTCTCTCGCGACCGTGCCGTCACACCTCCACCACCATGCCACGCCGCTCCCCACCTACTCCCTCTTTATAACCAGCAGCCGCCCCCTTCCCCTAACCCTAGCATCTCCTCTCCCTTCTGCCGCCGCCACCCTCTATCCCCTTCTCTTCTTCCCCTCTCTCTCCCTTCTCTCTGTTCCTCTCACTGAAGGCCACCACCAGAACGAGCTCTGCCGCCCCGACGCCATGGACGTCCCTGCGCCAAGCTGAGCGGTGGAGGAGAACCTCCGCGACTCCCTCTTCCTCCTTGACATCAAGCACAAGCCGGAGGAGCTCCAGAACGACCCCTGCTTCCACGTCGTCAACTTCGGGCGCCGCCGTCTTCCTCGAATTTCCGCCACCCTAGTCGACCTCGAGCACGATCTACTGCAGATTCATCACCGTGGTGAGACCCTCTTCTGATTCCCGCAGAAATCCCACTCTTTCATCCTCCAGGTCGTCGCGATGTTCTGCTCTCTTTTCTGTCCGCCATGGCCACCATGGCAACAAGCAAGCCTGCACCTTTGCTCCTTTCTGGCACCTGCACCTAGCGCCCGGTGCAGCACACACCCACACACCAGTCCGCACGCAAGCACATACCCAGCTTGCACCCGCTGCTTCCTTGCGCACACAGGAGCTCCCGATCACGCCAAGAACCGGCCGCCCGCTGGGGATCGTCCCCGTCCTGAACCTGAAAACCGAAGTCTGAACCTTCTGTTTAAGTTCAGTTAACATCGCTTCTTTTCCTTCATGTAAATCCCGAGCCAGATCATAACACCAACCTGAGCCCAGCCCAGTGTGATAAGGGGTGGCCCGATCTTCTCAGCAAGCTGCGGTGGTGATGATGATGATGGATCGATAACTTGTATGTCGCCGATGAACTCTCCTCGCTTGATCCCTGATGCCAATGCAGCAGCTCTCAACCCTTTGGATATTCACAACGTCACACACTTGCGCACGTAGCCGCCGACCACGAAACGGTATAATTGCAATTCACTAATTCCCAATGGAACAGCGGATCACACTTAACTTGCAGTATATGATCTCCAGATCGAAACGAATTGGAGACGAGGATTCAAGATGAATGCTTACAGCAGTCTCATGAACTAGGGTTTATCTTAAACGTGGTCTAAACTGATCTATGGCGGCTGGACTAGGATATAAAGGGGGAGGGGCGTACTGTAGCTACAGTACCGACCCGGTGCAACCGACTTGGTGCAACCCTAAACCGGTTCGACTCAAACGATACAAACTGACCCAAAGTGTTGGGTTCAGCCTTAAGGCACGCAGGCCTGATTTGGCGCCTGCCCATGTGTGGCGTGGTGGCCTCCCTGGCCCTTGGACGCTGCCTCCCTCTCCTCCCTCGCGTCCTCTTCATCTTGTGTACTCCACGCCTTGATCCTCTTGCTCCAAGTGCTGCAGCTCCTCGCTCCCTCGTGCTACGCCTTCTTCTTCAACGAACCTGAGTATGCACACAAACAAAGACTTAGGCAGTAAACAATTCTCATTAATGAAATATTCAGATTCTATTAGGAGTGAGTTCACCTGTTGTTCTAATAGCTTTGCACGAGCTCTTGTAATAGGTCCAATTCTGATTTCATCATTGAACTTCTTTGCAGCAACTTGGTGATCATCATCATGAGGTGAAGATGTGTCAAGTGTATGGATGTCCTCATCATCTCCCCCCCTTCAAAAAGCGTCGACCTCGACGCGCCAAGGTCATCTCCATCATATGGTGACAAATCAGCAACGTTGAAGCTGTTGCTAATGCCACCAAACTCAGCAATAGGAATATCAATCGAGTAGGCATTATCATTGATCTTAGCTAGCACCTTGTAAGGACCAGCACCACGCGGCTTCAACTTGGAACTTCTGAGCTGTGGAAACCTATCCTTGCGTAGATGCACCCAAACCATATCTCCCGGCTGAAACAAAACTTGCTTTCTTGAGTTGTTTCTTGCAGCAGCAATGTTCTTGCCTTTCTTCTCAATAGCCTCTCGTGTCTTCTCATGAATCTTCTTCACATAATCTGCTCTTTTTGATGCCTCCATGTTAACTCTCTCATGCAATGGAAGAGGCAGCAAATCTAGTGGTGTGATTGGTTTGAAGCCATACACCACCTCAAAAGGACAAAGCTGAGTAGTAGTGTGCACCGCTCTGTTATAAGCAAACTCAACATGTGGCAAACACTCCTCCCACTCACGCAGATTTTTCTTGATCATAGCTCGCAGCAATTGTGACAATGTTCTATTCACCACCTCCGTTTGACCATCTGTTTGAGGATGACATGTTGTGCTGAACAACAACTTCGTTCCTAGCTTCCCCCACAATGTCTTCCAGAAGTAGCTCATGAACTTCACATCACGATCAGAAACAATCGTTCTAGGTACTCCATGTATGCGTACGATGTCCCTGAAAAACAGATTAGCAATATGCGACGCATCGTCGCTCTTGTGGCATGCAACAAAATGTGCCATCTTAGAAAAACGATCCACTACCACAAATATACTATCATGACCTCGTTTAGTACGTGGCAAACCTAATACAAAATCCATGCTAATGTCTTCCCATGGTGTAGTAGGTGCAGGTAGTGGTGTATACAAACCGTGAGGCTTCAGTTTTGACTTGGACTTGTTGCATGTAATGCAGCGCCTAACAAACCTGTCCACGTCGCGCCTCATCTTGGGCCAATAAAAGTAATCAGCTAGCATGAGCAACGTCTTCTCACGCCCAAAGTGACCCATCAATCCTCCAGCATGTGATTCCTGCAACAATAGCAAACGCACCGACGATTCTGGAACACATAGTTTGTTAGCTCGAAACAAAAATCTATCATTTATGTGGTACTTGTCCCATGCGTTGCGAAGCAAACACAAACGATATGGTTCAGCAAAATCATGATCAGTTGCATACAAATCACACAAGCTCTCTAAACCAGGAATTTTAACATCAAGTTGTGTCAATAACATGTTCTTCCTAGATAGAGCATCAGCAACAACATTATCTTTCCCTTTCTTATGCTTAATAATGTAGGGAAATGACTCAATGAACTCAACCCACTTAGCTAGGCGTCTATGCAGATTTGATTGAGCTTTCAAATACTTCAATGCTTCATGATCAGAATGTATGATAAATTCTTTTGGCCACAAATAATGTTGCCAAACCTCAAGAACTCTAACAAGCGCATACAATTCTTTATCATAAACAGGATAATTTAATCTAGCACCAGAAAGTTTCTCGCTGAAATAAGCAATAGGTCGACCTTCCTGCATCAAAACACCACCAATTCCTATACCACTAGCATCACATTCCACTTCAAATTGCTTGGAAAAATCTGGTAGTGCAAGTAATGGTGCAGAAGTAAGCAAACGTTTCAGCTCATCAAAAGCAATATCTTGTGCTGCACCCCACACAAAAGGCACACCCTTCTTAGTTAAATCATTCAATTGTGCAGCAATAGTACTAAAGTCTTTCACAAAACGTCGATAGAAACCAGCAAGACCGAGAAAACTGCGTAATTGACTCACATTCATGGGAATAGGCCAGTTTTGAACTGCTTCAATTTTAGATGAATCTACTTCTACCCCATGCTTAGATACAACGTATCCCAGAAATATCACTTTATCTTTTGCAAATGTGCACTTCTCAAGATTAGCATACAATTTATTATCACGCAGCACTTGCAAAACTTGACTAAGATGATCACAATGTTCAGATTCGGTGCGGCTGTAAATAAGTATATCATCAAAGTATACAACCACAAAACGACCAATGAACTCTCGCAAAACATGATTCATTAAGCGCATGAATGTACTAGGTGCATTAGTAAGACCAAAAGGCATGACTAGCCACTCATATAAACCAAATTTTGTTTTGAAAGCAGTTTTCCATTCATCCCCTTCTTTCATCCTAATTTGATGGTATCCACTACGCAAATCAATTTTAGAGAAAACAGCAGCACCACTCAATTCATCTAGCATATCCTCTAAGCGTGGAATAGGATGACGATATCGAATAGTGATGTTGTTTATAGCTCGACAATCTACACACATACGCCATGTACCATCTTTCTTAGGCACTAGAATAACAGGAACAGCACAAGGACTAAGAGAGACACGAATATACCCTTTGTCTAGTAGTGCTTGCACTTGTTTCTGTATTTCTTTTGTTTCTTCGGGGTTGGTCCTGTATGGTGCTCGGTTGGGAAGTGTGGCGCCAGGGATGAGATCAATTTGATGCTCAATGCCACGCAATGGAGGCAACCCTGCTGGTACCTCCTCCGGAAACACATCTCCATAATCCTGCAAAACATTAGACACACCAAGAGAAACAGGTTGCATATCATGAGAAACTAAAACCTCACCTTTGTACATAAGCACAAGAGGCATGGCTGTAGGATCCTCACTAAATTCTCTCATGTCTTCTTTGGTGGCTAATATAAGCAAACTAGGCACTCTCTCACTTTTCGTTATAGTATCACTCACAGCTATTACATTGTTCTCTCGTACAGGTGGCTGTTCTACATTCACTTCTACTTTCTGACGAGACTCATTCACGATTTGCTGCGGTGACATGGGCTGCAAATTAATTTTCTTGCCCTTGAACTCCAAGTGATATGTATTGGCACGGCCATTATGTTGCACATGGCGATCATACAGCCAAGGCCGACCCAATAATAGATGACAAACAGTCATAGGAACCACATCAAACTCAATGGAATCCTTGTATGGTCCTATTTCAAAATTTACCCGCACCATGTGGCTGACTTTCATCTCACCATTGTCACTTAACCACTGAATGTAATATGGATTTGGATGCGGTATATATTGCAATTTCAGTTTTGCACATAATTCCTTGCTTGCAAGATTGCGGCAACTACCTCCATCAATAATGACCTTGCAAGCCTTGTTGGGACCAACTAGTGCTTTTGTTTGGAACAAGTTACAGCGCTGAGATTCAGATTGTGGCTGCACACTCAAAGCACGCTGTGAGACAACAATTGTAGGCGCAGGAGAAGCAAAAGCATCCATGCCTCCCTCACTAGTATAGCCATCTTCATCGGAAGCATAAGGATCAGCGTCATCTCCTGTTTCATATTCATTATCAGCATTCACAATCATTGTCTTTCTATTTGGACATTCCCTCTTGAAGTGTCCTTTGCCTCCACAAGTATGACAAACCATGTCTCTATTACGGGCTGTAGACACATTAGAACCAGTACTAGCAGCAGGGGTAGGTGGTTTCTTTGCAGGAGAAGCATTGGAGGCTTGCTTGGAGAAGGAAGAAGCTGGGCGGTTAGATGGACCCTCCATAGGCGCGACAGATGGTGATGGCGCTCTGCTAGAAAACCTCCCAGAACTTGAATATCTCGCCTTGAGTTGAGCCTCTTCAGCTAGCTGTGATTCAGCCTCCCTTGCTTGATGCAATAGCTGATTCATATTGTTGTATTGGCAATGCCTTACAATGCCCTTGATGTTATATTTCAGCCCATGAAGAAATCGCTGCATAGTCATCTCAACGGATTCTCTAACTCGTGCACGCTGCAGCAACATCTCCATCTCCATGTAATATGCATCAACGGTCATAGTCCCTTGCTTTAATTGTTGCAACTTGTCATAAACTGTACGGAGATAATTAGTGGGCACAAAGCGAGCACGCATAACCTCCTTCATCTCACGCCATGAAAGAACAGGAAGTTCATTGTCATCTCGACGGTTACTCACAATGCTTTCCCACCAACGCAATGCATAACCATCAAATTCAGAGGAAGCAAGTTTAACCTTCCTATCTTCAGTGTAGTCATGCAAACGCCACAGTTTTTCAATCTTGAGCTCCCAAGTAAGATACTCTTCCACATCAGGGGTGCCCTCAAATTTTGGGATAGTGAATTTGGGCTTGCCCAAGCCATCCTCCTCCTGAAGTGGTACACGCCGAGCACCAAGATGTGGTGGTGGCCGAACCCCCAGTCCACGGCCACGACCATTATTGCCCAGCATATGCTCATTGTCTCCATGGACACTATCATCATCTCCATGGCCGTCACGGTGGCGTTGTTCAACAGCTACACGCAGGCCATTAACTGAAGTTGTCAATTGCTGAATACTTGTCTGAAGATCAGTGACTTGTGTTTGCAGAGCATTGACTGTATTTTCAGTTGCATCCACTTTAATTTGTATGGCCTGAATATCACCATCAATGGTAGCAGTAGATCTATCTATAATCCCTGTCAAATGATCACGGAGAGCTTCATATTCCCTCCATGTTACAGTAGCATCATCAGCCTTTTTCTGCATCACATCAACACCACTAGAAGACATGATTAGTAGGTTAGTGCACTAAATCAAAAATCTGTTTGGTGGAACTCTCACAACTCACTCAAAAACTGACAAGAAAAGGAAATCTTACCGTTCCAAAGTGAATAGCAAATGCTTACCCGTTCGAATAGATGACTAATGCACGGATGTGATGAAGTGAATACCCAGGGTATAAGAGCAAGCGCACGACAGAACAGGATTATATGGTGGAGCTATAGGTATGGTACCCTATCTACACCGAAGACAAGTCCTAGTGCTGATCGTGTGAAAAAAGTACCCAAGGAAAACACACACGTGGAGATAAACGTGGCCAAGCAACTATAAAACAGGATGTGTTGCAAGGCACAAGAGAGACACTAGCAATGCTCAATGTAAACAGGCACAAGATTGCTCAATTCTACTAGTGTACAAATGCAATGTCCAATGCTCCACAACTGCAATAGCGATTAACTATGTTCTGCACTCGTTGCTTCTCTTTTCTTTTCTTCTTTTCTCCTTTCTTTTTTTTTATACTTTCTCACGTACTGCTACAGTAACAGTAAAATTCATTTTTTTACTGTAACACTTCTCTTTCGGTCACTATATGTCGCACCGCGAAGAAAATTTTTCAGCACAACTGCAAGTTTGCACAGCAAAAACCCTAATGAGCAGCCTGTAGAGCGGAAACTAGTCTCGTGTGGATAGGCTCCTAACACTTGTTTGTAGAAAGGCTGTGGCTATGGCTTGGACTTTGCAAATGTTAAGAAAGTACGCACGGCAGGCTCGTTGTACCGCGGCAGAGAAAAACGATGAAAATTGTGCCGGCGCGGCAAAGAAACGGCGCGTTCTTGTGCCGGGGCAGGTAGCGCGCGCGGGCGAGCGTGGGAGTGGTGAGCGCGGCAGCGAAACTACTCTTTTTGGTGCCGCGGCAGTGGTATCGGATCCGAGTAGAACTAGGGCACGGCGTAGCAGCGTTTTCACGCGTTTTGCGATTTTCGGTATTGACTCTAAAAAAAAAAAGACAACTCGACTAGAGATTGGACTCGGAACTCAAACTAGAAGACTAAAACCCTAAAGACTTCGGAAACCTAGACTCCTACTGAAAAACTGATTGGATCAAAAGGACGAACACAACGACCAGCAACTAAAACCAATCTATGATGCAATCTAGGCTATGGCAAACTATGAACCCTAATTTTTTTGTATGGCTTTTTCTGGATAGGAATAAAAACACTCAAACTAATCTACGGGGATGGATTTGTGGATGCTCACCGAGTAAACCGTGGAATCTGATACCAAGATGATAAGGGGTGGCCCGATCTTCTCAGCAAGCTGCGGTGGTGATGATGATGATGGATCGATAACTTGTATGTCGCCGATGAACTCTCCTCGCTTGATCCCTGATGCCAATGCAGCAGCTCTCAACCCTTTGGATATTCACAACGTCACACACTTGCGCACGTAGCCGCCGACCACGAAACGGTATAATTGCAATTCACTAATTCCCAATGGAACAGCGGATCACACTTAACTTGCAGTATATGATCTCCAGATCGAAACGAATTGGAGACGAGGATTCAAGATGAATGCTTACAGCAGTCTCATGAACTAGGGTTTATCTTAAACGTGGTCTAAACTGATCTATGGCGGCTGGACTAGGATATAAAGGGGGAGGGGCGTACTGTAGCTACAGTACCGACCCGGTGCAACCGACTTGGTGCAACCCTAAACCGGTTCGACTCAAACGATACAAACTGACCCAAAGTGTTGGGTTCAGCCTTAAGGCACGCAGGCCTGATTTGGCGCCTGCCCATGTGTGGCGTGGTGGCCTCCCTGGCCCTTGGACGCTGCCTCCCTCTCCTCCCTCGC
This sequence comes from Puccinellia tenuiflora, assembly GCA_012064385.1. NCBI lineage: Eukaryota > Viridiplantae > Streptophyta > Magnoliopsida > Poales > Poaceae > Puccinellia > Puccinellia tenuiflora. The sequence continues at coordinate 925,027 of QRDG01000202.1, read as the reverse complement.
GTCCTCTTCATCTTGTGTACTCCACGCCTTGATCCTCTTGCTCCAAGTGCTGCAGCTCCTCGCTCCCTCGTGCTACGCCTTCTTCTTCAACGAACCTGAGTATGCACACAAACAAAGACTTAGGCAGTAAACAATTCTCATTAATGAAATATTCAGATTCTATTAGGAGTGAGTTCACCTGTTGTTCTAATAGCTTTGCACGAGCTCTTGTAATAGGTCCAATTCTGATTTCATCATTGAACTTCTTTGCAGCAACTTGGTGATCATCATCATGAGGTGAAGATGTGTCAAGTGTATGGATGTCCTCATCACAGTGGCTGTGATCCTCTTTTCGATCCAGATCAGCCCAAGTTCGAATACCAGTAAAGCCACTCTTTTTCCCTTTTTTATTCTTTTGGCCGAAAATATGTAAATCTTGTATCTATCATATCTTTTGTTTTACAAATGCAAATAATACAAATTAAATGTCTATTTTTATTAGAAAAATGTAATGAATCTTAATATGCCATTCATTCACATGTTTGCATCATGTAGATTGCTCTTTATTTGTGTTTTACTTATCACCTAATTAATTACATATGGAATTTGTGGGATCTAATTTATTTGTTATCCCCAATTCCATTTAATATTGTGTTGCTCACCCATATCTTGTATACACATGCTAAAAACAATTGATTTGATGTTTAGAAAAATAAGTTGAACCATATATGTAAATGTCAGAATCTCGGTTCCGTTTAATTTTGCTTAAGTTGTATTTCTCATATTTTGCCATGTCATGCATGCATTGCATCTACATGCCGATTCTTTTGCAGTAATAGTTAAATGCATCTTTTGCGTTTCTAGTGTGTGTTGCTTCTTCGGGAATAGGACATTGAGTTGATGTGAGTAACGACAGGTTCTGCTACCTCTACCGGATGGCAGGCAAGTGATACTCCCTTGCTATCTTTGCTTGTTTTCTGTCTCTTACTCCTCCTATCTTTTCTTCCTTGTTAGCCTTATGTCACGATGCTTGTGTCTCGATCCTATTTGCATGTTTACCTAGCAGCCATGAAATAGCCACACCCCCAGATCCTATTACCCCGTTGCTTGTTTACCTTGTTAGCCTTGCGAGTCCTAGTGCATGCTTAGGTGCTTTGCTTGAGTCCTGTTATTTCTTTATCTAGTCTTGTTTTAATATGATAGATAGGCTCAACTCACATGTTAATCTTTATTTTCTATTGCGATGGGAATAATATAATAAAGATAAGGCACCGGCGGAAGGACAATCGTGGTGTTTTGTTCTGCTAGTGTCGCCTAGGACCCGAGTTTTTTTTCCGCTGATCCAAGACTGAGCGCACTAACCACATGTAGGAGTTCTATGGGCCTCCCTGTAATCCATTAACGGATCCTCAAACCTGTCTAGGTGCCACAAGTAGTTCGGGTGTTTCCATTTACATGCGTACAACGATGATGATGATGATGAGAAGGTAAGATGATGATGGTTACGTGGTTACTTTATGGTAGGGTTTGCGGCATGGGCGTTTACCGCATGTGGAAGTAGGGCAATCGTATGAGTGTTCCTCCCAAAGCCGTGCGCGCTATGGTTAGGCCCACCTCGAAGCTTCGGCCGGACTCTCAAGGTGGATCAGACCTAGCTAGGTGGCTCCCTAGACTTGTTTGTAGAGAAGGGAAGTATTGCGTCAAACGCTCCACCGGTATAGCTCCAAGCGAGTGTTTCGATGCGTGTGGGTTCATTGGTGCATCCCTGTAGGGTGAAATCTTTTCGAAAAGCCATGTTCGCGGTTATGGACGACTTGGTGAAATGTGCTGGCTAAAAAGATCATAGACAACTTGCACCTAATGATTATAACTTGACTAGTAAGATAGATTACTTGAATAATAACTCATAAAACTTGTCCACCGTGTGAGTTGCCCTGATTGCTTCCTCGCGGGCAGTTGATCGAGGGAGTAATACTTCGGCGGGTTTTTTATGTGGTGAGTAGTATAGTTGGTTTTTTATGGGCTCTCTTACCTTGTCTCTTTTATACGAAAATGGTAGTGTGTCTCTATAAGTTGTTAGTGCTGCTTGCCGCCACTTCTCGCTAACCCCTTCCCCCAGAATTCAAGCTCTGATATCTTGTGAGTATTACTTGCCAGTACTGTTTATAGTACTGACCCCTTCGGGGCTGCTATTCCAATGCAGCCAACGGGTTTGAAGTCTGATGACGTTAGCTTGGGAATCCCTCCGGCTTGGCATGGGCAGGGTTATGGTGCCTTTGCTTATCTTCAGGACTTTTAGTCCACATTTGTATTCTTATCCGTAACCGGATACTAATCGCTTCCATTGTTATTTTGGATCTTTGTATTGTACCTTTTGTTCTTGACTCGGTGAGTCGTTGTTGTATATATGTTCTTTTGTGGGTTCCATTGAGAACTGTTGTAATGTTATCACAATTCCACCCGCATAACGTGTTCTTTTGTGGGTTCCATCGAGAACTGTCCTAGGATCGTTATTATGCGGATTTGGCGGGAACGCTCAAATCTGCATAGTACCGATCTTGGGGCATTACAAAATGGTATCAGAGCTAAGGTTCTTCGATGCCCCGCGGGTCCAGTCTGCCTGTAGGATACCCTAGCTAATGGTCATTGTTTGTAGAGTGTCCAAACTATTTAACTAAAAGTTATTTGGAAAGATCTCAATAGGACTCGTGTTTACTCCTTACCTCTATTCTATTCTTCCTCTTACAATATATGATTTAAATCTTCTCTCTTATCTATCTTCTGGTTATAGCATCTTCGTGGGTGGACGATCTCTTGCCTTTTACCTAATAGGTTCGATTTTCGGAAGGATCTTGACGGAAGGTCATCGCCATCGACATGAGTAAGAACCTCTTGTTAGTGGTATCGAGAAGATCAACACGACAAAGAAGATTCGATAGTATAACCCCGCTCTTCTCCCCCCCCCCCGGCGGTAGCGTGGATCTCAGGGCGAGATCCCTTGTTAGTGGTGTCGGTTGTAACGTCCCGGGGTTTTCCCCAAATTAGATTTTGTTTGTTTTTCTTTTTTTTGCATCATCATGGCATCATGCATTCAATCACATTGCATGTTTTTCAAAAAAAAAGAAAAATCAAAATATTATTTTACAACCCTATTTTTATTTTGCAATGTCCCCTCTCCTTTTCCTTTCCCTCTTTTCTTTTTCTTCCTATCATTTCCCAATTCTTATATTGGGAAAGCAATGCTAAAAATCCTAAACAATTTCGGGCTCCTTCTGGCCCAACTCTTTTCCCTCCCCCTCTCTCTTTGGGCCCAAGGCCATCAAAGCCCAGCACCACCCCCCTCTCCTTGTCGTCTTCCTCCCTCGCGACCGTGCCGTCACAACTCAACCACCATGCCACGCCGCTCCCCACCTGCTCCCCCTTTATAACCAGCAGCCGCCCCCTTCCCCTAACGCTAGCCTCTCCTCTCCCTTCTGCCGCCACCACCCTCTTTCCCCTTCTCTTCTTCTTCCTCTCTCTCCCTTCTCTCTGTTGCTCTCACTGAAGGCCACCACCAGAACGAGCTCCGCCGCCCCGACGCCATGGACATCCCTGCGCCAAGCTGGGTGGTGGAGGAGAACCGCCACGACTCCCTCTTCCTCCTCGACATCAAGCACAAGCCGGAGGAGCTCCAGATAGACCCCTGCTTCCACGTTGTCAACTTCGGGCACCGCCGTCTTCCTCGAATTTCCGCCACCCTGGTCGACCTCGAGCACGATCTACTGCAGATTCAACATCGTGGTGAGACCCTCTTCCGATTCCCGCAGAAATCCCACTCTTTTATGCTCCAGGTCGTCGCGAAGTTCTGCTCTCTTTTCTATCCGCCATGGCCACCATGGCAAGAAGCAAGCCTGCACCTTGCGCCCTGATGTAGGGGGTTGGCCCGATCTTCACGGATTTGAGGGGGAAACGGGGATGAACGCGAAGAACACGATGAACACGAGGTGGAAATCGGGGAAAAACGTGGGCATACAAAGAGGATAACTAGCAAAACCTGTAGATCTCCACCCAACAACATCCCTCACAAGAGAAGCCTTTGGATCGAAGAATCAAAGCCAATCTTACTCTTAATGAAACCGATTGCTCTTACCGGCCGGTCCACCGATCCAATAGAATCACCGCAGTGAAAGATTGGGATGCACTACTAGAGACACCTCAGTGAAAGAGTAGCAACAACAAGATCCATCCTCACAGAGGAACCCTATCAACGAGGGAGGAGGAGCATAGCTCTCAACTCTCAAATTCAGTCTAACCCTAGAAAGGAAAGAGGGGAGTGCTATTTATAGGCGTAGTACAAAACGAGTGCGGGATGCGGGAGACCGGCCTCTGGGCCGGCCTAGGCCGGCTGGGAGGCCGACGGGCGCAGGTGGGGGACCGGCCTAGGCCGGCTGGGAGGCCGGCGGGCGCAGGTGGGGGTCCGGCCTAGGGGCCGGCCTAAGCCGGCTGGGAGGCCGGCGGGCACTGGTGGGTGGCCGGCCTGGGCCGGCTGGGAGGCCGGCTGGCTCTGGAGGGTGGCCGGCCTGGGGGCCAGCCTAGGCTGGGCTGGAGGCCGGCTAGCCTGTCTCCGCCTCCTTCTTCCTCTCCTCCTTGACCATCTTCTTGGATCTTTCTCTTGGTCATCTTCTCCATCATCTTGGACCTCCTCTTGCTCATCTTCACATGTGGGGCTACATCATCTCCCCCCCCCTTCGGAAAGCGTCGTCCTCGACGCTAGCACGTTCTCAGAATGTGAAGGGGATAGATGGCTTGATGTTGATGTAGTAGTAATCACCATAGAGCTTTTCTTGATGCCAAATGTATGGCCGCTCTTCAATGTTCTTTCGCCTTTCATTGAACCTAGAGAGCTCATAAAGAAGACGAAACAACACTCAAAGAGTAGACAATTCTTGAAGTTCATGACATGGGCACTTAAGTAGAAGGAAATTACCTTATCAAGACGACAACATTCCTTTGATGCGCAATCTAGTGCCATGAAGTGGTGGGTGGCGATCTACTCATTTGTACCTTCACACAACAAAGACCAAGCAAAACATGTGTGTGCATGATATAGGAGCACATCATTGATAACATGTCCTAGGTTAATCATAGCACCGTTAGCACAACACACGTGCATTGGAGGCAAAGCAAAGGTGAGTACAATGTGCAAGCAATTCCTCGGAGCATCCTCACGATGTGAAAACACAAAATCTCCAAGAAGGATTGAGAATGCTAGGATAGTTATCTCAATTTGAACCATATGATGTCCATTGTATTCCAAACATCGGGAAGATACCTTTGGCAACGGAGGAGAGACTGGTGAAAACACAAGGTGGGAAATGCTCTCAGCAAAATCATGGGTGCCAACAAAACATAGGAAAGAGCAAGTTGTCAACAACTTTGTTGCAACACAGAAATCATGTAGATGAAAGATCATTGAAACATGCATTTCACAAGGGGAAGCAAAACCATCCACATATTTGCAAACAAACCAAAAGAAAAAGCAAGTGTGCAAGTTGTTTGATGCAAAACGTGGGAAAGGTAATAGAGCCGGGGTCAAAGCAAAGCTATCATTTATTATGCTTGCCAAAGCTCTTTTGGTCAACTCATGTTGAATGGAGTTTGACATTAGCAAGCGAGTACCATTACACATGAAATTCCATAAAAGGGAAATATGTGCATGGGATATGTACACATCATCCATCAAGATGTGTCTCTTCGTTTGCACATGACCAAACACACAAAATTCAAAATGAAAGTGAGAAGTATGTGGATGGTCATCATGTACAAAGTAGGAAGAGTAATTCTCTACATTGTTGAAGGGACAAACTCCAAAAAGTGAGGATGTTATTGGGACAAACTCATTATCAAGAATTTTATCATTGTTGCGAGCAATACATGTGAAATGTAAATTGTTCGACATATTGCATGCAACTGTTGGAGGGAAACGGAAACATGCATGGCAAGGCATGCTCATTGAACAATCATCACAAATAGGGGAATCCAAATGATCAACATTGTTTTTAGGCAAGGTATCACAAGTGAAAGAGAAAGTGGCATATGTGATGTCCATAGGAGCATCCACAATGTGCAAGCGCTCAGAGATCATCATGTCCACTAGTGGGATCATGGCATCATCAACACCAATGTGCATACCTTTGTATGTCCTCTCATGCGAAGTAGGCGTTGTGGTGGTCGGAGCGACGTTCATGCGGTCAACTCGGTCATCTCAATGTAATCATGGGGTGGCTTTATCTTCGACCTCCATGTACATCTTCTCAAGGTGAGGCATATCGTCCTCCATGGAGCCTAGCACATCATAAGAAAATACACTAGAAGGAGAGGTTATGTCATTAGAAATCGAAATGGCCTTGCTTGCCTTATCAACTACCTCTCTCAACATATATGGTGTATCACTCATGTTCTCAAAGTGGAAGCACTCCATGTCGCATATTGTGGAGTCACTCAACTCACTTGCACTCAAATGGACAAGGTGGCTCTCACTCTCGTGGAGGTACGCTCGCTCACCACTCATCTCACTTTTGTTGGCTAACAAGACTACGCCGGGACTCACTCTTTTCCCTCTCTCACTCATATTTGGCTTTTGGCTCTCACTCACGTGAATGTGGTTCGCTCTCTCACCACTCAACTCACTAGAGGATTGTTTTTCTTGCGCTCTCACATGTGTCTTGGCATTGTCGGCAATAATTTGGCTTGGAGTCATTGGGCGGAGCACTAGGATCTTATTGTTCCATTTGAAGCTGTAATAGTTGGTGCGCCCATCATGAGTAACGGCCTTGTCAAATTGCCAAGGGCGACCAAGAAGTAAGTGGCAAACCAACATTGGAACCACATCACAATCCACCGTGTCCTCGTAAGAGCCAATCTTGAAGGATACTTGAACCATGTGTTGAATCTTCACGGTGCCGGAGTCACTAAGCCATTGCACATGGTAAGTATTTGGGGTGCTTCTAGTACGTCAAGTTGAGTTTCTCGCATAGCTCCTTGCTTGCCAAGTTGCGACAACTCCCACCATCGATTATTACCTTGATTGATTTGCCATTGATGCCGTCCTTTGTTTGAAACAAGTTGCATCGTTGAGCATCATCACCTTGGGTGTTTGTAGTCAAAACTCGAGTGACGACTAGTGTGGTGTTGGGATCACCATCACAATAGATGTGGGCATCGTCTTCATCCAAGCTTTGCATCGTGGCTACCTTGTTCAATGCGTGGTACTCGTCTTCGCTCATAGACTCATAGTCTCCATTGTCATTGACGATCATCACCTTCTTGTTGGTACACTCAAACGACTTGTGTCCTTGCCCTCCACACTTGTAGCAAGTGATATATGATTTGGCGGCTTAGGGTGAGGGCGCCGTCTTCTTGATAGTTGTTGGAGATTGAGGTGTAGCACCTTTGACATTGCCTTGAGCGTGGACTTGGGCCAAGGGTTGTGTTGGTGATGAAGCTTTTGCGGCAAAGAATGACTTGGCCTTGACGTACTTGAGCTCTTCCGCGACTCGGTGCTCGGCCTTCATTGCTTGATGCACTAGCTTGACAAGGTTCTCATAAGGTTGGAATTCCACTATCTTCTTTATGGGGTACGTGAGGCCGTTCAAGAAGCGTGCCATTGATTGTTCCTCGAATTCAATAATTTGTGCACGGGAGAGAGTTGACTCCATCGCCTTGTAGTACTCGTCAACCGTCTTGAGGCCTTGTTTGAGCTCTTGCAATTTCTTGTACAAATCGCGCGCATAGTGATGTGGCACAAAACGCTTGTGCATTTCCATCTTCATGTCATTCAATGTGTCAATTGGGTCTTTGAAAGAGGCTTGGAGTTGTTCCCACCATATTTCCGCATAGCCTTCGAGTTCTAAGGAGGCGAGGTCAACCCGTTTGTCTTGTGGCACCTTGTAGACGCGAAATAGTTTGGAGACCTTGCATTCCCATGCGACGTAGTCCTCGGTGTCGTTGGTGCCATGGAACTTTGGAATGATGAGCTTGGGAGGGTTGAAATGTGGCTTGCGCTCCATCATCATCATCATCATGGTGGTGATGGCGGTCTCGGTGGTGATGCCTTGGTTGGTGGCGTGGAACATAATCCTCATCGTCTTCAAGATCAACATGATTGTTGTCCAATGGCACTCGGCGGGCTCGATGGGGAGGTAGGTCATGACGATGATGTCGATTGTCCTCATTGCGGTGTGGGGCGTCCAAGTTAGCATTTGGGAATGGTATCTCTTGACGATGTCGAGCTTGATGGTGTTGGGGGTCTAAGTTCGCGTGAGGGTGAGGCGCTTCTTGACGATGTTGCTCTTGGCGTTGTTGAGGATGCATGTTCGCTTGTTGATGAGGCATTACTTGGCGATGGCGATGTCCTTGATCATTCTCACTCCGTACGTGGCTTCTTGTGGTGGAGTGGTGAGAACTTCGCGAGCTTGACCTTGAAGAGCGACTATGATCTCGGTCGAGGAGCTTGCTCATGGAATCTTGGATTTGAGCGAAACGCTCATTGTTTTCACGTTGCGCGGCTTGATGGCGTTCCTCATAGCGGCGTAAGTTGTCGTCGATGTACCTCTTGAGCGCCTCCTCTTGCTTGCTCATGCCGGCGTCTTGTTCTTCCCTAGCCAGAATAAGAAAACATAAGTGATATGTGGAATATGTGGTGGCTAATAACCGCTCTTACCTTTGGTTGATAATATTGGACAAGTGGACTCGCCTTCCGAGACAAAAGTATCACAAGAGTAAGAGTTGGTTGATTAGCAATCCAAAAGCGACTCACACACACACTTATGAGGAGCTTTGGTATGGCAAAGTGGCAGGAAATCGAAACGAAGCAAATGTTAAAGCTATTGCAATAAGTGGAGGATAACCACAAAGATCAAGAAGCAAAAGAGACTAACCACACAATCCAAGAAACAAAGGAAACTCACATGTGGAGACAAACGTGGATGATGCGACTATGAGGATGAGCAACTTGGACCTAACGAAGACTATGCTCATGCCGCACCACCGCTCGAAGGACAACTAGCTCAAGTGTATAGGAGGGAGCACCCGATTTGCACAAGTGTACACGTTTCTCTATTGGGTATTGGAGCTTTGAGGCGGTAAGGAGGACTAGGATCACGGCTCGGCTTTTCTCTTTTTTTTTGAATATTTTCTATTTCTCTTTTTGCTTTATGCTTTTGCCCGAGCCGAGTCCGCTACACGTTGATTCTCACAAGATTATGATATGCTCACTTGGTGTTACACTAGTGTAATGCTCACACTTTGAAGAACTAGCTCCTAGGAAAAAGTTTTGCGAAAAGTAAAGGGATGTGTCGCAAGTTTTACCTTTGGTTGCGTCGAGGAAACGAGGAAGCGACACGAAACACACGTCGGTGAAGACGCGTGCTGGCGGTAGTACCGGTGGACTCGAAACTGCACGGGCTGCTTGAGCTGGGAGCGGAATTGGCTCCGGGAAATCTTTAATCCGACGAATTTTGGGTGAAATTGGCACAAGTGAACACCAAAGGAAGGTGGGGAAAGGTCTTAAGCACTAGATCCATGAATCAAAACCACAAATCGCTCACCAAATCGACAGATCGAACGAAATCCATATGGGGTATTTTTTTTGTGAATTTTCGAAATTGGTATGGGAAAGAAAAATTTTGGTGAAAAAATGGCTAATAAAAGGTGGAAACACGATCCAAATCCGTGGAAACCCTTGCTCTTGATACCATATGATGTAGGGGGTTGGCCCGATCTTCACGGATTTGAGGGGGAAACGGGGATGAACGCGAAGAACACGATGAACACGAGGTGGAAATCAGGGAAAAACGTGGGCAAACAAAGAGGATAACTAGCAAAACCTGCAGAGATCTCCACCCAAAAACAACCATCACAAGAGAAGCCTTTGGATCGAAGAATCAAAGCCAATCTTACTCTTAATGAAACCGATTGTTCTTACCGGCCGGTCCACCGATCCAATAGAATCACCGCACTGAAAGATTGGGATGCACTACTAGAGACACCTCAGTTAAAGAGTAGCAACAAAAAGATCCATCCTCACAGAGGAACCCTATCAACGAGGGAGGAGGAGCATAGCTCTCAACTATCAAATTCAGTCTAACCCTAGAAAGGAAAGAGGGGAGTGCTATTTATAGGCGTAGTACAAAACGAGTGCAGGATGCGGGAGACCGGCCTGTGGGCCGGCCTAGTCCGGCTGGGAGGCCGGCGGGCGCAGGTGGGGGACCGGCCTGGGGGCTGGCCTAGGCCGGCTGGGAAGCCGGCGGGCACTGGTGTGTGGTCGGCCTGGGGGCCGGCTGGCTCTGGAGGGTGGCCGGCCTGGGGGCCGGCCTAGGCTGGGCTGGAGGCCGGCTAGCTTGTCTCCGCCTCCTTCTTCCTCTCCTCCTTGAACATCTTCTTGGATCTTTCTCTTGGTCATCTTCTCCATCATCTTGGACCTCCTCTTGCTCATCTTCACATGTGGGGCTACATCACGCCCGGTGCAGCACACACCCACACACCAGTCCGCACGCAGGCACATACCCAGCTTGCACCCGCTGCTTCCTTGCGCACACAGGAGCTCCCGATCACGCCAAGAACCGGCCGCCCGCTGGGGATCGTCCCCGTCCTGAACCTGAAAACCAAAGTCTGAACCTTCTATTTAAGTTCAGTTAACATCGCTTCTTTTCCTTCATGTAAATCTCGATCCAGATCTTAACACCAACCTGAGCCCAGCCCAGTGGCTGTGCTCCTCCTTTTGATCTAGATCAGCCCAAGTTCGAATACCAGCTTCGCCAGCAAAGCCATTCTTCTTCCCTTTTTTTATTCTTTTCGCAAATAATATGGCAATATTGGATCTATCATATCTTTTGTTTTACAAATGCAAATAATACAAATTAAATGTCTATTTTTATTAGAAAAATATAATGAATATTAATATGCCATTCATTCACATGTTTGCATCATGTAGTTTGCTCTTTATTTGTGTTTTACTTATCACCTAATTAATTACATATGGAATTTGTGGGATCTAATTTATTTGTTGTCCCCAATTCCATTTAATATTGTGTAGCTCACCCATATCTTGTATACACATGCTAAAAACATTTAATTTGATGTTTAGAAAAATAACTTGAACCATATATGTAAATGTCGGAATCTTGGTTCGGTTTAATTTTGCTTAAGTTGCATTTCTCATGTTTTGCCATGTCATGCATGCATTGCATCTACATGCCGATTCTTTTGCCATAGTAGTAAAATGCATCTTTTGCGTTTCCAGTGTTTGTTGCTTCTTCGGGAATAGGACGTTGAGTTGATGTGAGTAACGACAGGTTCTGCTACTCTACTGGATTGCAGGCAAGTGATACTCCCTTGCTATCTTTGCTTGTTTTCTGTCTCTTACTCCTCCTATCTTTTGTTCCTTGCTAGGCTTATGTCACGATGCTTGTGTCTCGATCCTATTTGCATGTTTACCTAGCAGCCATGAAATAGCCACACCCCCACATCCTATTACCCTGTTGCTTGTTTACCTTGTTAGCCTTGCGAGTCCTAGTGCATGCTTAGGTGCTTTGCTTGAGTCCTGTTATCTCTTTATCTAGTCCTGTTATCTCTTTATCTATTCTTGTTTTAATATGATAGATAGGCTCAACTCACATGTTAATCTTTATTTTCTGTTGTGATGGAAATAATATAATAAAGATAAGGCACCGGCGGAAGGCCAATCGTGGTGTTTTGTTCTGCTAGTGTCGCCTAGGACCCGAGTTCTTTTCCGCTGATCCAAGACTGAGCGCACTAACCACATGTGGGAGTTCTATGGGCCTCCCCGCAATCTATTACCGGATCCTCAAACCTGTCCAGGTGCCACAAGTAGTTCGGGTGTTTCCATTTGCGCGCGTACAACGATGATGATGAGAAGGTAAGATGATGATGGTTACGTGGTTACTTTACGGTAGGGTTTGCGGCATGGGCGTTTACCGCATGTGGAAGGAGGGCAATCGTATGAGTGTTCCTCCCGAAGCCGTGCGCATAACGGTTAGGCCCACCTCGAAGCTTCGGCCGGACTCCTAAGGTGGATCAGACCTAGCTAGGTGGCTCCCTGGACTTGTTTGTAGAGATGGGAAGTATTGCGTCGAACGCTCCACCGGTACACCTCTAAGCGAGTGTTTCGATGCATGTGTGTTCATTGGTGCATCCCTGCAGGGTGAAATCTTTTCGAAAAGCCGTATATGCGGTTATGGACGACTTGGTGAAATGCGCTGGCTAAAAAGATTATAGAAAACTTGCACCTAATGATTATAACTTGACTAGTAAGATAGATTACTTGAATAGTAACTCATAAAACTTGTCCACCGTGTGAGTTGCCCTGATTGCTTCCTCGCGGGCGGTTGATCGAGGGAGTAATAATTGGGTGGGTTTTGGATGTGGTGAGTAGTATAGTTGGTCTCTATAAGTTGTGGTGAGTAGTATACTTGGGCGGGTTTTTGATGTGGTGAGTAGTATAGTTGGTCTCTTATGCGCTCTCTTACCTTGTCTTTTTTAGACGAAAGTTGTAGTGTGTCTCTATAAGTTTTTAGTGTTTCTTGCCGCGGTTTCTCGCTAACCCCTTCCCCCGAAATTCAAGCTTTGATATCTTGTGAGTATTACTTGCCAGTACTACTTATAGTACTGACCCCTTTGGGGCTACTATTCCAATGCAGCCAACAGGTTTGAAGTCTGACGACGTTAGCTTGGGAATCCTCCGGCTTGGCCTGGGCAGGGTTATGGTGCCTTTGCTTATCTTCAGGACTCTTAGTCCACATTTGTATTCTTATCCGTACTCGGATACTAATCGCTTCCGTTGTTATTTTGGATCTTTGTATTGTACCTTTTGTTCTTGACTCGGTGAGTCGTTGTTGTATATATGTTCTTTTGTGGGTTCCATCGAGAACTGTTGTAATGTTATCACAATTCCACCCACATAACGTGTGTGTTGCGACGTGCACGTTATGCCTGGTGGGCATCCTAGGATCGTTATTATGCGGATTTGGCGGGAACGCTCAAATCTGCATAGTACCGATCTTGGGGCGTTACACCCGGGCATAGTCCCGGCGGGCACGACCTTCTGCTACCGGGGCTATGAGAGAGGCCCTTTCCCCGCGTCTTACCGCGGTAGCCGTAGCGGCCTTGAGCCCGGAGGCGAGCCCCTGGGCGCCGTCCGCGTGTGTGGTTGGCGGTGAGGGCGGCCCCGTGGACATGGAGGTTGACGTTGATGCCTTTGTAGTGGCGTCGCGATGCGAGGAGTCACTCACGCGCCAGCCGCCGGTCCAGGAGCCCTCCATTGCTGCTAGCATACTGCCCTTGAGTCCTCATGGCTCTTTCGCCGGGTCCGCAGAGATGCCCGCGTCGTTGGGCTGCAAGCGCACCCGCGGGTAAGTCTACTTCTTGCTCGTTTATTTTCCATGAATGTTGTCTTCGTGCTTGTGGGTTGCGCTCCAAAGAAGATGACCGAATGTCGTTGCAGGGGTCTGGCTTCCCTGGAGGCCAACAAGAGGTAGCGAGATGCGGCCGAAGACGACACAGCCACTAGCGCCGGAGCCCGCGGAGGGGTAATGCCCCCCTCCACCTTATAGGAATCGGAGAAGATTCGCGGGAGTGACGCGGAGAACGCACCCGAGGCATCCTTGGCCCCCGCGAAGACGGGAGCTGTGGGGATGCCGGAAGCAGCAGGTAAACCTTACCCCATCGGGAAAACTTCACTCTTTTTCGGTATCCGCCTCGCTGGTCTGACGTTGTCTCTTGTTGGCTCAGATACTTCAGTGGTAGGTGGGTCCCCAATGGGCGACCCGGCTGCGGCGACTCTGGACAAGGAGGTGACCAAGGCCGCGCCTGAGGTGATGACGACCGTGCGCCCGGGGGATGGGCGCGTACTAGCGCCTTCCGGTGGTCCGGACGGGGCCGAGACATCGAATCGCCCGGACACCCCGGACCTTCTGAACAGCTCATGGATGATCGGGGAGGAGTTGATGGCCTAAGCCGAGTTTTCAACTTGCTCCGGGGCAAGTGATGAGATCGCTGGGCTGGTGGAGATCAAGGCGGGTCTCTTCGCGAAGAGCGGCTGGGGAGCAGTTGCTTCCGGGGACCAGCAGGGAGGGATCCCCGGGATCACGATCAGCGGGACGAGCACCATGGACGCCGTGCTCCGGGGGATGGACCAGCTGGCCCAGGAGATTGAAGCCAGGAGGGCGCTTTGGCGTGCGCCAGCTCCCGCGTCGAGGGTCTGATCCAGAAGGGGTCAGAGAGGCTGGACCGCGGGTGGAACCTGCTCATGGCTCTGTGGAAAGGCCTTCAGCGGAAAGGCACCCTCTGGAAGGGTGAACGCGAGCGTCACGAGCAAGATATCTCCGAACGGGAACAACAGCTGGCAACCCGGGAGGCCGCGCCGACAGGAAAAGCCGAGGCTCTGGACCTCGGGAAGCAGGAGCTGGAAAGAGAAGTCGGGCAACGCCTCGAGGAGATGGAGAAAAACCATCAGGAGGAGCTTGTCGAGAAGATCAAGGACGTCAAATACTGGCGGCTGAAGGAGACGGAAGCCAAAAAGGTCATCGAGGACGTCAAGAAGGATCTTCTCGCGGAGCAGGAGTCCGTCTGCGCCTTGCGGGAGCAAGCCCAGCTGGGCAGCCAGAAGGTGGCTGGGTTGGAAGAGTCCTTGAAACTGCAGGGGGAGGAGCTGTCGTCGCTGAGGGTTAAGCACCTCAAGCTGGAGGAGGATCATTCCCGGGCGTCCTCCGAACTTGCGGAACTCCGCTGTCGGTCGGAGTAGGAGTTCAAGGGCATCGCTGCCGCCAGTGCGGACATCGCGATGCGGGTGCAGCAGCTGGACCGAGCTGCTGATCTTCCTGGGTTGGCTCCGACCCGCCAAAGCCTCCCAGCTGTTGCAGGGTTCCTTTTGAAGGCGGCCGTCGCCATCAGGTCCATCAAGAACATGACCGCCCGCCAGCTTCGCAATGACCGAAGTGGGGCCAGTCTTCAAACGGCGGCGCGTGTGATGGCATCGTTCCGGGAGGCCAACCCAAACGCCGTCGCGCCCAACTTCCTGGACGCCAATCCTTCCGAAGCTTCGCTCCAAGCCGTGGATGCCTCCGCGGCCGCTCTGGCCACGAAGATGTTCCCGCGTGCTTAAACTTCCTGCATACCATTCGAGCACCTCGTGCCCCAAATATAATAAACATTGCGTCAGATTTCGTACTTGTCAAAACTTATGCTGTAATGCTTAGGAAATTCTACGCTATTCTACTTCACGGGTGTTTTTGCTTTATCATGTTTTCCTTTCTCCACGTCTTTGAGAGATCCTTCGGGGATGTAAGCTTAACCGTGAGGCCCTGACTGATCAGGAATGCCCTCACAGGCCCTACCGATTCCCAGAAGGTCGCTCACCCTCTCGGCCCGCATGTCCTCCCGGGTAGTATTTAGGTTTCTCACCGCTTCATACCCAAGGGAGGAGTCGTCACCCTGGAGTGCTCATTCGACAGACAAGACATGTTCTCTGTTTCGTGCAAAGTTTTATACCCGCGAAATAGATAGCTTGGCATGACATGGATTCTGATCAAGGATAAATTATCTTTCATTGCTCATAGGGGGTTTCAGGTGACAACTCAATTCTTCCGGGTACATCTCAGGGTGTCGCGGGTACTTCAAGTGCGCCACATAGCTGGCTTCAATGAACCTCACGGGGTGGAAGGTTAGCAGCTTCCTCGGCCCGTGCGCATCGGTCGGCCATCTTCCACAAGTCCTCCAGGGTGTCCACCACACGGACGCTCAGCTTTTCACGCATCTTTAAGTTGCGGACGTTGTCGTGGAAGACAGCGATGATGGAGATCTCTCAGAGGTCTGTCGGGGGAATGCGGTCGACGACGCCCCGGAACCTCCAGACGTAGTGGCGCAATGTTTCCTCGGGTCCTTGCTCAAGACGATAGAGGTCAAGGATGGTCATTGGGTACGGCGTGCAGCAGGTCTTGCGATGCTGGCCTGCCTGGCCGTCCATTTCCTCGCGGGTTCTTTGGCCGGTGGCTTCATGGGCCAGATCCATGGGCCTCTTGCCATGGGGATCCTCTTGTTGTTCCTCCTATGGGGGCGCTGGTGCAGGTACGATGGCAGCGCGGGTGTTGGTTGATACGTGTCAAACATATCTATAATTTTTGATTGATCCATGCTAGTTTTGTGATGTTGTCACATGTTTTTATTATCATATTAATCATTTTTATGCATTTTGTCGGACTAACCTATCGACAAGATGCCCAGTGCCAGTTTTCTATTTTTGCGGTTTTTGTATTTCAGAAAATCCACCACAGGAAAATATGATGAGGACATCCCTGCTATAGATACAACCGCGACTACTACACCACCTACATTACAAGGACCTATGACTAGAGCTCGTGCACGTCAACTTAATCAACAGGTACTTTCGTTCTTACAAGCTACTCCTAATATTCATGAGAATATGATGCTGCCTAAATCAAATGTGTTTGTCTCTCTTAGGAATGATGGACCAAGCATGGATGAGAGGGACAAGCTATGGAGCATGTACATTGGAGGAGATGGCAGCAGGAGTGCAACCAACGGAGATGATGACGCTACCAATGGAGACTACCGTGATTTGAAGCCACCATAAAGATGCTTGAAGGCTTGGACGAATTTTACAAGATATCAATTAATGAATTTCGTCCAAGGCTTTTCATAGGTGTTGCGCCACCTCGTTTTTGGGCCAGGCCCATGTATTTTCGAGATACCTTTTAATAGGCAGTTTTAGAGTTCGTGTTTAAGGAGGAAAGCCTTCCTAGGGTAGGATTCGGCCGCCACCCCATGGCTGGACGAAATCCCACACCTCTACTCCTTATATACCCCCGTTAGGTCGTCCTTTAGACTCGGATTTTGTTTAGTTAAAAAGAACTCAGCTTTTGCTAGTCTTCGCCATAGGCACGAGTGTCGGCTAGACCTACTGTACTAGGCACTTGCAAGATCCCACCTTCATCAATAAAGTTCATCTTCCATCCGCAATTCTTGATTGCATTATTGGTTCTTACTTGTTTCTCGATTGCAGGAAGAACTAGATCTTTTAGATCAGGCCGATCGTGCTTTCGCAGGATTGGTAACTCCCGGAGATTGGTTTAGCGATTGCATTGGCGCTGCGTATGTGTGCGTAGAAGTCGGATCGCCAAGGTCGAACTCCACCAAAATCGACTTATCACATCTCATCGAAAGATCGGACTACCTCTGCCCTATCAAAATATCGTCGGATCGAGCTCAAAATTTACGGAGATTTTTTATGCGACGGAAGACACTAGAAGACCAAAGGGCAGCCCTGGGGGCCACCCACAGGGCAGGGACGGCCTCCTACCGCGGCCCCCCTTGGCCCGCGGGTGGGACCCGCCCCTGCTCCTGGTGGGTCCCCTCGGCCCCCTCCGACGCCTATAAAATCCCTAAAACCCTAAAAACGACGGGGCGGCCATTATTTTCCAGAAAAGTCATCCCGAGGTGCCTTCAACTCAAACCCTAGTTCGGGGGTGATTCTGAAGCAGATCCCGACACTCTGCCGGAGGGGAGATCGATCCCGGAGGGCTCTCCATCGCCATGCCTTCCTCCGGGATGATTTGTGAGTAGTCCCACCTTGGACCTTAGGTCCATGGCAGTAGCTAGATGGTAGTCTCTCTCTCTTGTGCTTCATGTCTTATGATCTTATGAGCTGCCTAACATGATCAAGATCGATTATTGTAATGCTATGTGATGTGTTTACTGGGATCAGATTGTGCATGATTCTTATATGTTGATTTATGTTCTTGCATCCTCTCCAATGTACGTAGTTACTTTGGCCAAGTGATTGTGTGTATCTCCAAGAGAGAGTATTTATGCTAGATAGTGGGTTCATGCCCCCTTTTGTTCCTGCGCACGAGTGACAGAAACGTCTAAGGGCGAGGGTGTGCTGTTGCTACTAAGGGTAAAACAGCAGTGTTAAAGTCTATTTTGATATTTAATATTTCTTACTTCATGCGCTTTACTTAATGCAAATGTCTGTTGCTTGCAACTTAATACCGATGGGTGACAGGCTGGATAGCGATCGCACGGTGGACTTTTTAGACAAAGATGCAGTTGGACTCAACGGTCTTTGTTCATTGTCGTGATTCCTACTTAAATAGTATCATGTTCTCTTTGTCATAGCTAGATTAAGTTTGTGTTATAATCTTGTCAATTTCCCAGCTGTAATTTGTGTACCCATCATATTAATGTTCTATTTACTCGAGAGACTCCACTAGTGAACCCATGGCCCTCGGTCCATCTTTTTACATTGATTGCAACCTTTATTCATCACTTTTCATCATCATTACTCCACTGGCCCATTTTCATATTTCATCTATTTCACTATACAATTAACCGCTTTGTTTTCTGCGAGACCGGAAAGATTGACAACCTTTCCGCCGTTGGGGGCAAAGTATTTTGGTTGATTGTGTGCAGGTCCACGTCTGTTGAAGATTAAGCGCCAGAGATCTTCAACATTCACTTTGTTGTTGATTTCAAGGTCCTACTGGTTCGATAAACTTCGGTTCGTTATTGAGGGAAAACTGCTACTTGCTACATCTCCGCCTTGGCTTGGGGCACCACCCAACTCTTCATCAGTACCAATCAAGCTCTTTTCTGGCGCTGTTGCCGGGGATCTTGGAGCTACAACAAGGGGAGTCTCAGACTCTCAATCACTTTACTTTGTTTTTGTCTTGCTTGTTTTATTTCTTGTTAGCTTATTTTTCCTATTGCAAAAATTTAAAACCCCAAAAAATTAGTGTAATCTTTATTCCTGTCTTGTTATTTTATTGTATCATTATGTCTTGCACTGAAAACACCAAGTTGTGTGACTTTATTAGCACTAATAACAATGATTTCATATGTTCTCCAATTGCTTCACCCGCTACTAAAGCGGAATCTTATGAAATTAAGCATGCCTTGTTAAATCTTGTTATGAAAGAGCAATTTTCTGGTGCTAGTACTGATGATGCCGCCTCTCATTTAAATAACTTTGTTGAGTTATGTGATATAAAAAAGTATAAAAAGGTAGAAATTGACATCATAAAAATGAAGCTTTCCCCTTTCTCTTTGAGAGGGAGAGCAAAAGAATGGTTATTGTCTTTGCCTAGAAATAGCATTGATTCTTGGATTAAATGCAAAGATGCTTTTATTGCAAAAGAATGGTTATTGTCTTTTATTATCCACTTGCTAAAATCATACAATTATGGAGTAACATTATGAACTTTAGACAATTTTATAATGAACATGTTGCTCAAGCTTGGGAGAGAATGAAATTTATGGTTAAAAATTGTCCCACGCATGGATTAACTATGTGGATGAAATTTATGGTTAAAAACTTTTATGCAGGTTTGAATTTTTCTTCAAGGAACCTCTTGGACTCGGACGTGGGAGGCACCATCATGTCCACAACATTAGGTGCAGCAACTAAACTCTTGGATGAGATGATGACAAATTATTCACAATGGCATACCGAAAGAGCTCCAAGTGGTAAGAAGGTAAATTCTGTCGAGGAAATTTCCTCTTTGAGTGATAAGGTTGATATGATTATGTCTATGCTTGCTACCAATCAGTCCCATATTAATCCTAATAATGTCCCACTTGCTTCATTAATTTCCCAAGAAAATGATCAAGTTGATGCTAATTTTCTTAATAGAAGTAACTTCAACAATAATGCTTATCGAAATAATTTTGGTAGTAACTACTATAGGCCTTATCCCCCCAATAATGGCAACTCTTATGGCAATTCCTATGGTAATGCTTATAATCCTAATAAGAATGTGTCCTCTGATCTTGACAATGTTTTAAAAGAATTTATCACTTCACAAAAAGCTTTCAACAAAACTGTCGAAGAGAAACTTGAAAAACTAGATAGACTTGTCTCTAAAGTGGAAGATCTTGCTCATGATGTTGAAATTTTAAAAATTAGAACCACTCCTCTTCAAGACAAGCCTACTGTCTATTCAAATTAATGAGAATGAAAGGATGATGGCTCGCTTGAAAGCTAGGTGGGCTAGAGAGAAAGAAGAAGCTAGAGTTGCTGAAATGAATAGGAAAACTGTTAAAGTTTATACTATCCAAACTACTAATGAGGAGCCTCCTAGCCTATTTAAAGATGATGAAATTGATTTTGATAATTGCAATCTTACTCAAGTCATAAAGTTCCTACAAAAACTTGCTAAGTCACCGGATGCTAGTAAATTAAATATTGCCTTCACCAAACATATTACCGATGCTCTTATCAAGGCTAGGGAAGAAAAGATTAAGCTAGAAACTTCTATTCCTGGAAAATTAGAAGATGGATGGGAACCCACTATTAAGATGAAGATAAATGACTTTGATTGTAACGCCCCGGGATCGATACTATGTAGACTTGAGCGATTCCCGCCAAATCCGCATAATAACGATCCTAGGACGCCCACCAGGCATAACGTGCACGCCGCAACACACACGTTATGCGGGTGGAATTGTGATAACATTACAACAGTTCTCGATGGAACCCACAAAAGAACATATATACAAAAACGACTCACCGAGTCAAGAGTACAAAGATACAATACAAAGATCCAAATATCAACGGAAGCGAAATAGTATCCGAGTACGGATAAGAATACAAATGGGACTAAGAGTCCTGAAGATAAACGAAGGCAACATAACCCTGCCCAGGCCAAGCCGGAGGGATTCCCAAGCTAACGTCGTCAGACTTCAAACCTGTCGGCTGCATTGGAATAGCAGCCCCGAAGGGGTCAGTACTAGTAGAAGTACTGACAAGGAATACTCACAAGATATCAAAGATTGAATTCCGGGGAAGAGGGTTAGCGATTGAAGCGGCGACAAACAGCACTATTAACTTATAGAGACACGCTACAACGTTCATCTAATTAGAATAAGGAAAGAGAGCGCATCTCGACTAAGCTAATCTAATCACCAAACAAACCCGCCCTAAGAAAACTCCATCGTATCATAGACCCACGAGGAAGAAGTCCGGGCACTCACACGTTGATCAAGTTTTAATCATATTATTATTCTAGTAAGTCTATTTACTATGCAAATTTACTATTTAAGAGTACGGTGATGTCTATGATCTTTTTAGCCAGCACATTACCCAAGTCGTCCATAACCGCGGACTCGGCTTTTCGAAAAGATTTAACCCTGCAGGGTGCCCAAATGTAAGCATACACGTTCGATCAACCACATGCCACAAAGGCAAAAGGTATCTCAACAAGACCTTCCCCTTCACTACTACATTGGATAGAGAGCCACCTATCTGAGACTGATCCACGTGGGGAGCCTGGCCGAAACTCCTTTGCGGGCCCAAACGTTGCGCGAATAGCTTCGGGAGGAACACTCATACGATTGCCTTCCTTCCACATGTGGTTAACGCCCATTCCGCAAACCTATATGCGACCCCCTTAGTTGTAACCTCTCATCTTCAACATGCATCGTGCGTATGCTCGAAATGGTAAACACCCGAACTACTTTGTGGCTCCCTAACCAATATAGCAGATCCGGTACTGAGTTGCGGAGGGTTCCTTAAGTCTTCCCACGTGTGGGTAGGGCGCTCATTCTTGGATAAGCGGAAAAGAACGGTTTTTCCTAGGCGACACTAGCAGAACAAATCACCATAGCTGGCCTTCTGCCGGTGCCTTATCTTTATTATAATAATTATACCCACATAACAGGTCTTCATTAATTAAGCTATACCATCTAAAATCAGCAGTGTATAAGAACTCCACAAGCAACTCCTAAGCATGCACTACGACTCGCAAGGCTAACAGTCAACAGGTTAATAGGGTGTGGGGAAAGTGGCTATATCATGGCTGCGAGGTAAACATGCAAATAGGATCGAGACACAAGCATCGATATATAAGGCTAGCAAGGAACAAAAGATAGGAGGAGTAAGAGACAGAAAACAAGCAAAGATAGCAAGTGAGTAGTCCTTGCCTGCAATCCGGTAGAGGTAGCAGAACCTGTCGTTGCTCACATCAACTCAACGTCCTATTCCCGAAGAAGCAACAAACACTGGACAATGGAAAAGATGCAATTTACTATTACGGCAAAAGAACCGACATGTTGATGCAATGCATGCATGACATGGCAAAACATGAGAGAATGCAAGTAAGCAAAATTAAACGGAATCGAGACTCCGACATTTAATTATTAGATTCAAGTTATTTTTTTAACCATCAAAATTAAATGTTATTAACAATTCTAAACAATGCATGGGTGAGCTAGTCAAAATTAAATGGAATTGGGACAACAATTAAATTAATTCCCTTCAAATTCCATATTTCAATTATTTATGTGATATACAAAATATAACTAAGGTGCAACCTACATAATGCAATCATAAGCATGGATGTCATATTTAAATTCTACACATTTTTCTGAATAATTTTCATATATTATACTTTGCAATTGGAGCTACTGATTAAAAGATATGAGTTTAAACATATTTGCAAATAATAAAACAAAAGGAAAAGAAATCAAGAAAAGGGGAGAAGTTGGGATTCGATCTTTGGCCAGTCTGGCAGGAGATCAGGAGCGCAGCCACTGGGCTACGGCTCGGATTGTGATAGATGTGAGGTTCGGCCCCTAAAGATGTAAGTCTTGAGGTGTTAACTGAATATTTAGACATCAGCTGCACATTTTGAGATTCAGAGAAACGAAGATGCAGCGGCGCTGCTGGTTCCGGAGATCGAGCTTGAGTAGGGAAGCTGGGTGCGGCGTGCTGGTGTGCGTGCGGTGTTGATCTGGGTGGTGCTTCGGGTGGATGTACACAGGAGCAAGCAGGAGAGCAGCGCTCAAGCACGAGCTCGCTGTCATGGCGTTCTTGACGAACGGTAGAAGAGGGGAAACCCGCGACGGCTACGGCACGCCAACACGATGGGAAACGATGGGGATCGGAAGGGGTGCTCACTTTGAGGGGCTTGATGTAGATGATCGAGCTCGGGGACGACCGGAGGAGGAAGATCATGGCGACCTTGGCGTCTTTCCTCGCGTGTACGTAGTCGACGTCGTGGACGGAGTCGAAGCGTGCGGCGATCCCTGGCTCGATTCCTTGCGCGTGTTGGTCGTAGGCGCCGCTTCGATTCTCCTGGACATGGCGGCGTTGCTTGGGGAGGCGCGTACTGGCGAGGACGTCGACGGCGGCTGGCCTTGACGCTCTGGAGCATGACCGGGGCGACCTCGTTCCCGAGAAGCAGCGGACGAAAAAGGAGGCACTGAGGTGAGGAATCGAAGGAGAGGAGACAGGGACAGCTCCTGGACATGATTTCGTGATCGGGGATGCTCGCGGTGGCGACGAGCTTGAGACTTTGGTCTCGGCCTTGGTGAGCTCGTGAAAGAGAGAACAAAGCAAGGTGAGGGAGAGGGGAAAAGGCTGGTGGCGGCGGTAGGGAAAGGGGACTAGGGTTTGAGGAGAGGAGTGGCTCCCGTGGTGGCTTTATAGGGGAAAAGTGATATGGGCACGACGGAGGAGGTTGTTGATAAAAAAGGCAAGTACAATGCAGCTCGTGTCAACAAGAAGAGAAAGGAGGTGATCTTTCAGCCCGGCGACATGGTTTGGGTGCACTTTGATAACACACACATTGGAGGAGGACCAGAGGAGCGGCAAGAATTGGAGTACAACGTCACCTATGGCGCGAGGGAGGAGCGGGAGGAATGCACAAAGAAGGGAGACGAAGAAATCCAGGCAGCCCGGCATGAGGCCGGCCTCAGCCCGGCCTAGGCCGGCCATGTGCCCGAAGCGGCCGGCCTCAGCCCGGCCTCCGCCCGGCCAGGCCGGTTTGCATGTCATGCAAATCCCAGCCCGGCCTAGCCCCGGCCTAAGCCCGGCCTGGACCCGGCCTAGCCCCGGCCTAAGACCGGCCTGGACCCGGCCTGCGCGCCAGATTTGGACCGAACCAGTTTTGGTCGGTTTGTATTCACTTTTTGGGTCGAACCAAACCCTGTTTGAGTCGGTTTGAGTGTTTCCCCAGCCCTAGGACTCCTATACAAGGCTAGGGCCGGCGGCTAGGGTGAGGTTAGCTTTGAGTTTAGATTAAAAACAGTCCATAGACTTTGAGCTTGTTGGTGAAGCATCCCTCCGGGGATGGCGATGCCGTTTATCAGTTTGTAATAAAGATTGCTGCGGAGGTTCTTGTGTTCATCAAGGATTGTCGTACTTTGGTTGGAGGCGTGGTGATCTTCATCACGTTGCTTGCTGGATTCGTTCCTCTTCTCCAGGTTTGCGTTCACCGTTAAATTGGGAGAATTACTATCCGGGTTACTCGCTGTGAAAGATCGGGCAAAACTTTAGGATCATCCCCAGGTTTGATCCGTATCAAAAAGGGAAGCGGCGTAGGTGGCATGGTGGAGGAGGCGATGGCAAGGCTGCGAGGGTGACAGCGACGTGCCTGCCCGTACGAGGACGATGGCCAGGACGATAACGGGCCGGCTCGGGAAGGAGTTGGGCCGGGAGGAAGGAAAAGGGAGAAGGAGAGAAGAGGGCTGCGGCCTTTTCCTTATTTTTTCTTCCTTGCAATTTTCTTTTTCCACAGAAAAATAGAAGAAGAGATAAAGAGGAAAACCAAAATAGAGGCCATTTTATTTTTACCAAAATAATTATATTGTCAACACAACTTGGTAAACTTGTTTATTTTCTTGTCAAGAAAAATAAAATTGGTTTTATTTGTTTAGTTGCAAAAATTATTTAGCACAAAAATGATGGTGACATAAAATTAAACCATTTTATTTATTTTGACAATTTGCAAAAACACAAATGCGACAAAAGGCATGATGATGTCATGATGATGCATGAATTAAATTATCAAGCAAAACTAATTTGGGGAAAACCCTGGGACATTACAACCGACACCACTAACAAGGGATCTCGCCCCGAGATCCACGCTACTGCCGGGGAGAAGAAGAGAAAGTTAAACTATCGAATCTTCTCGCTCCATGTTGATCTTCTCGACACCACTAACAAGAGGTTCTTGCTCGCGCCGATGATCTTCTCGACACCACTAACAAGAGATTCTTGGTCACGTTGATGGTGATGTTCATCCTTCGAGATTGCTTTTGAAGACCGAACCTATTAGGTATAAGCCAAGGATATCGTCTATCCCACGATGATGCTATGACCGGAAGATAGATAAGAGAGAATATTTGAGTCATACAAAGGTAGGAGGGGAATACCAGAGGGATAAGGAATAAATAAGAATCCTATTGAGATCTTTTCAAATAATTTTTAGTAAGGTAGTTTTGACACTCTACAAACAACGACAATTAGCTAGGGTATCCTACAGGCATAGCGGACCCGTGGGGTATCGAAAAACCAGAGCTCTGATACCAATTTGTAACGCCTCGGGATCGGTACTATGTAGACTTGAGCGATTCCCACCAAATCCGCATAATAACGATCCTAGGACGCCCACCAGGCATAATGTGCACGTCGCAACACACACGTTATGCGGGTGGAATTGTGATAACATTACAACAGTTCTCGATGGAACCCACAAAAAAACATATATACAAAAACGACTCACCGAGCCAAGAGTACAAAGATACGATACAAAGATCCAAATATCAACGGAAGCGAAATAGTACCCGAGTACGGATAACAATACAAATGGGTCTAATAGTCTTGAAGATAAACGAAGGCACCATAACCCTGCCCAGGCCAAGCCGTAGGGATTCCCAAGCTAACGTCGCCAGACTTCAAACCTATCGGCTGCATTGGACTAGCAGCCCCGAAGGGGCCAGTACTAGTAGAAGTACTGACAAGGAATACTCACAAGATATCAAAGATTGAATTCCGGGGAAGAGGGTTAGCGATTGAAGCGGCGACAAACAGCACTATCAACTTATAGAGACACGCTACAACGTTCGTCTAATTAGAATAAGTAAAGAGAGCGCATCTCGACTAAGCTAATCTAATCACCAAACAAACCCGCCCTAAGACAACTCCATCGTATCATAGACCCACGAGGAAGAAGTCCGGGCACTCACACGTTGATCAAGTTTTAATCATATTATTATTCTAGTAAGTCTATTTACTATGCAAATTTACTATTTAAGAGTACGGTGATGTCTATGATCTTTTTAGCCAGCACATTACCCAAGTCGTCCATAACCGCGGACCCGGCTTTTCGAAAAGATTTAACCCTGCAGGGGTGCCCAAATGTAACCATACATGTTCGATCAACCACATGCCACAAAGGCAAAAGGTATCTCAACACGACCTTCCCCTTCACTACTACATTGGATAGAGAGCCACCTATCTGAGACTGATCCACGTGGGGAGCCTGGCCGAAACTCCTTTGCGGGCCCAATCGTTGCGCGAACGGCTTCGGGAGGAACACTCATACGATTGCCCTCCTTCCACATGCGATTAACGCCCATTCCGCAAACCTATATGCGCCCCCCTTAGTTGTAACCTCTCATCTTCAACATGCATCGTGCGTATGCTCCAAATGGTAAACACTCGAACTACTTTGTGGCTCCCTAACCAATATAGCAGATCCGGTACTGAGTTGCGGGGGGTTCCATAAGTCTTCCCACATGTGGGTAGGGCGCTCATTCTTGGATAAGCGGAAAAGAACGGTTTTTCCTAGGCGACACTAGCAAAACAAATCACCATAGCTGGCCTTCCGCCGGTGCCTTATCTTTATTATAATAATTATACCCACATAACAGGTCTTCATTAATTAAGCTATACCATCTAAAATCAGCAGTGTATAAGAACTCCACAAGCAACTCCTAAGCATGCACTACGACTCGCAAGGCTAACAATCAACAGGTTAATAGGTTGTGGGGAAAGTGGCTATATCATGGCTGCGAGGTAAACATGCAAATTGGATCGAGACACAAGCATCGATATATAAGGCTAGCAAGGAACAAAAGATAGGAGGAGTAAGAGATAGAAAACAAGCAAAGATAGCAAGTAAGTAGTCCTTGCCTGCAATCCGGTAGAGGTAGCAGAACCTGTCGTTGCTCACATCAACTCAACGTCCTATTCCCAAAGAAGCAACAAACACTGGACAACGGAAAAGATGCATTTTACTATTACGGCAAAAGAACCGGCATGTTGATGCAATGCATGCATGACATGGCAAAACATGAGAGAATGCAAGTAAGCAAAATTAAACGGAATCGAGACTCCGACATTTAATTATTAGATTCAAGTTATTTTTCTAACCATCAAAATTAAATGTTATTAACAATTCTAAACAATGCATGGGTGAGCTAGTCAAAATTAAATGGAATTGGGACAACAATTAAATTAATTCCCTTCAAATTCCATATTTCAATTATTTATGTGATATACAAAATATAACTAAGGTGCAACCTACATAATGCAATCATAAGCATGGATGTCATATTTAAATTCTACACATTTTTCTGAATAATTTTCATATATTATACTTTGCAATTGGAGCTACTGATTAAAAGATATGAGTTTAAACATATTTGCAAATAATAAAACAAAAGGAAAAGAAATCAAGAAAAGGGGAGAAGTTGGGATTCGTTCTTTGGCCAGTCTGGCAGGAGATCAGGAGCGCAGCCACTGGGCTACGGCTCGGATTGTGATAGATGTGAGGTTCGGCCCCTAAAGATGTAAGTCTTGAGGTGTTAACTGAATATTTAGACATCAGCTGCACATTTTGAGATTCAGAGAAACGAAGATGCAGCGGCGCTGCTGGTTCCGGAGATCGAGCTTGAGTAGGGAAGCTGGGTGCGGCGTGCTGGTGTGCGTGCGGTGTTGATCTGGGTGGTGCTTCGGGTGGATGTACACAGGAGCAAGCAGGAGAGCAGCGCTCAAGCACGAGCTCGGTGTCATGGCGTTCTTGACGGATGGTAGAAGAGGGGAAGCCCGCGACGGCTACGGCACGCCAACACGATGGGAAACGATGGGATCGGTAGGGGTGCTCACTATGAGGGGCTTGATGTAGAAGATCGAGCTCGGGGACGACCGGAGGAGGAAGACCATGGCGACCTTGGCGTCTTTCCTCGCGTGTACGTAGTCGATGTCGTGGACGGAGTCGAAGCGTGCGGCGATCCCTGGCTCGATTCCTTGCGCGTGTTGGTCGTAGGCGCCGCTTTGATTCTCCTGGACATGGCAGCGTGGCTTGGGGAGGCGCGTACTGGGCAGGACGTCGACGGTGGCCGGCCTTGACGCTCTGGAGCATGACCGGGGCGACCTCGTTCCCGAGAAGCAGAGGACGGAAAAGGAGGCACCGAGGTGAGGAATCGAAGGAGAGGAGACAGGGATAGCTCCTGGACATGATTTCGTGACCGGGGATGCTCGCGGCGGCGACGAGCTTGAGACTTTGGTCTCGGTCATGGTGAGCTCGTGAAAGAGAGAACAAAGCAAGGTGAGGGAGAGGGGAAAAGGCTGGTGGCGGCGGTAGGGAAAGGAAACTAGGGTTTGGGGAGAGGAGTGGCTCCCGTGGTGGCTTTATAGGGGAAAAGGGAAGTGGCATAGGTGGCATGGTGGAGGAGGCGACGGCAAGGCTACGAGGGTGACAGCGACGTGCCTGCCCGTACGAGGACTATGGCCAGGACAATAACGGGCCGGCTCGGGAAGGAGTTGGGCCGGGAGGAAGGAAAAGGGAGAAGGAGAGAAGAGGGCTGCGGCCTTTTCCTTATTTTTTTTTCTTGCTTGCAATTTTCTTTTTCCACAGAAAAATAGAAGAAGAGATAAAGAGGAAAAAGAAAATAGAGGCCATTTTATTTGTACCAAAATAATTATATTGTCAACACAACTTGGTAAACTTGTATATTTGCTTGTCAAGAAAAATAAAATTGGTTTTATTTGTTTAGTTGCAAAAATTATTTAGCACACAAATGATGGTGACATAAAATTAAACCATTTTATTTATTTTGACAATTTGCAAAAACACAAATGCGACAAAAGGCATGATGATGTCATGATGATGCATGAATTAAATTATCAAGCAAAACTAATTTGGGGAAAACCCCGGGACATTACATCTTGGTGCTAGTGTTTCTGTTATGCCTAAAAGTTTCTATGATATGCTCAATTTAAATCCTTTGGAAGAGTTCTATTTAAATGTTCATCTTGCTGATTCTTCTAAAAAGAAACCTTTGGGTAGAGTTGATGATGTCCTTATTGTTGTTAATGATAACTATTTTCCCGTTGATTTTATTGTTATGGACATTGAGTGGAATGCTTCTTGTCCTATTATTTTGGGGAGACCGTTTTTGAGAACCGTTGGTGCCATTATTGATATGAAAGAGGGAAATATAAGATTTCAGTTCCCCCTGAGAAGAGGGATGGAGCACTTCCCTAGAAAGAGAAAAAAGCTTCCTTTTGAATCAATCATAAGGTCAAGCTATGCTCTTGATGTTGCAAAGGCTTCTGAAAAAACTTGATATTTGGCATTGCGCCTAGCTAAAAGGCGTTAAAGAAAAGCGCTTATTGGGAGTCAACCCATCTTTTACTTTCAGTTTGCTTTTTACTTTTGTTGAGTCTTGAAGTTGTTTCCTCGGTAGCAACTTCATTGTATCATTTTCTTTTGGTTTTTTGTGCCAAGTTTAGCCTCTAATGCATTGAAAGTGCGAGGTGTTGTTTTGTTCTTCACTTTTCGAAAATCCAAAAAAATCTCTGATTTTTCTCTTTTTCTGAAATTTTTAGACAGCGAGCCTGATACTTTTATCTATCTTTTGTTAGTTTTGAGTTTTCTGATTTGAGCTACAGAAGTGCCTCGAAAAATTCGATCTTTTCATACTGTTCAGATTTTGACAGATTTTGCTTTTATTTTTTATTCGTCTCTTTACTATCGTCAAATGTGATACTCTAGAGGTGGAGTGCCACATTGCGGCTTAGTAAACAGTAGCTGATGCCTAATAAATTTGTTTTGCAATTTGTCTTGAGTTGAACACATGTGCATTTTAATTTATGAGCACTAACCCTCTGATCAGTTTATGAGAAGTTTTGTGTGAAGCACTAGTGGGGACTGGGCCTATTGTCCCGGGCCGTGAGGGTCATTTGTCCCGGTTGGCCAACCGGGACAGGCCAGGCGGGACTAAAGGTCCAACCTTTAGTCGCGGCCCTATTACCAGCCGGGACAAATGGCCCTCAACCTGGCCTCGCTGGGGGCACACCCTTTAGTCGCGGTTCGTATATCGAGCCTCGACTAATGATTCTCTACCGTAGCAGAAATTTGGGCACTTTCTGTGCCGCGGCAGAGAATTCATTTTGTTTTCTTTTATTTATTTCTTTTCTTCATTTCAAAATAGTTTTCGTCTATTTCTACGCTACCACATACCGTACACGTTCGTGCATACATAAGATAACTTGTCTTACGATCAAGCATACAAATATATACAACTTTGATAGTTACATGGAGATCACAATTACCGGGACTAAGCCCGTCTATTCGATTACACGGCCGGGGATCATCGGTTGCGCCTATTATTCACACTAAATTCTCCGGCGTCATCTACCATCTCGGTCATCAAAAATCCCGCCAGTTCCTCTACAATTCCTAGTATGCGTTGCTCTGGTAGGAGCCGATCCTGCATTCTGTCGAACTATATAAGAAAAGGAGATCAATATGAATATCAATCATGATAACAAAAAGTGAGGGTAATAAAATAATGTTGTGAATGTATTGCTTACGTTGACTCTATAATCTTTGTGCTCAGTGGTAAACGTGCGAATGAACTCGCAAACGTAGTATCCACATATATGCGTCCCCGATGGCTGCCTCGCGCACTTTACGAGAATAGAATTCAATCAAAACAATAATCTAGCATCATAACTATATTGAAACTAAAAGTAAAGTGATGCGCGGACATATCTCGTAGTACTTACCGAGACCGAAGTAAACGTCAGCTTCTCACTAAAGGAACCCGTCACCACACTCTTGAACAGGTTCCAAACCCTGCCCAGCAAAGAAAATGAATTAATGAATGAGTTAATTCATTACCTGATATCTCATGAAATCAACGAACGAGACCGATATAGCGCGAATATTACCTCTAGAACATGTCCTGCATGTTGCGGAACTCTTCCAGGTTTCTTTTTAATGGGTCCATGACTTCAACTATTCCCTTATCAACTCGAATGTCTAGCAGAATCCAGTGGAAGCTGCACACGTTTATATATACGTCAATAACACTCATCAATTACACTTAACATCGAGTAAGCAAAATTGAATGTGTACAACAGAATAAGACCCTCACTTGAAGTTGTAAGGAAACAGTATGTGGTCACAGAAATTTTGCTCCGTTAGAAACGTTAGAAGGTTTTCCGCCGCCTCGTCGGGTTTCGTCATTAGCGTACCTATATGTACTTTATCTGGGTCAATGAACCCAACATTATAGATCTTTATTTTACAAGCCTACA
Organism: Puccinellia tenuiflora; assembly: GCA_012064385.1. Taxonomy (NCBI): domain Eukaryota; kingdom Viridiplantae; phylum Streptophyta; class Magnoliopsida; order Poales; family Poaceae; genus Puccinellia; species Puccinellia tenuiflora. The sequence continues at coordinate 893,643 of QRDG01000202.1, read as the reverse complement.
TCTTCATTCTGCATAGTAGAGTACAAAAGGATATAATGAGGATAATTACATGCAATGAACAGAACAACTTATATGTAGAGAATGAATTCAAAAACTTACAGACAATAGCAACTCATGAGAGATTTGTCGAGGGCGTCAAAATTGTATAACTAGAAGAGTTCTGAAAACTCAACATGGACCTCTTCGGCTCGGAAGAAGTACTCTTCTGGGACTTTCGCCACGATCATTATTCTGTCCCCCTTTACCTCTCTGACGTACCATGTCGTGTCTTGGATCACGGACACCAGGAGTAAAGGATACCCCCTTTTTAGGTTCGGTATGGGGCGCGAAGGAGGCTGAGTGACGTCTTCTGCCCGGGGGCTTCGTCCACGCTCGAGATCTACGTACTAGCAAGCATCACAAGGACACAAGGAGTTTACCCAGGTTCAGGCCGCCCGGAGGCTAACAGCCCTACTCCTGCATGTCTGGATTGAGAGGTGTATCATGGTGTAGCTTTACAATGGTGGTTGCGGGTGAGAACCCGGGAGGTGTTGGCTAGAGGTTGAAGACGAGCAGATCCTGGCCCGGAGGAGATCACCTCTCGCCTATGCTACTCTTCGTCTTGTGCGCTATCTAGCCTAGCCTCCGACTCTCTGGAAAATCCGTCCTCCCCTCCTTGGGTGCCTCGGTCCTCCTTTTATAGGCCAAGGGGATACCACAGGTGCACCCTTGGGGCCAGAGGGGTTTTGGCGGGAAAACACCTCCGGGTTCTCCTTAGGAGGCGACGTGGCCTCCTCTCGTCCAAGTATTCTTCTCAGAGGGGGTAGGTGAGGCCGCCCACCTTTTCCAGCGAGGGCGGACAGAGGCTGACCGCTTTTCTGCCTCTGCCCCCTTTCGCGCCTCCGTCTTCTTGGCGCCCAAGTCTTCTAGAAGCTTCCAGCCACGGCTGGCAAGCTTATCCTCCATGCGCACTGGAGGTGGGTTCCCGGGGTGAGCCTGGCCTCCTGCCGGGCACCGGGGTCCCGGGACCTCCATGCCTGCTTCCGGGTCGAGGGGGCCCCGGAGGGTCCCCGAGTCCTTTGCCTTGGTTGTCGATGTCGTGCGCGCCGGGGCGCCGTGGGGCAGATGGGGGCCCATCTGCCAGTCTTGTGCCTTGGCCTTGAGTGTGTCCTTGGTGGGCCCATGTGCGATGGACCCACTTTGACCGCATCAGGGGAACCCCATGTTTCACTGTTGCGACAGTAGCCCCCGGGCATAGTCCCGGCGGCCACGCCCTTCCGCCGCCGGGGCTATGACCAAAAAATAGTCAAAGTGGGTCCCCGGCATCAGGCCTTGAACGTCTCGTCACATCCGTCAGAGCCGCGCACTACGGGGGTGCGCGTCCCACGGGTTTTGAAGTTATCCATCTAGTGGAGTAATTGCGCTGGCCTACTTGATTCTTGGAAACAGAGAAAGCGAGGCGATGGCGGGGGCTAAGAGAGGAGTTGGTCGCTCGCGCTCGTCCTCGGCGGGGGCAGGTGCGGCGTCCGGTAGTCGCGGAGGAGTTGCCCCCCGAGGTTGAGCGAGACGCGGTCGCGGTGGCGGCCGCGGTCGCGGAAGCCGAGGTCATGAAGGCCGCGGAGCGGGAGGTTCGCCGAGCCCTCCCTCGCGGAGGACGACCCACACCGGCTTCCCTCCGTTTGAGTTCGTCGTGGATCTGGACAGAAGACTGCGCAGCCGGCTTTATCTGCCGGATTCCTTCATGGCGGCGATGGGCACGGACGACGACCGTCCCACCGGTTTCTGGCTGCAGGTCGAGGGTTGTCCCAACGGCCCCTCCTGGGTCGAAGCGGAGTACACCGTCGACGGCTCCTTGCTCCTGGGGAAGGGATCGAAAGCGTTCGCACGCTCCCGTCGCCTTACCCGGGGGCAGTATCTGTCGTTCGAGTACGACGGGGATGAGACGCTCTCCGTGAAGATCTTCAGTGCCGATGGAGGACGCGAGGATTTCTGCATGGAGAGCGACAGTAGCAGTCGCAGCAGCAGCTATGACGAAGGGGACGATGATGAAGATGAAGAGGACTCCCTCAGCATCAAGGCCGAGAGGAGCCCGCTTCCCTGAAGATGCGGGGGTGGCACCACGACAGCGCCCCCGAAGATGTCCTTGACCTCCTTCTTGGCGGCCTCGTCGACGTACTTCTGGAAGTAGCGCCTTCCGTGGTGCGGGGATGCTCCTTGCTTGCGTAGGAGCCAACCTTTCCTTATAAAAAGTAGGCCCCATTGTAGACTTTTGGATGACGAAAAACTTGTACCCTTGATGTCGCTTGGCCTTCAAGCTAAATAGATGCGATCGAGGACGGTCTTCTGCAAAACTTGCTCTTGATTACGGCGTTAGCTGAACCGTCAGAGGGGCCAGTGGGGAACAGAGGGCCTATAAAAGGCTCCCTAGCCCCCAGCTCCTTGGCCACCCTTAGTCTTGCTTCCTCTTGCTTCTTGGATAGGACACCGAGGAAAAACACACCTTGATGCCCATTTCTTCGCAGAAGTTGAGAAAGGCTTTGCTTGTGAACTGAGTGCCGTTGTCGGTGATGATTCTATTCGGTACTCCAAACCGGTAGACGATTCCCTCGATGAACTTGATGGCGGCCTGAGCCGTCTGACGTGGAACTGGCATTGCTTCCACCCATTTCGTGAACTTGTCGATTGCCACGAATAGGTATTTGTGACCTCCCATAGACTTTGGTATCTTGCCGACGATGTCCAGCCCCCAGATCGCGAACGGCCAGGAGATTGGTATCGGCTGCAACGCTTCAGCTCGCTGATGCGTGTTCTTGGCGTAGTACTGGCAAGCTTCACAGGTCTTGACTAGCTGCTCCGCGTCGTGAAGTACTGCTGGCCAGTAGAACCCTTGGCGGAAAACCTTCCCCGCCAAGGATCTCGAAGCCACATGACTTGAGCATATCCCTTCGTGTATGTCCCTCAGTAGTTCTCGGCCTTGTTCTTGCGATATGCACCACAGCTTGATTCCGTTTTCGTGCCACCGGTAAAGCTCGCCGTCGATTAGGACGTAGAGCTTTGCCCGGCGGGCCACTTGCTCGGCTTTGTGGTCATCCTCCGGGAGGGCGTGTTCCACCATGTACTTGATGATGTCCTGGGCCCAGGGTGGATGGGTCCGTTCCACTAGTAGTACCTCCTGGCCAGAAGGAAGCAGAGCTTCTTCGGACGCTGGCACTGCCGGGTCTTGGGCTTCCTGGCTGGCTACCCGTGTTGTTGATGTAGAAGGGTTGCCAGCCTCCTTTGTCGCTGAAGAACTTGGCTTCAGCCTCTCGGGAGAGACTGAAGGTCGATTGAGCACCTCGATGTAGATCCCGGGAGGTACCGGTTCTCGCTTGGACGCCAGTTGTGATAGCTCATCCGCAGATGTGTTTTCTTCCCGCGGCACGTAGGCAGCTCTGAAGCTACTGAAGCACCGCTGGAGTTTCCACACTTCTTCGACGTACGGCGCCATCTGAGGGCAGGCGTACTCTTTGTTGACTTGCTTGATGACTAGCTGAGAGTCACCCTTGACGATGATCTTGCCGATGCCGAGGCCGATGGCAGTACGAAGTCCCGCGAGCAGACCTTCGTACTCCATCGTGTTGTTGGAGATGTTTCCTTGGTAGTGCATTTGGACGACGTACTTCAGGCGCTCAACGGTTGGTGAAGTAAGGACGACCCCGGCACCTCCTTGCCCCTTGGTGTAGGAGCCGTCGAAGTGCATGGTCCAGGTGTCGGGATCCTCCTTCCCGGGAAGGCTCGTCTCCTCCTCCGGGTTGTCGATCGCCGTCTCGGTCCACTCGGCTGTGAAGTCAGGCAGTGCTTGGCTCTTGATGTTGTCTGTGTGCTCGAACTTGAGCCCGAAGCCCTGGAGTTCCATGGCCCACGCCGAGATGCGTCCGGTGGCCAGCGGGTTCTCCAGAGGACTCCTTAGGTTGTACTTGGACACCCCTTCTTGCTTGGTTGCCCCGGGAACGGGTCCCCGGGATGCTTGCCCTTGCTTGGCTTCTTTGGAGATGCGTCGCGCTCAGCCACCAGCATGGCGCTGACCACTTGGTTAGTGGCTGCGATGTACAGCAGTAGTGGCTCCTTCTCCATTGGGGCCACGAGGACGGGTGGCGAAGCGAGGTAGCTCTTGAGCGATTAGAGAGCTTCCTCAGCCTCGGGGCTCCACTCTACGGGGCCCGATTTCTTGAGCAACTTGAAGAACGGCAAAGCCCGCTCTCCAAGTCTTGAGATGAAGCGCCCGAGTGCAGTGATGCACCCGTTGAGGTGTTGCACGTCCTTGACTCACCGGGGCGCTTCCATTTGTTCGATGGCCTTGATCTTGTCGGGGTTTGCCTCAATCCCCCGGTGGGAGATCAGGAAACCCAACAGCTTGTCGGATGGGACCCCGAACAAGCACTTGTCGGGGTTGTCGAAAGTCTCGTGCAGGTCCTGGACAAGGGAGTCCTGGAACCTTGTCTTGACCACGATGTCGTCGATGTAGGCTTCAATGTTGCGGCCCAGCTGGGTCCCAAGGCATGCTTGCATCGCGCGCTGGAAGGTGGCGCCAGCGTTCCGGGGCAGGCTTTGTTCAGGTCTGTAAAGTCGACGCAGAGTCGCAGCTTGGAGGAGTTCGGCTTTGGCACCACCACCGGGTTGGCTACCCAGGTGGGATGACGTACCACCTTGATGACACCAGCTTCCAGTAGCTTGTCGGTCTCGGAGACGATGAACTCCAACTTTTCCTTGCTCTGCTTCCGCAGAACTTGATTCACGGGGCGGGCGTCCGTGTTCACCGCCAGCTTGTGCTCGATCACCTCCCTCGGTATACCGGGTAAACCCGATGCTTCCCATGCGAAGACGTCAGAATTTTCCCGAAGAAAGGCGATGAGCGCGCTTTCCTATTTGTCGTTGAGGTGGGCACCGATGGTGATGGTGCGAGAGCCATCACTCGTGAGTGCCACCTTCTTGGTCATCTGCGGGTCGCCGCGAAATGGCGCTGATGAGGACATATACATGAATTATGTTGATTGTACATGTGTGAATCAGAAGAAAATATTAAGTCTAATTGATGATTATTATCAGGTGATTTTATTCCTATATAAAAATAATACTTTAATATCTGAGAATAATATACTACCTAAATTATTGTATTACTATTTGATCAGATATGACATCCGTCGGATTGGCGTCAGCGGGAGAAGAGGGAGGACGACGATCGAAATACGGATATCACACAGCAATGAACTGGCGAGATGGCGTACAAGAGCAGTATACAAAGAAATACTTGCGTCCAAAGTGCAATACAAGGAGTTGGAAGTGCTAACTAATCTGCATGCATGTGCTAACCACGTCATGCATGAAGGTGGGACCCAGCCATGTGCCTATGTGCATGCACCCAATATACACTCACGTAATGCTAATCAAGGTGGGGGCAACCATGTGGTACGGTGGATACATGCAGCCCAAGAAGTCAAGGACGTGGGTCCAACTCTGCCATGCATGTGGGGTTCTATTGATGCACGAGAAGAAGGATGGCCTGGCCTGCCATGCATGTGTGCATGTCGGTTTGGGCCAGGACCGGCCAAGACCTGATGGCGCGCACCGCACCGGCCTGTGAGCTGGTTCGATCGATCGCCTCCCCAGACCTTGTATAAATAGAGGGGTCCGGCCAATGTAATAGGAGACCACGTTTTTGTTTACAATCCTAGATTGGATTGCTACAAGCATTCATCTTTTGTCGTGTTCCTCTTTGTTGCGATCAGAAATACAACCCCTTCACTTTGTTTCGATCTGGAGGTTCTTGCTATCAAAGTTTGAGTGTGAGCTGTTGTTCCATTGGGAATTAGTAGATTACAGAAAACCGCTTCGTGGCCGGCGGCTACGTTGCATCGGTTTGAGGCGTCGCGGATATCCATTGGGTTGAAGAGCTGTTGCATTGGCAACAGGGGAGCAGCCGGAGAGTTCGTCGGAATCTCGCAAGTTACCTACATCATCATCCATCTACCACCGCTCACTGAGAAGATCGGGCCACCCCTTATCATCTTGGTATCAGATTTCTAGCGTTTACTTGGTGAGCATCCACAAATCCCCGTAGATTTCCTTTTTTTTTTGTCCTACCGAGACTAGAATATTTCTTTACTCAAGGGCTGCTCACGTTTTGGTTTGGAAAGTGCATTATTTTGGCAGTCGCTTTTCGTTGCTCTCGTGATATCTTTTGTGTCGCCTGGTTTAAAAAAAAAAGAGAAAAAGTTCCGAACAAGCACTGTAGCTACAGTACCGCAACAAAAAAATAAGAGGCCAGAAAATTTTATGTCATCTCAGTTCTATTTGAGCATTGTTCTGTCGCACTAAATAGTATTGAGCAATCTTCTACCCTTATCATTGAGTTTTTTGCTAGCGTCTCTCCTGTGCATTGCAACACGAGCTTTTCTCCGACATACATCATTTTATCAGCTCATCCCTATAGTTGCAATTGCCCTATTTATCTCCACGTGTGCGTTTCCGGGTGTCTCTTGTATCATACGATCAACACTAGGCTTTGTGAATCGATGTTGTTAGGTATCCCAACCAAGCTCCACCAAATACCCTGGTTTTGTTGTGTGACACTTTGAAACCCATAATATTCGCTTCACCCCATCCTTGCACGTTCTGCCCCTATGAGTGGTAAGTTTTACTATTCACTTTGGAACGGTAAGATTCACAATATCTTTTGGTTTTTAAGTGAGTTGCGAGAGTTCCACCATATTCATCGATAGCTGCAATATCCTTCGCATTTCTGGAGGATTCTGGTGTGTTGTATGATTTGGGATTGTTCCACTTCACAGCGGATATCAGTGGTAAACATGCTGCAATTACAATTGATTATTGTTCTTTAGTGAACCTGATTAGTGTTGAGACTGTTGAAAAATTGCAGTTGACTACATGTCCAAAAGAATTTCCGTACATGTTAGCCCATGATGATGATGCACTTCCAATTACTCACGTCGCATGTGTTCCTGTAACCATTTATGGCCATACTGTTCGCATTACCTGTGATGTGATTCCTAGAGCACTTAATTGTTGTCATCTTTTGTTGGAGAGATATTGGTGCAAAAAGTTTAAGGTGGTTTTTGATTTTGATCATCTGGATCCACTCATCCATTGGAATAATAAGACAACTTGGTTAGCACATACTCCATTTGAGAAATTTCAGGAAGTTAGGCGTCAAAACCTATGTCCGCCAATGATTTCCACCCTCAAATCAAATGTTTCTACAATCTGTTCAACTTGGGAGTGGAAGTTGATGAGACATGTGAGGTTTCTACTAATGTAATCATGTCTACTCCTAGTGTTGTTTCTTGTGATATGCAGGTTGCTTTTGAAGAAAGGGAGCCGTCTATTGTACAACCTGCATCACCACTTGAGGAAGATGTTCCAGTGCCTACTATATCTGAGGAGATTGTCATTGATATAGGTACTGATTTGGAGCTGCAGCCAGCAAGCGCGTCACTTTGTGAGTCTAATTCTTTGCTAGTTGATTCTTGTGATTTGAACTACACACGTATTTCAGAACCATGTGATAATTTGCACATTTCGAATTTGGAGCATGTGGTACTGATTACTCATAAGGAAATACTTGCTAGCGTACCAATTGCTAATATCTTGTATGATATCATGTTAGATGCGCCTATTAGTCTGCAATGTGCTATGGAGAAATATTCTGAAATTGCATCTCTTAGTTCTCGGTCTAGCATAGTTACATATTGCTATAAATTTTATATGATTGGAGATTATTGTGCGGAAAATAACTTTCTAGTCTATCGTATATGCATTACTTGTGATAATATGCCTGAATTGGATGTCTCTATGCGACCTATTATGTCATCTATTTCATCTTCATATTTGGCCGATAGTAGAGTTTCCAGCATACAACTTCATGATTGCCCTAGTGTCAGTTCTTTTATCTGTGATAAATTTCAGAGTAGCGCAGTTGAAGCATGGTATAAATCTTTTGTACTTTCACGTCATTTCGATTGGTCATAGATCGTCTGTAAGGATACTTGATTTAATATTGAACAATACGTGCTTCACTTATACTTACAATTTTAGTTGTGTATGTTATATTGAGATTCATCATCGTGCCAACAAAAATGGTACAACATGCTATATATACATGTACTCTGCGTACACATTGTTCTTTTTGTTTCTTCCACTTTCAGCTTACACAAAGCCGCGGACGGCTTTTCTTGAAGAAAGAGAGGATGATGAGGACATATACATGAATTATGTTGATTGTCCATGTGTGAATCAGAAGAAAATATTAAGTCTAATTGATGATTATTATCAGGTGATTTTATTCCTATATAAAAATAATACTTTGATATCTGAGAATAATATACTACCTAAATTATTGTATTACTATTTGATCAGATATGACATCCGTCGGATTGGCGTCAGCGGGAGGAGAGGGAGGACGACGACCGAAATACGGATATCACACAGCAATGAATTGGCGAGATGGCGTACAAGAGCAGTATACGAAAAAATACTTGCGTCCAAAGTGCAATACAAGGAGTTGGAAGTGCTAACTAATCTGCATGCATGTGCTAACCACGTCATGCATGAAGGTGGGACCCTGCCATGTGCCTATGTGCATGCACCCAATATACACTCACGTAATGCTAGTCAAGGTGGGGGCAACCATGTGGTACGGTGGATACATGCAGCCCAAGAAGTCAAGGACGTGGGTCCAACACTAGTAGAAAAACACCCTTTCGGACGCTGCCGAATTTGCATTCGGCCCGGTTGACTGATAAACCGGGACCAATGCCTGGCATTGGTCCGGTTCGAGCTGCCAGGAGCCCGTGGAGCATTGGTCCCGGTTCGGTTGGGGGCATTCGTCCCGGTTCGTGCCACGAACCGGGACGAATGCCCCTCCCCTACCTATATAACGTAACCCCATCCCCGTCTTCTTCTCTACTCTGTTATTTTTTTTGCTCGGATTGGTGGGAAGTGGGTGCTAGTTTTTATTTCCTTTGCCACGCACAAGATGAGTTCGATGAAATGCCCGAGCCACACTTAAGTTCACACAAAATGATATCCTCGACCGAGGTTAGCAACTTTATCCTTCTCATCTATAATTGATACAGAAATATTGCATGTGTCGATGTACGGTGGTCATTTCAGTATTCAATATGTTATTCTAATTGTATTTGATAAACTTAATTATATGATATGCAGATGGATGAACGGCAGCGATGGATGTACGGTGACCGACGCAGTTCTGATTTTATTACAGGCCTGCATAAATTTATCCATGTGGCTGAGGCAAACAAATATGATGGTTTTATACCTTGTCCATGTGTGGACTGTCGGAACGTTAAGGAGCACTCTTCGTCGAGAACCATTCAAGGCCACCTGCTTCGGAGAGGTTTCATGCCCAGCTATAATTGTTGGACCAAGCACGGAGAAAGAGGGGTTATGATGGAAGACGATGAAGAAGAAAATGATGATGAGAACTATCGTATGTTCTCTGAAGAATACGGTGATACTGCGATGGAAGACAATGAAGAAGGTGGTGAAGAACAACGGACGCCAGATGAGCATGCTGATGGTCTTGGTCGGGTCATTTCCGATGTACAACGAGAATGCGATACAGAAAAGGAGAAGCTGAAGTTGGAGGCCATGCTAGAGGATCACAAAAAGTTGTTGTACCCAAATTGCGAAGATGGCATCACAAAGCTCGGTACCACACTGGAATTGCTGAAATGGAAGGCAGAGACTGGTTTATCTGACAAGGGATTTGAAAAGTTACTGAAAATAATGAAGCCGAAGCTTCCAAAGGATAACGAACTGCCCGAGACTACGTACGAAGCAAAGAAGGCTATCTGCCCTCTAGGATTAGATGTGCAGAAGATACATGCATGCATCAATGACTGCATCCTTTACCGCGGTGAGGAGTATGAGAATTTGGGTGCATGTCCGGTATGCAATGCACTGCGATACAAGATCAGACAAGATGATCCTGGTGATGTTGAGGGCGATGACGAGCCCGTCAGGAAGAAGATTCCTGCTAAGGTTATGTGGTATGCTCCTATAATACCACGGTTGAAACGTCTGTTCAGAAACAAAGAGCATGCCATGTTGTTGCGATGGCACAAAGAAGAGCGTAAGAAAGACGGGAAGTTGAGACACCCCGCCGATGGGTCTCAATGGAGAAAAATCGAGAGAGAGTTCCAGGACTTTGCAGGTGAAGCAAGGAACTTATGGTTTGGTCTAAGTACAGACGGCATGAATCCTTTTGGGGAGCAGAGCTGCAGTCACAGCACCTGGCCCGTGACTCTATGTATCTACAACCTTCCTCCTTGGTTGTGCATGAAGCGGAAGTTCATTATGATGCCAGTTCTCATCCAAGGCCCGAAGCAACCCGGCAACGACATTGATGTGTACCTAAGGCCATTAGTTGATGAACTTTTGCAGTTGTGGGCCATACCAGGTGTACGTGTGTGGGATGAGCACAAACAGATGGAATTTGACCTACGAGCGTTGTTGTTCGTAACCATCAATGATTGGCCTGCTCTTAGTAACATTTCAGGACAGTCAAACAAGGGATACAACGCATGCACGCACTGTTTAGATAAGACTAAAGGTACATATTTGGAAAAATGTAAGAAGGTCGTGTACCTGGGGTGTCGTCAATTTCTTCCAGGCAGTCACCCCGTAAGAAAGAAAGGCAAGCATTTCAATGGTGAGGCAGATCACCGGAAGAAGCCTAAGCTCCCTGATGGTGATGTTATATTTGGTATGGTCAAGGACATAGAAGTAATCTTTGGAAAGGGTCCTGGCGGTCATTCTGTTCCGAAAGACGTCGCTACCGGACACGCGCCCATGTGGAAGAAGAAATCTATATTTTGGGAGCTACCCTATTGGAAAGTCCTAGAGGTCCGGTCTTCAATCGACGTGATGCACGTGACAAAGAATATTTGCGTAAACCTGCTAGGCTTCCTCGGCATGTATGGGAAGACAAAAGATACACCGGAAGCAAGGGAGGACCAGCAGCGTATGAAAGACCCAAACAACAAGCATACAGATAAAGGGCGTCATTACTTAAGCAGCTACGCTCTTACGAAAGCAGAGAAGGAAATTTTTTTTGAGTGCCTGAGCAGTATCAAGGTCCCGGCTGGCTTCTCGTCAAATATAAAGGGAATAATAAATATGGCAGATAAAAAATTCCAAAACCTGAAGTCTCATGATTGCCACGTGATTATGATGCAGTTGCTTCCGATTGCATTGAGGGGGCTTCTATCGGAAAATGTTCGAGTACCCATTGTGAAGTTATGTGCATTTCTCAATGCAATATCTCAGAAGGTAATCGATCCAGAAAGTCTGACAAGGTTACAGAAGGATGTGGCCCAATGTCTTGTTAGTTTTGAGTTGGTGTTCCCCCCATCATTTTTCAATAGTTATGAACTACATCATGGCTGGCGATAACCCCCGCCTACGCTACCCTAACATGCAGTCCGGGGGTGCTCACCCGTCGAGGTTCGAGCCACGAGCGCCGTATGAGTACGATGACAGCGACGACGACGATGACGGCGACTACGAGTACGAGTATTATAGGCCTAGGCAGGAGTATGACTAAGATTGTTAGGACAACTGATCCACTGTTGTCATTCTGTACCGTATCAAATACACCGTCGAAGTTAGTTTCAGAGTATGTGATCACCATTACAGTTCTCTTTTATGTGATCATAGTTTAGGTTACTACTTGCTTTTGAAAACTTGCGACCTAAACTATCGACTTCCGGATATGTATGTGATATTCATGCATATGTATGCAAAATATTCGGGATCCACTGTTGTCATTCTGTACCGTATCCGGTCGATTACCTGAAGGATCCACTGTTGCCATTATGTACTGTTTAGTGACATATGAATTAAATCAATAGATATGAATTAATTCAATAGATATAAATTAATTCAATAGATATAAATTAAATAAATAGATAGATTACATTTTTATCAACAATTTGATATATTATTTGCATTTTTCTGATAAACAGATCAAAAGATATTGAATTTATAAGTTCAATGAATTAATTAAGTTCACATTCCAAAAAATTTACTTAAATGAATTCACCTCTAATCTTAAAAAAATGACAAAATGGTTAATAGTTTGTATAGATAGAATAATTATTATAGAAAACAGAAAATGGTTTTGAATTATTTATTCAAATTTAAACACTTTTCATGTTGAAAGTCTTTTCAAATTCGAAACCATTTGAAATTCATATTCAAACACCTTAATAAGAATAAAAAAGGCGGGAACAACATTCAGAACTGAAAAGTTTGAAATAAAATTGAATTTTCAGGGCATTGGTCCCGGTTCATGCCACGAACCGGGACCAAAGGGTATTTTCGCGCGCCTTTTCGGTGCCGGACCTTTCGTCCCGGTTGGTGCCACCAACCGGACCTAAAGACCCTTTGGTCCCGGTTGGTGGCACCAACCGGGACGAAAGGTCCTTTGTTTAACTGCCCGCGCTCTGTTCTTCTCCCCCAAATCCTCATTCGCGACTAAGGACCGGAGCGCTCAGAATCCACATCCCTGCCGTCAGGCTGTCGAATTTCCGCGCCGCCGCTCTCCGTCGTTTGCTCCTCCGGCGCCCGCTCCGTGCCGTCCTCCGCCGCCCGCTTCTCCGGCCGCTCCTCCGCCGGCCTCCACGGACCTCCTCCGCCACGCGAGCCCGGCCCTCCTCGGTCCGCCGCCGCTCGAGCTCCTCCGGCCTCCTCCCCCGTCGTCGATTGTCGCCGTCCTTCTTCCCCGTCACCGTCGCCGTCCTCAAGGTGAGCCGGGGCTACCGGCCTCCTCCCCCCTCCCCCCACCGCGCCGGGCTACCTCTCCTCCCCACCGCGCCAGGCTACCTCTCCTCCCCCGTAGTGCATTAGTTAGTGTAGGTTAGTTAGTGCATTAGGTTAGGAAAAATATTTAGTTCGTTAGTTTTAGAAAAAATATTTAGTTAGTTAGTGCATTAATTTTAGAAATATTTAGTTAGTTAGTTTTAGAAAAAATAGCTAGTGTATATACGAATTAATCTTCCTCTGCCAAAGTTAGGGTTAGGGTTTAGGAAAATGCAAATTGTTATTGTTAATGTTATTTAAAAAATACCAAAGTTAGTTCTTTAATTTAGTTAGTTAGTTTATTTTTAGTTAGTAAGTTAGTAATTTAAATTATTAGTTAGTAATTTTTGTTAGTTAGTGCATTAGTAATTTTAGTTAGTTAGTTTTAGATTTAGTTAGTTAGTTTTAAAAATTACTAATTAGTGTAGTAAATTTAGAAGAGTTAGCAAATTTAGCAAAGTTAATTTCTTTAACAAAGTTTGGAAATTTAGCAAAGCAATGTTATTTGATCATTGTGTTAGCAAAGTTAGAAATCAAAATTAATACTCCATAATTAGTTGCAACATTGTTGTTAAGAACTATTTGTTACTCCATAGTTAGTTAGTTTTAGTTAGTAATTTAAATTAGTTAGTAGTTTAAATTAGATAGTAATTTAAATTAGTTAGTAGTATAAATTAGGTGTGTAGTTTAGGTACATTTTTGTGTTGTTTTTGTAGTGTAGGAAATTTAGTGGTAGGTAATTTAGTGTTAGAAATTTAGTGTTAGGAAATTTAGTGTTAGAAATTTATTAGAAATGTTATTAGAAAAATTTGCTAAGTCAATTTGGAATGATTTAGTGGTAGCTGATTTTGCTGTTTTTTATGAGCCGAAAGAAATAATGTTGTCTTCTTGGCTGATTTGGAATGATTTAATGGCTTTGCCATATGAGGCTTCAGATGTAAAACCACGTTCCCTATGCTTAGGCTTCATATTTATTTATGATTTTAGGCTTCATATTTGTATAAATAAATATTTATTTATGATTTTAGGCTTCATATTTGTATAAATAAATATTTATTTATGATTTTAGGCTTCATATTTGTATAAATAAATATTTATTTATGATTTTAGGCTTCATATTATTACTACAAGTTTTCTGAACGACACGGCTCCGAAAATAACTTTCCTATTTTGCAGAAACTATGGAACCACACGGCAGAGATGAAATTCAGGAAAATATCCTCGAGGATATAATCTGCGGCGATGATGAAACAAGTCACTTTCTGAACGACTCCGGTGAGGGGGATGAGTCTCTCAACGCCTGGAAAGAGGCCCAACTCGGCATCTCCGATGAGGGAGAAGCCGACAAGGCAGAAGCCGGCAGCTCCGGTGCAACATTGATTATTACAAACTCCGACGAGGTGCATATATATTTATATTAATTAATTTAGCCTCTGTTGTCCATATACACATATGAACGGTCTTTCTTCTTTTAGCCATCCGGATCGAGCAAATCCTCTATGAGGACGAAACGAGGCCCAACCAAAAAGTTGCAGGACAATGTCCGCTACAGGATCGAAGAAGTCGCTGCAGACGGCGAACCCATTGCTCCAATTGATGTTAGACAAAAATTTGTGAAGCAATGCGGTGTTATTGTTAGGGACTACGTCCCGATCACCATCCGAGAATGGAATAAGCCAAGGGATCCTAAAGTTAGCTATATCGGCCCCGAAGGCAAAAGACGCCTTTTTCAAAAGGTCATGGTTAATTTCACATTGCCGTTGACAGAGGTGGATCCAGAGGAGGGGGAGCCAGATGAGGAGGAGATGGATGCCCGAAAAAAAGCTCTAGTAGATAAAGTCAAGGCGTGGGCTCTTAAGAAGATGGCCGAGCTATTCAACAAATTTAAGAACAGATTGTACACCGACTTCATCTTGAAAGATAAAACTCCGGATTTCGATCACGGGTATGAGAAGATAAGAGACTACTGGGAAGATTTTGTGAATTACAAGAAATCAGAGGAAGCTCAGTTAAAGTCTGCAGTAAACAAGGCAAATGCTGCTAAAAAGAAGTACCACCATACTATGGGGGCTGCTGGCTACGCCTGTTCCATGCCTAAGTGGGACAAACTTGAGGCCGACCTGCTGGCTAAAGGGATCGTTCCAGAGCCTATAAAAGAAGGATGGACCGAACGGACAAGAAATTGGTTTTACGGGCATGGGGGCACATTGGACGCAGAAGGAAAGTGCATATATACCAGAAGACACAAGGATAATCCCCTACTACCCATCGAAGAAATTAGGAAAGCATACAAGGATGTTGAAGAGGGACGGTTCCGTCCCGATAGAGAGGATGACGAGCTTTCACGCGTCATTGGGAATAAAGAACATGAGGGACGAACACGAGGCACCAAAGGCTCCAAGCCGTGGAAACATGGGTTTCCCGTGGAAAGGAAAATATTTCCCGATAAAAGTCATCAGAGGAGAAAGGAAAGGGAGGCAAGGGAAGCAATCGCTGCTGCAGACCGGCTGCGTAATATAGAAGAAACAATTAAGTGGCAGCGGGATCAAATGAAGCGGCAGCAGGATCAAATTAACGAACTTAGCCAGCAAGGCACTGCCGGCCTATCTCAGCAGCACGTTGTAGAAGCTGCAGTCGATGCTGCCGACCCATCATATCGGAAAAGCAGCGTGGCTTCGAGCATGGTCCCGGCACGTGATGATGATGCACTAACGACGGATGCTCTTCGTCGCTACCCAGTGGATGATATCACGAAGAGCACACCTTGTGAGCTACATGTGAAAGTGTTCAACATAACCATGAAGGTGGCGGTCGGCTATGCCGTACCAATTGGACCTACACCAACTTTCCATTGCTCCCCGGTTCCTCATGGCTACGCTATTGTCGGGGTCGATGAAGTTAGTAAAGGATTTGAGGAGCTGAAGCTGGAACACCCTGCAGGTGAAGATGGGGAGGTGGTTGAACTTGGAGAAGCCAAGAAAGGGACTATTCTATGGCCAAAGGAATTCATCGTGCTTCCAAACTGGCTGCCTCCGCCGCCTCACCACTCTCCACCGCCGCCGCCTCACCACTCTCCACCGCCTCCGCCGCCTCACCACTCTCCACCGCCGCCGCCTCACCACTCTCCACCGCCTCAGGCGCCGTCTCCGCCGCCTCACCACTCTCCACCGCCGCCGCCTCAGGCGCCGTCTCCGCCGCCTCACCAGTCTCCAGAGCAGCCGTCTTCGCCGCCGCGTCAGTTGTCTCCGCCGCCGCGTAAGTCTTCTCCGGCGCCACGTGTGGGTACTCTGGGGTTTGATAAAAACCGATCACCGAAACGTTCAAGGTCACCCCTCCCAAAAGTACCTCATAAGAATCTTGCCAAGAGACCTTATGACTATACGGTGGAGGAAAATAAGGCGATCGCAAAAGGGGAAACGGATAAGTGGTTTGCTAACTTGAAGGTAAAGAAGGCGAAAGCGCCAGAGTTCCCTGACACCCCAGAAGAACATGCCGCTGTCGTGAAAATGCTGAAAAATCTGGCCCAACCCCCGCCAAAGCTGACACCAGACTATGACCGCTCTATTCTCAAGTCGGTTCGGGCACATAAACAGCGGTCGAAGAGTATTAGTGCAAGCCGGAAGACAGTTGCCCAGCTAGGAGAACAGCAAAAACAATCGTGCCCCCCGCTCAAAGTGTTTTCCGATACCAAGGTGGGGTCGAGCAAACCTGCGGTCGGCATCGATCCTGAGTTTGTTGCAATGTACGGAGAAGCAGCCGCTGCTCACGGCTTGTCTATTGCTCAGTACTTAGACCAATTACAATTCCACGAAGAAATAGTTCCAAAATACAAATACCAGCACGGGCATCCTCTCGTCAAATCTTAGTTAGTCAAAGATCTACCAACAAAAATGCGAAGATTGCATAGTTGGTACATGGCAGCCTCAAAGAAAGGGGAAAATTGGATCTACGTGGGATATAAGAACGAGCATTACGGGCATGGAGATGACCACGTAATGATTGAATTTTGTGAATTATTTCAGTTATACCAACAAGAAGCCCTTGACAAAGCTATCATCAGCGCCTATTGTCTGTAAGTATTATTTCTGTAGTTAAGTCTCTACCTAGCTCACCTCGTTCATTGCATTTATAATTATCTTACTTATCACTATATTAATTATGCAGAATGAAGATTCTCGAATGCAAAAGAGGACAAATCTATGACATTGGGTTCGTTGATCCAAATACCGTTCATGAAAAAAGTCTCCTTGATTTTTACGACCAAACCGAGAATAACTTGGTAAATGCGTTACGGTTCAACGAAATCAAAAGAGAAATATTATTTCCTTACAACTTCAAGTAAGTGTTACTGTTTTGTACATATTTTATTTCGCTTAATTTCTCGATGTTAAGTGTATAATTGATGACTTATGCGTGCGCAGCTTCCACTTTATTCTGCTAATCATTATGCCTGACAAATGAGTAGTACAAGTCATGGACTCCTTACATAAACCCCTTGAGAAGTGGGCGGACATGCAGGAATGCCTGCAGAGGTAATTTCAATCATTATGGCATTATCGGCAACTTTCCGTTCATTTACTGATAGCAAGTAATTAATATATAACTCCTTTATTCATTTTCTTTGCCGGGCAGGGCTTGGAAACGATTCACTGCCAGGGCTAGGGGTGAATGGGCGAAGGAGCTTACATTTAAACCAATAATGTAAGTAGTACTATCTAGATCCGCGCATCTCTTTGATTCTAGTTCAATACCATTACCATTCTTCATTATTATTTTGATTGAACTCTGTTCCCGTAAAGTGTTTGAGCCAGGGAAGTGGAAATCAGTTATGTGGATACTACGTCTGCGAGTTCATTCGTCAGACGTGCTGTGAGAAGGGCAGAATCTTAGAACAACTTCAAGTGCGTATGCAATATTCATAATCTTAGTTTATTGCCATCAATTCTGTTTACTTTCATTCATATATATTGACCCTTTTTTAATTAGATCGAACGGTTGCGGGATGGCCTTCTACCACACGATCGCATACGAGCAATTCAAGAGGAATTTGCCGGATTCTTACTTGCAGAGGTCCTAGATCCGAAAGGAGAATACTACTGTAAGGTTGAAATTAAATAGGGAGAGTGTAAAAGAGATGTATATATGTAGGACGACGAATGAGATGTGTGTAATATATATATATTCGTGGCGATGATGTGTAATAGTGGTTCCTCTTATTTAACTAGTAGTGGCATTTTTGTAGTTCTAAGAAATATTTAATTTAAGTTTTTTAAACATGCATGCATTTTTTCATAATCAAATAGGTCTTATTTTTCTGAACATTTTGGTATTTTATTCATATTTTTATGAATTATAGAATAAGCATTATTTATTTTATAAATTTAAACAATTTTCTGAAATTTTTGGAAAAAGTAAAATCTGACGGGACAATAGTCCCGGTTCATATTACGAACCGGGACGAAGCCCTGGGCTTTCGTCCCGGTTCGTAATACGAACCGGGACGAAGACTCCGCCCCTGCTGCCTGTGGCCGGGCCACGTGCCCCCCCCCCCCCATTCGTCCCGGTTGGTGTCCCAACCGGGACGAGCATTCGTCCCGATTGGATTGTCCCGGTTGGGGAACCGGGACCAATGGCCCAAACCAACCGGGACAAAAGGCTATTTTTCTACTAGTGAACTCTGCATGCATGTGGGGTTCTATTGATGTACGAGAAGAAGGATGGCCTGGCCTGCCATGCATGTGTGCATGTCGGTTTGGGCCAGGACCGGCCAAGACCTGATGGCGCGCACCGCACCGGCCTGTGAGCTGGTTCGATCGATTGCCTCCCCAGACCTTGTATACATAGAGGGGTCCGGCCAATGTAATAGGAGACCACGTTTTGCTTAGAACCCTATATTGGATTGCTACAAGCATTCATCTTTGCCGTGTTACTCTTTGTTTGCGATCAGGAATACAACCCCTCCACTTTGTTTCGATCTGGAGTTCTTGCTACCAAAATTTTGAGTATGATCTGTTGTTTCATTGGGAATTAGTAGATTGCTGAAAACCGCTTCGTGGCCGGAGGCTACGTTGCATCGGTGTGAGGCGTCACGAATATCCATTGTGTTGAAGAGCTGTTGCATTGGCAACAGGGGAGCAGCCGGAGAGTTCGTCGGAATCTCGCAAGTTACCTACATCATCATCCATCTACCACCCGCTCACTGAGAAGATCGGGCCACCCCTGTCCGGCGCCTTCTTGGAGGCCGCGGGTGACGAGCTTCCGGGGTTCCCTCCGCCCCCGAGAACAGCATCAGCACCAGCGTCTTGCATGTCTTGTCGGGTGTCCGCGGTTGCGGCCACCGTCTGGTTCAGTCTCTGGATGCAGTAGATGGCGTCGTCAATGTCGGCATTGATCCTGATCACCCCCAAGCCGCCGGGATTTTCATCATGTTGTAGGCGAAATGGGAGACGGCCATGAACTTGGCCAGCGTGGGTCGGTCGAGTATGCCGTTGTAGGGGAGCGGCGTGTCGGCGTTGTCGAAGACGATCTCCTCGGTGCGGAAGTTCTCGGGGCCACCAAACGTGACCGGAAGAGAGATCTTCCCCAGAGGCCGTGTGATATTCCCGTTCACACCTTGGAACACGCCGGTGTCTTGCAGGCGAGAGAAAGGGATTTGCAAAGTGGCCAGAACCTTTGCCGTCAGCAGGTTGAGGCTGGAGCCGCCGTCGACCAGCATCTTGGTGACCTTGAAGTTGTGGATGATGAGCGACACGACCAGGGGCAGTGTCCCTACCCCGATGGTGGTGTCAGGGTGGTCTTCCGGGTCGAAGGAGATGACCTGGTTAGACCACTCCAGGGGCTTTAACGGCGCCGGGGTGACTGCGTTCAGCTCCCGGACGAGTCTCTTGCCAGCGCTGTTGGAGGGAGGCAGGGAGGCTCCCCCGTGAATGCACCCGACGACGCCATTGACTTCTTGGAATTGTCCGTTGCCGCCGCCCTGAGGAGCCGGAGCGTCCCCGTTGTCGGCGAACTCCGCGTTGTTTGGCCCACGTCCGCCTTGGCCACCGCGCCCTCCTCCGCGGCCTCCGCGACCTCCACCCTGGCGACCCGTGGGGCAGTTCCGGGAGTAGTGCCCGTGGAGTCCGTAGCTGAAGCAGGCACCTGGGCCGGTTCCGCCTCCTTGACGTTGCGCGCGCAGCGAGGCCGTTGACTTGGCGGCAGTCCTTGAGCGGGTGATTACCGTCGGGGTGGACATGGCACCATGTGATGAGGGCATCGTCGGCATCGTGTTGGTCGGTTGACACTCTAGGACAGGCTTTTAAACGCATGTAATGTCTAAGGTTGTGTTAATTAGGCCTGCGTGCCACTTGTGTTTGGGCCGAACCTATAACAGGTCGGTTTTGTATTGAGTCCAAGTCCAACTAGGTCGGTACTGTAGCTACAGTACCGCGCTACAGTACGCCCCACCTCATCCATATAAGGGG
>QRDG01000202.1:859032-872734 GCA_012064385.1 Puccinellia tenuiflora | reverse complement strand
GAGTTCCTCCACACGGGTCCGCCACTCCTGGTAGACCTTGGGGTTGTCGGTGCTGGGTGGAAACTGGATCAGAGCCTTGGCGGTGACGAGGGCGTCGTGGCGGGCCTGCGCGTCGTCCGAGAGGAGAGTGCAGGACTTGCTCTTGGTGCCCTGCTGACCCTTGCCAGCACGGGCACCCTCGCTCTTTTCACCGACAGAGGGATCCTTGCCGGTGTTGCCGCCCATGCTCTTCTCCGCGCCACCATCTTCACCGCTCCGGGTTGGGCCGCCTGCCCCGCCCAGAGCGTCCTTCTCCGGAGGTGGAGGAGGAGAAGCCCGGTTTGCCGCAGCAGCGCGACGCTCGCCGGTAGCCTGAGAGCGCGCAGGGGAGGCCGCCTTGGACGCCTGGACGTCGGGCCTCTTCTTTGGCGCCATGGTCGACGAAGAACTTGACGCAGATCTCCTTGAAGATCTCGAAGCGATGAAGAACTCGAGGAAGATCTCGACGAAGAACACGAAGCCGATGAAGAAGAACACAGTGCTTGCGCCCCCTACCTGGCGCGCCAGATGTCGTGTCTTGGATCACGACACCGGGAGTAAAGGATACCCCCTTTTTAGGTTCGGTATGGGGCGCGAAGGAGGCTGAGTGACGTCTTCCGCCCGGGGGCTTCGTCACGCTCGAGATCTACGTACTAGCAAGCATCACAGAGACACAAGGAGTTTACCCAGGTTCAGGCCGCCCGGAGGCTAACAGCCCTACTCCTGCATGTCTGGATTGAGAGGTGTATCATGGTGTAGCTTTACAATGGTGGTGCGGGTGAGAACCCGGGAGGTGTTGGCTAGAGGTTGAAGACGAGCAGATCCTGGCCCGGAGGAGATCACCTCTCGCCTAAGCTACTTTGGACTACCTAGCCTAGCCTCCCCGAACTTGTCTTAGCTCCCTTCAACTTGCCTCCCCGTGGGTGCCTTGGTCCTCCTTTTATAGGCTAAGGGGATACCATAGGTGCACCCTTGGTGCCGGGGGGTTTGGCGGGAAAACCCCTCGGGTTCTCCTTAGGAGGCGATGTGGCCTCCTCTCGTCCAAGTATTCTTCTTAGAGGGGGTAGGTGAGGCCGCCCACCTTTTCCAGAGAGGGCGGACAGAGGCTGACAGCTTTTCCGCCTCTGCCCCCTTGGCTCCTCCATCTTCTTGGGCCGAAGTCTTCTAGGAGCTTCCAGCCAGGGCTGGCAAGCTTATCCTCTTTGCGCACTGGAGGTTGGTTCCCGGGGTGAGCCTGGCCTCCTGCTGGACGTCGGTGTAGCACCCTCACTTTGAAAAGCGAGAATACTTTGTGAAATTGCTAGGCCCTGGATCGAGTATGGCTAGCATTCACCAACAGGATGTAATATCATGCATAAATGTTAAGTGTTATTACATCGCACGTACGAATGATCCAAAATAATGTACTTTATTACAACTTTGCATAGCCGAAGCTAGCTTAAAATAAAAAATATAGTTCCACAATATTATTCAGAGTTCAAGCAGCAAACAAATAACAAAGAGCTCCATCATCTTCATGGGCCACTGGCGAACATTTGGTTGTAAGCTCGAAAGTAAGCAAACGTCCTTACTCCTCATCTGAACAACCTGCAACATTAATGTTGCAGCCCAGAGAATTTGGGTCAATACCTTGTGACAGGCTCGCAAGTGTCAAACTATGGTGGATATTAAATGGCAAAGACTATTCTACATGCATATTTGGCTGGTGGATCTCAAGGCTCTTGCGCAAAGCAAATTTTATCCTATGCTTTCAAAAATCATTTCTTCTTTCCAAAAACCTTAAGAGACATCCCTGGGCGCAACAGTGTCTCGAACCCGCCCATGTTCACCCATCAAGTTTTAATTTAGAAATTGGAATGAAGAGATCTTCTGTCAACAACCTTATTTGGTCACTCGTGATTGTCCATTACCAGGGACACGGCTAAGATCTTAGTTCCAAATACTCTCGAAAGTTTGTGGCACTTTCCCCACTAGACTCGATCAACCCATTCTATCCTTAACCCTCATTTAGTGAAAAGGAAAGGAGAAGATCGAGACGAGACTTTTCAGAAGTGTTTTCCCATGGTATTCTAGCGAGATCACTGCCGTCCTACCCCTCTACATCATCAGATCTCACTGACCCAGGTCCACACAACGTACTCCGTCAAGACAGAGCCCATATGACTAGTGGTTGCACGGTCGGGCAAACAAACATGGTGTGACATTAATCTCAAACCCTAGGTGGTCATCCACAAGTGCACATACCACTACTAGGGAATTGCTTATCGCCGGCGGCCAGAATTAGGCTATCCCCGGCAGTTTGCAAACCGCCGGCGACCACCTCGCCGGTGGTAATACCTTAACGCCGGCGGTTTGCAAACCGCCGGGGGTAAGCCTGGTTAGCGCCGGCGGTTTAGAAACCGCCGGGGATAAGCCAGTTTACTACCGACGGTTTTGCTAAAACCGCCGGGGGTAATATTTACCGCCGGCGCTTTCGAATCCGCCGGGGGTACTATTTACCGCCGGCGGTTTTAGCAAAACCGCTGGTGGTAATACTTTTAGGATTTAAAAAAAAATCACATGGGCCCCATCCCATACATTTCCCACGTGATACTCCAGAACTCACATTGTTCTGATTCCAAAACATGTCTAGCAGCAGTGTATATTTGATTTTACAACCACAGTATAATGAAAATCAAGTATAATCACAAGCACAGTATAATCACACGCACGTCCTGGCCATGTTTCGATCTTCTCAAAGTACTTGACAG
This sequence comes from Puccinellia tenuiflora, assembly GCA_012064385.1. NCBI lineage: Eukaryota > Viridiplantae > Streptophyta > Magnoliopsida > Poales > Poaceae > Puccinellia > Puccinellia tenuiflora. The sequence goes on along the minus strand of QRDG01000202.1, from coordinate 869,966 downwards.
GGACGACGCCATCGAAACCCTCAGTTAGTATCACCTTGTTGTCTGAAATGTATAGCTTCATTCCATCTGATAAACAAAGTCAGCGATCAAACATTAGCCTTTGGTGAGATGATGAATGGAGAACTGAATCATTTGCAGCTATTTAAATGTGGCGTGGATACCTTGCATTGCCTTGTTGACATCCAAATATATCAAGATATTAGCACTCCGCCTCATACCTGAAGAAGGCAGGATGTTAGTCCATGATAAGACAGTGGTGGAAGGAACATTATACCACAAGTCGGAAAAAAAAGCAGACAGTACAAGTTGATGAACCTAAACGATAGAACAGATATGCTTATAAAATTTGGTAATCCAAAATATGGAAGACCTAAGGACACTTTCTATGAACAATTGTGAAGGCCAAGAGAGCATTTGTACCACCTATAAATTATATATATGGCCTAGTTTGGGGACTTCCAGCCAGCCAAGCATGCACATCAAAGGAGCAGAACCAAGATACTATTGAATTCACGTTTATTAAATACTCCCACAATAATATATATCAGAGCTGATTGGTCGCTGTGCTTTTTTGGATTAAGAAAAAACACGGTTGCTTAGCACATGTATGTATATGTATAAGTGTTTCTTACAGTTATATTTAATTGCTCTAAATAGCGCATTGTACTTTGTTAGCCATATGAATTTAAGGATGAAGATTTCATTAGTACTTTAACGTTCTGAAGCTATGGGACGATTATAAATGTATTACACCTTAGTAAGAACCCTCTGTTTTGAAAGATTATGCACAATACGATCTCTTAATTTCATATACATAAACCATTTTTGGTATAAGGAGATAGAGAAGGTATATGACTTGAGGTATGAGAGCTGCAGTTTAGAAAGATTGTGAGCATCACGTATCTGTTGGCAGTTTAGAGAGATGGATTAACTGAATTGGAGAAGTTCCCTATAGACATTACCATAAACCTCTAGGCACCCTCAATAGTGGAAAGATATTCACTTAAATGGAGCACTTGTATTTGGACCAAAGTTTTAAATGGAGCACTTGTATGTGGAAAATTCAATCGTAGCACACCAAGAGTCTCTGAATGCAGCAGTACTAAATCTATATCATCTACAAGCAGTACTGAATGCAGCAAGCATTACTGAATCAATAATCTCTCAATCTGAACCTAAACGTGGTGTGGAAAATTGAAGTAGCACACCATCCAATGACCAATATACATCATGGAGATAAGAGATTATAGAGACTTGCCTGGCAGCGACATTGTTGCCGGGAGCAGCTTGGTTGCAGCCGGTGGTAGAGGCAGTCCAGAACACGCAGATAGTAGATCAAGTCCAGGAGCAGCAGGGAACCGGCCAGCGCAGCTGCAGCTGGTCGGCGTCGAGCAGCTTGGTTCGCCGCCAGGCGCTGCCTGGGTCGCCGCCGAGCGCGGCTTGGGTGAGCAGCGGCGGAGAACGGCCTGGGTCAGCAGAACGACCGGGATCTGGAGCTAGGGTGGCCGGGAGCAGGAGCTAGCACGGCCATGTCGTCCGCGCCGCCATGGTCGCTGCTGCTCGTGTTCTATTCTTTGGAGGAGAGACGGGGAAAGTGAATTGGGGGCTAGGGTTGCGAGCGGGTGGGTTATCTACTTCGGCGAAATAATTGGGCCGCGCCCGCGCGGCCGCGCCAGGCGGATGAAAATTTTCACCAAATTTTTTTGGGCCCGAGCGGGACGCTATAGCGGGTAAATCTATCCCTGGCGGTTTTGGTTGGAACCGCCGGCCATAACTGCTGTTATCCCCGGCGGTTTAATCCTAAACCGCCGGCGGTAATTTTAAGCCTAGCCGGGGGGGCGTGGCCCAACTTACCCCGGCGGCCTATATATCGTCCCGCCGGCGGTAAGTCAGTTATCCTCGGCGGTTTAAAAACCCAAACCGCCGCCGCGCTAAAGGCAGGCCGGCCCATCTGCCTTTACCACCGGCGAAAAAATATTAAACCGTCGGGGGTAAGACGTGCGGCTATAAGCCTTTTCCTAGTAGTGTACTCAGGTTCACACCATGAAAATGGGCCTGAGTAGCCACTCAACTTCGCCTCCATCAACAAACCAATACCACCTAGGTAATTCATTAATTTAGTAGAATTTTTCCTTAACTCAACTACAATAAAACACTTCAGTTTTGCAGCAAGAAATTCCACTAAATTAAATAGGTCACTAATCAACTAGTCATGTGGCTATCCTAACAGGTTTGTATAGCATATAACTTTAGTAAAGACAGCCTATCATGCATGCTACTGGAAATAGTCTACAATGCCATATAAAATATTAATAGGTCATTCATGAATTTGTGTATGCACTTGCCTTGACAGTTGTTCAGGTTGCAGCAACACTCACAGCACTCCTGGCACTCTTCACAATCTAAACAAGCAATTTGCAACAATTCAATACACAGGCAAAATGGCATTACAATAAAAACATGCATGCATGATTTTCTAACACACATTCAAGGTTAATCAATTAATAAAGTTATTACTTTCTGTTATTTACTATATGCATGATGCTCATGATTCACATTTTAAGTGGCTTTAATAATTTAAAACAATTACTATAGTCAAAATGCCACTATTTGAGTTTTTACAAAACATTGTCAATGCATGATGCAAAAGTGCAAACTAAAAAATACTACTGGACAGAGGACACTAAAAGACACACTTTTGCAGAAGAAAATAATTTAAAATAACTTATAGATTTAAAGTTTTGCGAAAATTACTCAAATCTCTCATTTGAAATTTGAATAATTTAAAAATGGAAAACAGAAAACTAATGGTTCTAAATATTCTACAGATCATAAGGTTTTCAAAAATAAAAGTTCATTAAATTTGGCCGAGCCATTAAAAAGATATGAAGGTTCTAAGGTTCAGGGGTTTTTCTGCAAAACTGCCAAATTAAAATAATTCGGCCGAAATTCAGAAAAAGGAATCTGACGTGGCGCTGATTAGGCGCTGACTGGGTGCTGACTAAGCCGTACCGATTCGGTAAAGGTTCTAATCTCGATCATTCATGTTAGATCGGACGGTCCAGATTCTAGGGTTTACTCTCGGCGGTGGTCGGTCACCGGAATTGGTCGGGGACGGCGGCGGTGGCTCGGGCGTCGAGGACGTTTGTGTTCCGGTGGTTCCTGCGCTCGGAAAAGCGGCTGACGACGTGCGGTACGGCGAGGCGGAGATGATGGCGAAGGGGCGGCGTCGATCGCGTCCTGGGTGCTGACTGCGAGCGGCTAGAGGTTCCCGGGGCGGCGGCGAGCTCCTGTTGATGACGCGCTCGTCGATCGGCTGCGAGCAAAATTCATGGACGATGTCAGGGAGGTGCGCGATGACGAGGGAAGTCGAATGGAGGGAGATTAGGGGTCGGGCGCTCACCGGTCACCGGAAATCGAGATGGACGGTGGCGGACCGTGTCTATTCCGACGAGTGATTCCGGCGGCCTGGCGGCGCAAAACGAAGGGGGAGGAGTGGGTAAATAGAGAGGAGATCGAGGGCTTTATAAAGGTAGGGTTAGGGTGGCCGGATATGCGCGGATGGAGGAGATCGCGGCGAGGCGGCTCGGCCGGAAAAATCGGNTTGCTGGCGGCTCGGGTGGCCTTTTCCATATATTTTTTTACCTTTTCTTTTGCTTAAAACAGAAATCAACATATCTTTCAAATAGAAATTCAAATTGGTTCAAACCAATTTGAATAATTTTGTCAAATACCCTTTATCAAACTAAAATATTTGGGATCATCTTTGCACAATCTTTATTTACCAAATACCCTTGGGCAAAAAGGTAATTGTTGCTATTCCCAACCTTGGAAAATTATGTAAAAATACTTTTTTAGAGAGCTTATTCAAGATACAAATTATGGCACTAGTCTTGCCATCAAATAAAATCAAAACATTTGAAATATTGACTAGGGTTACTTTGCACCCTTATGTCACTTAATAAAATATATTTTTAATTTGAAATCTTTTACTATTTCAGCAAATTAAATGCAACAAACACATGATGCTTATGAATGCCATGCATGATTTTGAGTTTTGAAACTTAACCAACAAAAGTTTTTGATCCCTCTGAATTTTCAAAATTTGAAAATCTTGGGATGTTACACACTACCACCCTTAAAAGGAATCTCGTCCCCGAGATTCGAAGAGGCTAGAAAGAAATGGGTTTGTGATCTCTGGTTTTAGGCAACGGGGTGGGCTACCACCCTTAAAAGAAACTTTTGTTGGTAGTCTAGAACTCTTATCCTCCATCTAGGGTACATGTGGTTTAAAGCTGAGCCATGAAGTAACATCCTTAATCCTCTTATGTTGTATACGAAGAACAATGATTGAGGTAATCAGTTAGTAGTGTACCGTTCACCATACTTGGTTTATTGAATGCTCTTCCCACATGAACATGGTTCACGTGTCCCTTCTCGAGAGAGTTGGGGTTTGACAGCTTCTTCAGTCTTCCTTTCCGGACATTCAGTCGAATAATGCCCCATCTGCTTGCAATTGAAGCATTGAATGTGACTAAGGTCTTTCTTTCCTGCATGGTGATGATGATTCTGACCATTGTGGTTCCCATTGTTGCGGCCATTGTGGTCATTGTCCTTGTATTCTCCAATACCTCCTTTGTTTCCTCCATTGTGGTCATGACCCTGATGGTTGTGGCTGTGTCCACCATGGTACTTGGCCTTCTTGTGTGTAGATTCCAGAGTTGTACTTGTTTCCATTATACTTCCTTTTCCTGTTCTCCTCCTTCTGTATATTGTTGTCCAGTGTGATGGCTTGATCCAGAAGTGCTTGATAATTTGGTGCATACGCCACTGACAAAGGAATTTTTAGTTCACCACTGAGTCCCTTGAGGAATTTATCCTTCCTCTTAGCATCAGTATCAATGTCCTCTGGAGCATAGCGTGACAGAGCACAAAAATCATCCATGTATTCCTTCAGAGTCCTATTACCTTGCCTTAAATTGCGGAACTCATCTTTCTTCAGGTTCATGATACCTGAGGAAATGTGAGCATTGCGGAATCCTTCCTTGAAAGTTTCCCATGTGAGTCCAGCTAATGGGTGAGTAATCTGGTAGGTCTCCCACCACTGTGCTGCTGGTCCTTCGAGTAGGTGAGCAGTGAATCTCACCATTTCAGCATCATTGCACTCACAAGTGACTAGATCCTTGTGCACAGAACGTAGCCAGTCATCAGCTACAATGGGTTCAGTGGCTATAGAGAACTTGTTGGGTCTAAGTCTCAGGAATCTGGTAAGCCTGTCCACTGGGGGTGGTGGTGGTGGTGGTGGCGGTGGAGGTGGTGGTGGTGGTGCATTCTGGTTTGCAAGGAATTGTGCCGTCATGTTCATCAACTGCGTCTGTGCGGCCATCAACTGCTGCATCTGGTTGTCACGGCGAGGAGGCATCTGTTGGGGTTTAGCATAGATGAGCATAGAAAGAAAGATCTAAGAGAAATATTTCTATCCATACAAACAATTAACAACAAACAACACACAATAAAACAAGTAATAAATTTATAAATTAGAAAATTATAATTTTGAAAACTTAACTAACACGATATAGGTTCTAACAAAGCGCACTAGTACTGGCATACCACATTTCGATATGTCAATACTCTAACGTGAGACGATAACTAATAACCTATGTAGAGTGGTGGTCTCGACTATGTCTTCCTTCTGAAGGTTCTTCGTAGGTGTCTTTTGAAACTCCATTTCACAATCCATAGCCATAATCATCATTGATCCTTTGTTGATATATTCTATGAGGTTGGTCATCTAAAACAAGAGAAGGTAATTCAGAAAGCAATAGTTGAGAAAGGTACAAGAAAGATGTTTGTAAAGATTTGGATAAGAAGAAAATAGAATTTTGTTCCTATGGTCTTTTCTTATTTCTAATCCAAACCTAGGGTTTTCGAGCCTACAGGCAACATTACGCTCTGATACCATTCTGTAGCACCCTCACTTTGAAAAGCAAGAATACATTGTGAATATGCTAGGCCCTGGATCGAGTATGGCTAGCATTCACCAACAGGATGTAATATCATGCATAAATGTTAAACGTTATTACATCGCAAGTACGAATGATCCAGGAATAAAGTACTTTATTACAACTTTGCATAGCCAAAGCTAGCTTAAAATAAAATATAGTTCCACAAATATTATTTAGAGTTCAAGCAGCAAATAAAGTAGCACTGAGCTCCATCATCTCCATGTGCCACTGGCGACCATGTTGGTTGTAAGCTCGAAATAACATACGCCCTTACTCCTCATCTGAACAACCTGCAACATTAACGTTGCAGCCCAGGGAATTTGGGTCAAAACCTTGTGACAGGCTGGCAAGTATCACACTATGGTGGTATATAAATGGCAAAGACTACCACTACATGCTTATTTGGCTGGTGGTGTTCAAGGCTATTGCAGAAAGCAAATTTTATCCTACTTTTCATAAAACCTTTTTCAATTTCGACTTAACATTATGAGACACTCCCATGGAACGCATCCAATGTCTCATTTACCCGAGTTCACCCAACAAGTTTTATTACTGAAATTGGAATGAGTGAGATCTTCTGTCAACATCCTTATTTGGTCACTCGTGAATTGTCCGTTACGGGGGACACGGCTAAGATCTTAGTTTTAAATACTCTCGAGAGTTTGTGGCACTTTCCCCACTAGACCCAATCAACCCAAACTTCCTAATCACTCATTTAGTGAAAAAAAAGGAGAAGATCGAGACGAGACTTTTCAGAAGTATTTTCCCATGGTACTCTAGCGAGATCACTGCCGTCCTACCCCTCTACATCATCAGATCTCACTGACCCAGGTCCACACAACTTACTCCATCAAGACAGAGCCCATATGACTAGTGGTTGCACGGTCGGGCAAACAAACACGGTGTGACATTAATCTCAAACCCTAGGTGGCCTTTCACAAGTGCACATATTCAGGTAAAACCATGGAAATGGCCCTGAATAGCCACTCAACTTCGCCTCCATCATACGGACCAATACCACCTAGGTAGTTCATTCATTTAGTAGAATTTTTCTTAACTCAACTACAATAAAACAATACATTTTTGCAGCAAGCAATTCCACTAATTTTCATAGGTCACTAAATCAACTAGTCATGTGGCTATCCTAACAGGTTTGCATAGCATATATATATAGTAGTGGTAAGCCTATCATGCAAAGCCACTAAAATAATCTGCAGTGCATAATATAACAAAATAGCAGGTCCTTCATGAATTGGTGTGTGTACTTGCCTTGGTAGTTGTTCAAGTTGCAACACTCACAGCACTCCTGGCACTCTTCACAATCTAAACAAGCAAATTGCAATAATTCAATACACAAGCAAAAGGCACTACAATAAAATATGCATGCATGATTTGCTAACACACCAGTCAAGGTTAAACAATTAATAAAGTTATTACTTTCTGTTATTTACTATATGCATGATGCTCATGATTCATCATTTTAGTGATTTAAATAATTTTAAAACAATTACTATGGTCAAAATGCCACTATTTGAGTTTTTACAAAACATTATCAATGCATGAGGCAAAAGTGAAAACTAAAAATACTACTGGACAGAGGACACTAAAGGATACACTTTTGCAGAAGAAAATAATTTAAAATAACTTATAGATTTAAAGATATGTCAAAATTACTCAAATCTCTCATTTGAAATTTGAATAATTTCAAAATGGCAAAACAGAAAACTAATGGTTCTAAAATAATCTACAGGTCATAAGGTTTTCAAAAATATAAAGTTCACTAAATTTGGCCGAGCCATTAAAAAGATATGAAGGTTCTAAGGTTCAGGGGTTTTTCTGCAAAACTGCCAAATTAAATCAATTAGGCCGAATTTACAGAAAAAGGAATCTGACGTGGTGCTGATTAGGCGCTGACTAGGTGCTGACTAAGCGGTGACGGGGCGCTGACATGGCCGTACCGATTCGGTAAAGGTTCTAATCTCGACCGTTCATGTTAGATCGGACGGTCCAGATTCTAGGGTTTACCCGCGGCGGTGGTCGGTCACCGGAATAGGTCGGGGACGGCGGCGGCGGCTCGGGCGTCGAGGACGTTGGTGTTCCGGTGGTTCCTGCGCTCGGAAAAGCGGCCGACGACGTGCGGTACGGCGAGGCGGAGACGATGGCGAAGGGGCGGCGTCGATCGCGTCCTGGGGTGCTGACTGCGAGCGGCTGGAGGTTCCCGGGGCGGCGGCGAGCTCCTGCTAATGACGCGCTTGTCGATCGGCTGCGAGAAAAATTCGCAGACGATGTCAGGGAGGTGCGCGATGACGAGGGAAGTCGAATGGAGGGAGATTCGGGGTCGGGCGCTCACCGGTGTCACCGGAAATCGAGATGGACGGCGGCGGACCGTGTCTACTCCGACGAGTGATTCCGGCGGCCTGGCGGCGCAAAACGAAGGGGGAGGAGGGGGAAAATAGAGAGGAGATCGAGGGCTTTATAAAGGTAGGGTTAGGGTGGCCGGATATGTGCGGATGGAGGAGATCGCGGCGAGGCGGCTCGGCCGGAAAAATCGGTCGGGAGGTTGCAGATGGCTGACGTCATCGCTAACGTCACGTGCGGGGTCCACCGGTCAGTGACAGAGGAGAAGAGAGAAGGAAGAGAGGGCCGGGTGCGGGGGTGGTTTGGGCCGATCCTGGGCCGGCTTGCTGGCTGGCTCGGGTGGCCTCTTCCATATTTTTTTAACCTTTTCTTTTGCTAAAAACAGAAATCAACATATCTTTCAAATAGAAATTCAAATTGGTTCAAACCAATTTGAATAATTTTGTCAAAATACCCTTTATCAAACTAAAATATTTGGGATCATCTTTGCACAATCTTTATTTACCAAAATACCCTTGGGCATAAAAAGGTAATTGTTGCTATTTCCCAACCTTGGAAAATTATGTAAAAATACTTTTTTAGAGAGCTTATTCAAGATACAATATTATGGCACTAGTCTTGCCATCAAATAAAATCAAAACATTTGAAATATTGACTAGGGTTACTTTGCACCCTTTATGTCACTTAATAAAATATATTTTTAATTTTGAAATCTTTTACTATTTCAAGCAAATTAAATGCAACAAACACATGATGCTTATGAATGCCATGCATGATTTTGAGTTTTGAAACTTAACCAACAAAAGTTTTTGATCCCTCTGAATTTTCAAAAATTTGAAAATCTTGGGATGTTACAGAGGCATATCATAATCATAATAAAAAAATTCTCAATAGTAGGTGGACTGAAAGTATCACATTCATCATAATAATCATCATATATAGGAGACATAGTATCATAAAAGCAAATTTCCTCCTTCAAGCTTGGGGGGCTAAAAAGATCATATTCATCAAAACCGGCATCCCCAAGCTTGCAATTTTCCATAGCATTAGCAACAATGGCATTCAAAGAAATCATACTAATAATATTGCAACTAGCATGATTGTTATGCAAATAAAGTTCCATAGGTTTTTTAATGCTCTCTTCAAAATCATCATGACCAATTTTAAGGTAAATTTTATAAAGCTCTCTCATTTTTGTTGTTGTTTTCCATTAAGCCTAACTAGTGAAATAAAAACAAGAAACAAAAAGATTTAATTGCAAGATCTAAAGAAGATATCTTCAAGCACTCACCTCCCCAACAACAATGCTAGAAATTAGCTTTGTCGTCGGAGTGTGAGTACCGCTTACCTTTCCTCCCCGGCAACGGCGCCAGAAAAGAGCTTGATGTCTACTACACGCTTCTATTCTTCTAGACTTGTTGGGCCTCCAAGCGCAGAGGTTTATAGGACAGCGGCAAATTTCTCTTAAGTGAGTAACCCAAGGTTTATCGAATCCACGGGAGGAAGAGGTTGAACGTATCCTCTCTCAAGCAATCCTGCAATTAAGATACAAGAAGTCTCTTCTGTCCCCAACACACCTAATACAATGGCTAATTATATAGGTGCACTAATTCGACAAAGAGATAGTAAAATGCAAGTGATATGGATGGTAAAAGGTGATTTTGTAATTCTGTAATAAAAATGGCAGCAAGCAAACAAGTGACAAAAGTGACTAAAAATGGTGTATCAATGCTTGGAAACAAGGCCTAGGCTTCATACTTCCACTAGTGACTACTCTCAACATCATTAACATAATTAAACACATGATAGTTCCCATAAAAACACATGCATGGTAGACGTTACTCGGAGATCATTCTTTCGTGGATCAAATAGGATGAGAATTGCGTAGGGCTACGAAAAGCACACCTTAAAGTTCGTATTCCACATCTATGGACACTTTATGCTGTCACTATCCGCATCCAAAGATAGTACTAACAAACACCACAACCTATTTCTTGAATAGTCTCTTTCTTTAATAACACAAACATCAAGAAACCTCATGATCTATTCAATCCAACAATAATAAAGAACAAACTCATGATGAAGATCCCTCTAAGCTTTTATCATTAGAGTCACACACGGCACCCACACTGTAACCGAGATACCGTGATCACAACGGTGACTCCCGAACTTATACTAGATGACACCACTTGAGCAAAATCATATCCATTACATGTAGGGAAACATCATGTATTCAACTATACTAACAAAGCTCATGATCACAACAAAAATCACATCATGGGAGAGAGATAACCACATAGCTAATTGTATAAGCCTCAGCCCCGAGGGAGACTACTCACGCATAGCCATGGTGAGTAGGAGCTTGATGGAGAGGTGCAGTCCAGAGGGGAGATGGCGGCCCGGCGGCGGCGGCGGCCCTTGGCCCCCCTTCAAGCTTGGAGATGGTGCTGGTATGGAGGAGGGTTTCCACCTCACGGCGGCTGCCTTGGAGGAGGAAAATGCGTGGTGCTCTTTGACCTAGGTTTCCTCTCTTTATATACATTCCCGAATTCCCGTCATCAAATTTTTGGG